>REGM01000124.1:189277-279670 GCA_004194415.1 Aurelia aurita
TAACAAGAACACCAACCTGCTTAAATAGACGAAAAGAAAAATGTTAATTTATATGCTGATGAGAACCAAAAAACATGGTATGTATGGTTTTTTTGCAAAGCGCGCAGGTGTATTGTGCAACTCTCCCGGACCATGTTTGTCCCCCTTCGATAGACGAAAAGCAGGGCGTTCGAGGAGGTACCGGGGGGGGGGGGGGGGGGGTGTGAGCTTTAAATTTGCCGACAAAGGGCGTGGTCATTGGGCGTGGTCATTCCAAAATGCTGCTACTTCCTAACAATGACAAAACAAAAATGCATTTGTATGGAAAGGCCATAGATTCAGTCATAACCAACAAGCTAATTAACACAGCCGCTTGGAAGGAAATTCGTATTGTGGGGCTATCGCTCAATGCGAGTGGAACGAATCAAAATGGGGGCCCGGGGGGCGTACCTCCGGGGGAAAATTTTGAAACCACACCCTTCAGATCGTTGGAAAACGCCTCTTGTGAAAAAGCAAGCTAAACAAATTGAAAATAGTTGTAATTGTAACTTCTTACCTTCACGAGCAAAACTGGGGGAGGACAGGTGATTTGCATGCTAGACCAACAATAAAGGTACAGTGCGAGCGAAGCGAGCAAAACAATTTCGTATCTGCTACGATAAGATTGGCGCTGATCCGCTTGGAAAGGTTTCTCGTCGTTTGAAACAGTAACAGCAATTTACAGTCTGAAAGTCTCGTAACAACAATGTTCCGAAGCAAAACTGGATCAGGGCTTCCTACTTTCAGATGTAAATTTGCCGAAAAATACTAGCTCAAGCTTCATTTGCCGACAGCCATTTTTCCAGGGGAGGGGGTGTCACACCCCCACACACCCCCCCCCCGTTCGTGACGGCCCTGCCCATAAGGCGGCGCCGCAGCGGGAATCAAAATTTGTCCAATTTCTTCCTCTGGAGAATTTATCGACCAATCAAATTACCCATTGAAACGCGCGCACGAATTTAGCGCATTCAAATCGCAAAGGGCCTAAGTAACTTTCACGTGGTCACAGCAGAAAGGTTCTTTTCCCAAACAACACTGAACGTGAAGGTTGTGAGGTTTCTTTCAGCACAGTATGAAGAGGAAAGGTTCTTCGCACGAGCAAGCAGATGCCAATGGGACAAAAAAACGAAAGAGAGAGAAGCGCAGTGAAAGTGATGAAGCAAATAAGAAGGTTCGAATGATGCATTTTAATACATTCTTCTGCATGGAAAGTTTTGTTTTGTAGGCCTAAATAAATCGATATCCACGGCCACGCATTGGAAAGGAAGCTTCCTTCTCCTCCGGTCTACTCTGATATAGTTGATAACGCAAACAGTAACTTATTGTGAGGTAATAATAATTTGGACACGGTAGGAAAGGAATAGGCCTATGGCCATCACCATTAAAGACGCCAACCTTTCGGCTAAATATGCAGTTAGTCTGTCACAAAGCAGTTAGTCGGTCACAAAGCATATAACTTCCAAACGGTGTCAGTGATTTATGATAGATCCACTGGTCCGACTTTTATAAGGGTTTAAAAGTTAAAAAGACATTTCAGACATTAATATTAATTTAAAATGGCATTATTTCTAGACAGCACGTTTTATCAAAAATTCGTGACACCGTTTTGCAGTTCAGGACCTTAAGTCTTAGGTAAATAGATAGTTTTGGTCGAACAATGCCGGATGAGGTACACCAAGATTTTTTCGCAAGGGTGGTCGATTTCGCCTAAAATCTGGAATAAATCATTTGCGTTTTTATTTAATCAACTGGTTATATTTTTATGGTATTCTACGTTTTATTCTGCTTCGAATATATCATATCATATCATATCATCATATCATCATTTATTTAAGCATGTAATGACATATAACATAGAATAACATATAAGTTTGTCTGGTATAGTTTAAGGAACGGCCGTGAAAAGTAGAGTTTCTTAATCGCTGTCTGAAGGGTTACAGTAACCTTAAGGTTTCATTATCTGTTATGTTTGAAAAGATATTGTCAATAAGGGTGGAAGAATANCCACTGGTCCGACTTTTATAAGGGTTTAAAAGTTAAAAAGACATTTCAGACATTAATATTAATTTAAAATGGCATTATTTCTAGACAGCACGTTTTATCAAAAATTCGTGACACCGTTTTGCAGTTCAGGACCTTAAGTCTTAGGTAAATAGATAGTTTTGGTCGAACAATGCCGGATGAGGTACACCAAGATTTTTTCGCAAGGGTGGTCGATTTCGCCTAAAATCTGGAATAAATCATTTTCGTTTTTATTTAATCAACTGGTTATATTTTTATGGTATTCTACGTTTTATTCTGCTTCGAATAACATATAATTTTGTTTGGTATAGTTTAAGGAACGGCCGCGAAAAGTAGAGAGGGATTAAAAATCTGCGAGACTGTACTTGCCATAACCATAAAGGCTGATTTCCAGTCAGTGGAATTTCCCGAGCGGGCGGACTTTTAAACAATCAAAAGTCATTCAACCTTAAATTTCTATTCAATTGCGAAGCGACATTTTCTGTCGTAAACAAAAGAATTTCCGCCCGCTCGGAAAATTCCACTGACTGGAAACTGGGCTTAAGAAGACTCCTCAATTTATCATATTGTACTGAATCACTTTGTCAAATCACTGAATCACTGAATCATCATCCCACTGGGGGAACTTACAAATTTGGAACACGGTGATTAAAACTTCCTAGCAGAAAATTAAAGACCCCTCTGTCCCCTTGTAACCCATTACATCACAAATATTGTTCTTGGAATGATTACCTCCCACCCTACAAAATTTTCTAATGTTACCAATGTCAGAAATATTTTCATAGAATCAAAATATTGTGGTACTATACAATATTGAAATATTGTTATTTGAATTGCACGTTTCTTTTCATAAGATTGTCTCAATTTCTCCTTCAGCCGGGAAAAGGGGATGCCAAAGGAGTGATTTTTAGCCAATCAACTTGCTTTGGAATGGAAATCTACTAAACAAAAACGAAAGTCAACAACTCGATCAACTACCTGATCAACTACCTGATCAACTACCTGATCAACTCCTGAACACAATATATCAGAAAAGATGTGATATAATTTAATTTTGAAAAAGTCTGGTCCCTTTATCATTTCCTGTCCCCCTATACATCCATTGGATTGATATGTGTGCTGCCCCTTACATAAACTTTATTTCTTCAGAATGGGAGTACACATCAAAAGGAGCTTGCTGATTTGAAGACAAAGTTAAACTTCACAGACCCAAAAGCTCTTTTAGAGTCTATTCTAAAACCACATTCTGCTGAAGCATTTAACGATGTCTTCTGGGAAAAGAAGCCTCTTCACATCAAGAGAGAGGATAATGACTACTATGGCAATCTCTTCACCAAGGACAGCCTGATGAAGTTACTTGCAGAGAATCATCTGCATTATGAAATTGATGTGAATGTCTGCAAATACGTTGATGGCGAAAAGGAAATGTTGAATGGAGAGGATACTGCATCAGACAAAGAGATAAAGAAATTGTTTGAAAAATCTCGTGCAACCATTCAGTTTCATCAGCCTCAACGATTTTCGGTATATATGAATGCCATTTTTCCATTTGTACTTGCATTTTAATTCAATGGTGGACACTTTGCCAAATATTGGGGAGGCAAAGCTATAGTTTCAGTTGAAAAGCATAGTTTATCTCTATTGTTTTCAAACAAAAGATCTTTGTTCTACCCAACATTGGGGAAGTGACCGCACCTCCTTATGCACGAGTCGAATCGATACCCGGACATCCCTCCCCCCCGGGCAACCTCCGAGCATTTGATCAAGTATGCGATCCCAGGGGCGGGGAATATGATCCAAAATTTAAAAAGAGGTCGGGGCATTTGACAACTTGTCGGGGCATTTGAAATTTTTCGAAAAAATGGAGGAGTTGAAGGGTAAGGGTGTAGACTTCGTGGCTTCTTGGCTCGAGCAGCATCAACTTGAGACGCTGAGCAATATTTTTGAAGGTGAGTTTATAATTTACATTATTTAATTCGTACTTTAATACTGTGTTGCTTTGTGCTTTTCTCATCTTGATCGTCAACTGTTTCCAGAGAGTCCTTTTTAAAGGAATTGAGTCCATATAAATACATGAGCGTTTACGCTATCCTGAATTTTTGCTGACAAACTGCTGATGGCCTTTTGTTATCGCACAATAGTGGTAACGTCAATAGCAGCGAAAAACAAACACTTCTTAATCCTTCCATTATTCTCAGGAATTTCTTTGGTTAAATTCCAATAGCGATAAAATGACAACTTTTGTTTGACGATTGAAAAGAAGTTGATATTGGTCATGAGTGGGCTATTTATGCGGACTCAATGCCTTTAATGATATTGAAATCTTTGACTTGAACAATGTTATGTCGAATTCACATTTTGTGCCCCGAGGGCAGGGCATTTGACGCAATTATTCTTTTCTTGCAGGACATTTGAACGATTTTTCTGATAAGGGGAGGGGAATTTGACAACTGAAAATGGAAAAAAATCAAATGCCCGGAGGTGGCGCCGGGGGGGGGAGGATGTCCAGGTATCGATTTGACTTGTGCATTATATCCGTTGATTCTCTTTAAAACTATGATTTATATAATATAACTTTGCTGTATTCAGACCCATGGAAAAACGATTTTTCGAGACATCTTGTACAAGCTGCATTTTTACTTATATATCTACAGGATCCTTTGTGGAAAACGATGGAGCTGCTGGAAAAATATTTTCAAAATCCTGTTGGGGCGAATGTTTATATTACACCTGCCGGAACTCAAGGATTGGCCCCTCATAATGATGATATTGAGGTCAGTGGATTTGACATTTTTTCTTTCTAAAGAGATATTGCTCTTAAAAGTGTATTTGGTTCTTGTGCCCCAAAAGCAAAGTAAACAAAGAATACCCTCTCACTCTTCGTTTCATTAGCTCCTGCACCTGCACATGCCAATTACAACAATTTCAATACATTCTCCACACTTGCCCATGCCCTTGTTCATGAACACACCTTTCAACACTGCCAATTACCTTTAATTAAGTTTCAAAAGATGTGCCATTGTACCTCAGTAACACTAACTTAGATTTTGATATCACACAGTGCCTTTTCTGAAGATTAAAGGTCTTTTGATATCCAAACAGTTCAGTAGGGACTCTATGAAAGCCAAAAATCTAAACTATATAGCGGGTCAGTAAAAAAAAGTAATCCCCAAGATAAAGAAATTCAGAAAAACTTTCTGAATGCAAAATTTTAGTGAAATTTGTATGGCACGTTTAGAATAACATAAGATACACCAACTGAGTAAAAATCAGTTCATTGTCAGCTGTATTTATAGAGAAATGAAGTGTCCAATATAAGACATATTTTCTCTCGAACCTTTCACTGCATTGTTTCCACCTCTACTCGAGGATTTTTGTAGAAATAACCACCACATTACGAGATACTGTTACAGAATGAGATAAATAACATTTTACCGAAAGCTTTTTATCTTAAAATGTACTATTGATACAATTGCTGTAAATTCTTCAAAATCTATGCATGCTTTTATAGGGTTTTGGTAGTTTTACTTTGATTTTACGTTAACCAGGACACACATTGATCAGCAGTATATGTTAAAGTGTTTAATCCTGTGTAAAGATTTGTGATATTATTATTATAACGATCAAAGATGTGTATTTTTACCATTGATATTGTGTTACTTATGTCTCGTTCAATTCCTACCCTGACCACCCCACCCCCCAGGACACCCCCGGATAGTTGCACAAAAATATTCCTGGCCCCCAGGCATTTGCGCAATCAATTTCGTCGACCCACAGGCTGCCTGGGGGGATGGTCAGGGTAGGAATTGAATGAGACATTAGGGACCATTTTATGGTATCCTCTACTACTAAAAAGTTACATTTTGTTCTTTCAAACTTAGGAAGATCAATTTAGAAATCCCCAGGGGCGTAACTAGACCCATATTCCTGGAGGGGTGAAAATGGTTTTTGCCCTGCAAAACTGAGTGGTGCCCTGCAGACCTCAAAGCACACGTTCGTCTATAGGTTGGTAGTAAAGGCTATTTCGGTGTCCATTTTTCGTTTAATGATAGTTTTCTAGGCAACAAAAAACTAAATTTGANTTCCTACCCTGACCACCCCACCCCCCAGGACACCCCCGGGTAGTTGCACAAAAATATTCCTGGCCCCCAGGCATTTGCGCAATCAATTTCGTCGACCCACAGGCTGCCTGGGGGGATGGTCAGGGTAGGAATTGAATGAGACATTAGGGACCATTTTATGGTATCCTCTACTACTAAAAAGTTACATTTTGTTCTTTCAAACTTAGGAAGATCAATTTAGAAATCCCTCTCACTGCCACAAGACATTAGAACAAAGGTTCTTTAATCTTTGCACAGAAATTGTTCAATAGATCAAAAAATGTGTTGGTGGGTCACTGTTAATGATCAGTGACTTTGTTACAGTGGCTTTTGTGACCATCTCTTTTAAAATCCTCATTTCCCTGTAAAGACAGCTGATAATGAACTGATTTTTACTCAATAGGTGTATTTTATGTCGTACTTAGTGCCATATGAATTTTATCACAATCTTTCATTCAGAAAGTTTTTGAGAAATCGTTTATCTTGGGGGCTACTTTTTTGGCCCACCCGTTATATATACCAGGTGTGCCAAAAAATTATCCAGTTTTGACAGGTCATGATAAATTGGACACTACGTCAATTTTGAAAATCAAAATCTTAGTTTATACTTGTTAATTATGTTTCGACTATTTGTCCGCCTAGTGCTCAGCTCATGGTATATAAAAAAGCTGTGATATATCAAGGGCGAAGCGCGTGTCAGAGTGACGTGACGGAGATCCATTATGCCACTCAAATGTGTTTCCATTTGAGTGGCATAAGGCTCTAAAAGGCACGTCACTCTGCCACGCACTTTGCCCTCGATATATCACGAACGAAATAAAAAGAAGAAAACTACTCGATGTATCATCCGAAAATCTAATTTTTAATTCGGAGTTTCCTAAAGCCCCGTGCTTCCAGTCTTTGCGTTGATGAATAACAGTTTCTCTCTGTACTTTCAAGTTCAGTATTTAAGAAGTTTGATCGATGTTTTTTGATCGATGTAGTCTGTTTCCAAACCAATAAATGTTAACGAAACTTGAGAAGTATTTTGAGTAAAGGTTAAATCATCATCAAAATTGGCCAAGTGTACGATTTATCGTAGCCTGTCAAAAGTGGACATATTTTGGCACACCTGGTATACAGCCATTCAGGCCTATTATATACTTAAGCATATTTTAGGAAGTGAAAACCAACCCATTTTGCACCATAGGATAACAAATTGGAGGTACTTTTTGCCAGCTTATGGAAATTGATTAGAATAAAGTTTTAATCAATTTCTAAATTGGTTTAAATTTCTTCTAGGCATTTGTTCTTCAATTAGAGGGCAAAAAGAAATGGTCATTGTACAAGCCATTGCAAGAACTATCAAGAGAATATAGTCCTGATTTATCTCCAGAGGAAATTGGAGAAAAAACACATGAGATTGAATTAGAGGTATGTGCAACTCTTTTCACATCAAGGCAATCTAAAGTTTAGCGGGATTGGCTCAGTGGTAGCGCGCTTGACTACCAATCTGAAGGTTGGTGGCTCTAGCCCCCGCCCTGTCAAACTTGCTACGTAGAGTGAGGAGAGTTGCTAACTCTCTGGAATTCCAGGCTAAAGGAATCACAAGATGTGGTCACATTGAGAGGAAAGAGCAGGACACTGCTTCAAGGGCGTCGCCAGGGGGTGAACTGAGGTGGACATGTCCACCCCAGTTTTTCTGAGGGTGGTATTTATTCATAAGTAAAAACGGTGTAAAAAAAGCCTAGGTATGCCTTTCAGGACATAATTCCTTACTGAGTCCATCCCACTTTTTTAAGCTGGCGACGCCCTTGCACCGCTTCGATAAGCTTCGCTCTCAGTGTCCTAAAAATACCTTCGGATGCTAGGTTGAAACACATGAGAAAATATACTGTAAAGTATGACCAAAATGTATAAATGTGGATTAAAAATGATTTTCCATACTATTTTTACTTTGGCTAATTATATCTAAGGTCTCTTTTGACAGCGGAAGAAAGCATGTGGTGAAATTTGAACTTGCATACTAAAAAAATCTGACAAGCAACTCAAGAGAAGAAAAGAAATTGGTCTGGGCTAAGTCACTGCCTAAATCAACACTTACCTAGATAGAACAAAGCACTCTTACGTTTAGCCGTATTCAAATCTGTGCTCGTTTTACTTCTAACTGGATAGATAATAAAAATAGAAAAAGACAAATAGAAAAATGGCCAAGGGTAGCAGGTTTTTAGAATCTGCTCTTAAAAAGGGGGGAAGCAACAACTGGTTAAAACAACGAAGAACAGATACTTCCATATAATATACAAGGCATTAAGTATGGCTTATTATCTCATCTCACGGGATTTTAAATCCACATGTATCTGCACTCCGCTAGATCTATACGTGGTTTTTCTATTGGCAAAATATATCTTAAACTCTTCCAATTAATCATAAGCTCCTTCACTAACTATATAAAATTTAATAAAGAATTTAAAAATATAGCAAACTTGTTTCAAACGTTTCGATCTGTGATCTTTATCAATGAACTCTTCCTTAAACTTTTCCAGATGTTTCCAGTGATTTGTAAATCATTTTTGACTGGGACAGACTAGCGGAACTATTTTTTTGCTGAAATGTTTCACTGGTCATATTAAGCAATTAGCTCAATTCTCTAACATGAGTTTAATGTTCCGTAGCACATGAAGACCTTTCAAAGAAGCGTTTATTATGAGTCTTATGCCTTTGTCATTCTTCTAGCCAGGAGATCTTCTTTACTTTCCACGAGGAACAGTACATTGTGCTCAAGCTTCTGAAGAAGGACATTCTACTCATATTACTTTATCTACCTACCAAAACAAGTAAGTGTGAAAATGTTTGCTTATCTATCATTTATTTCTGTCTCAAAGTCTTATTGTACAAAAATAATGAGTTCACGCCAGTGGCCGAGAAATTGTTCTACTTTCTTTGGAGCGCATATTTTAAGGACAAACATTTCCTGCAATAAAAGTAAATTTGCTCGACTGCACGTCATTGTCTACATTTTTTTTATTATCGGAAACTTGGATCAGGCCATAGTACTAAAAATTGCTTACTTCAACATGAAAATTTCCGAATTTTAGTACTAAAAGTTTCTTAATTTGTTTCTTATTTTTTAAATGCATGAATTATCTTGTAGTTTCTAACACTGCTGCAGATATGTTTCTTGACATATACGACATCAGATGGGAAGAAAAGTGTTCTATTACGTTCAAAACTTAAAACAGTTAGTTATTATTACTCAAAGATAACGGTTCTTATAAACCAGTGTCTTTTATAAAAAAAGTGTATATCAAGGAAAAGAACGATAACCTTTCTGTTGCAAGGAAACAGTGCACACGACTATAGATCTCTTGGTTTTATTTCTTTGAAGATGACTTTTATGAGTGATAAATTAAAATTTTCAAATAGCAAGAAAAATTTCCTGTTGCAAAACACCTTTTGCAAAATTTCCTGGAAGCGGTGCTCCTGTCCTCTCACATTTTATCCACCTGGTTTACGCTACCACGACAGCAACTGCAATAGCAGCTAAATTACCTTTTGTTTGTGACTATATATCGCAATTTCTATTCTTTTTACGAATTTGCAGAACCTAGAAATCCGTTTTCTGTTTGTCATTATGTCGAAGAAATGCCTCTGAATTTGAATCCGTTCATTTTGGATTTTACTAGAAGCAACATTTCTTCTTGTCCAAATGACTTAGATAAAGATTGTATCTGTAAATCAAGACTCTCTATAGTCTTTGCAAAACAGAATGATTCTGATATTCTTCCTAGCTCCTGGGGAGATTTGCTGCAAGATGGAATTAGTAATGCTATTGATATTGCATTGACGAAAGATGTTGAATTTCGAAGAGGATTACCTATAGATCATTTAATTAATCTTGGCACTGGCAAGGTGAGTTCTTTTAATACCGTAGCTTTAACTAACTGCTCAAGATGTTTTTCGTGAAATGAGATGGCCTGTTTCTTTTGATACAGATCATCTCCACAAATTCTGCAGTGGTCAATGTTTATTCCCGACCTTATCTCGAGAGTTCGTCCAAACGTTCATCCATTTAACATTAATATACTGGATGTGCCAACAATTTCTTTGCCTAATTGACTGTCCATAGAAATTAGACTACTTTAGGGTCTATAGGGGTAAAACAGGTAAGCTTGAGGTAAAATGGGCAAGTGAGAAAACGTGAATAAATATCATGAAAGTCATGGTTCATAGGTTTGCTCTAGCTACTGTTCGAGTTGTGGGCTGAACAAAATTTAGCTTCAGAAAATATCAATATAGATATCATGACCGTGACATGACCATGTTATCAATTTATTAGTTTAATCATACTGACAGTTTGCTTTGTGGAAGATGCGCTATTTAACCATAAAGTGTTGGGAAGGAACTGAAATAAGAGAAACGCGTCATGGGAGAGATTAGGTGTTTCGGGTTTTTAACGAGTCTTTCGTTTCTCTGTTCGCAGAGGGACTCGTGTTGTTATTTGCAGGAAAAAAGCACTTTGCGTAGCTCATTTGTTTTGAAATATACTTGAATTTTCCTTGGCAGTTTATTGATGAATATGTAGAAAATGAAGAAGAAGCCGAGAAAAAATCCACCGAGAATGGAGAGTCAGAGGATAAAGAAAACAAAACGCCTAAAAATTCACCGAAAAAGCTTACAGACAGCTATGTCGAGAAATTTAAGGCGAAAATAAAAGATTTATTGTGTCGAGTTGTTGATCATGTGGATCCAAATACAATCGTTGATTCGAGGAGTGAAGATTTCATGGCGAGTAGACTGCCGCCATTTGAAAAGCTCTCTGATGAAGGTGAGTGATCTGAACTAAGTGTTCTTCTGTTTGATATTTCGTAAAATTTTAACTAAGTTAATGTAAACAGTGTATTTCATTCTGCTAAAAGCATTTATTTGCCAATACAATATTTTGCATAGTTTTGCATTCTGCATTTCCCAATCAATCCAGCCATCGCCACTACAGAAACCGCTAACCATAAGCGCACCAAACAGACACATACAAGTGCGCCAACATCACCAGTTCCTCAGCCTGAAGATAGAAAAAGTATCTCTCGAAGCGTCGCTCACGTTAAAGAAATCTGATGCATGTTGTGATAAATCTCCTCTTTTAAGAACAACAAACTATATCCAGTAATGAAATGACAAAATCACTCCTTATTGTACAATGTTTGCACTGAAATATGATAAAAATTAAGCCAATTTCTTGTGAAATGAAGATTTATTCCAGTGCAGAGTTAAACCAGTCTATGCTTTTGCTCTTGTAAGGATGAAATAAAACACTTCATTGCACATCAAATGAATAAGAACATTTAGGAAAAATCACTGAAAAATTAAGAACACTCAAAAATTAAATCTCCTTTATCTGGGTACTTACGGTACTGTCATTAGAAGGTTCAGGTGGGATACCCTCTTCTTCCTCCTTTCACTCGGTGAACGTACACTCCTTGGGGCAGTTTTACAGTTGGCTCCTGCCAATTCCCGAAAACTTTATCAATGCTATCTTCAGAGTCCAGAAAAAGTCACGGCTCCACGGCTGCGAGCCGGAGGAAGGTTTTGCTTGTTAATGTCATATTTGAGGAAGGTTTAGTAATTCTTATAAGAAACCTTAGAAAATTTTGGATTATTTTGGCAACTTCGACTGATTAAACATTTTAGGGTTATAAATATTGGAAAAATCTGGTTATTTTGACTTGATAAAAGGAGGAAGGTTTAACTAACGAAATTGTCATCCGGAGGAAGATTTAACCTTTTTATGGACTTTGGCTATTTTTCACTTCGCAAATCATCTTCATAGAGCGTCGAAGACAGCAACAGCTGACCATATATTTAAATGGCTTAACTTTTTTACTTTGGATGCATGGCTTAACTTATAGTTCTTTGGAAATTTCTAATTTCTTCCCTATACCAAAAATGATTTTTCCCCATTTTCTTAAAGAAATCTTGAGGGCAATGATATATTTTATCATTTACTTCCCAATACCATGGTGTAGGTCTTCATGGATAATATTTAGGGTGTGTTTGATTGGTAATTCCAAACTTACCAAATTCTGAAACAGTAGACTTCGCAGAGATGGAAATATATTTCCCAGACAAACACAAAAATCTTGAAACCTTAGGTTTTGTATTCACCACCATGGTTTGCTAATGAAAGCGAAAAGCTCTCCAAATTCTGCCAACCCTTCTGCCTTTTGGAGCAGAAGGTTCAGAAGGCCTTTAACCTACCAAACCTACCGTTTTGATAATTTCGGAGTCAATCAAACACTTCCGAGTCTACCAAGTCTACCGTTTTCAGAATTGGTACCAATCAAACACATCCTTACTCCTGAACTATTGACAAGTTTTGTCTCTATTTCACAGAGATTGGTAACCAGCCAGGTGCCAGAAGTAGCATCAAGATGCTTTATCCAGATCACATACGTTTAGTTGTCTATGATGAGGATGATGACGACGAATTTGATGCGGAAGAAGCAGAAGTCACTGATGAGGAGGATATTATTGCTGGTGAAGATGAAATGGATGAGGAGGAAGAAAGTGATGGGAAGGAGACAAAAGAGGTGAGGCTTTTTAATTTCTTTTTAAACTCTTTATACACAATAGTCCCTTTAGCCCCCCTCAGCTACCTACCGGTTGAGTAAAAAAAAACTATCCCCGTTTAAAGGACCACTGCTCTCTAGATATCAAGGCAATAATATTGGCAAATGTATTGTTTTTATTAGTGAACATGTTCAAATATATTTTAAAATTTACCCGAGTGAAAACGGCCCTTCCGTTCCGAAATTACGAGGGATTTTCTATAGAAAGGCCAGTCGAGAAAACTTATAGGGCATAGAATCGCGGACAAATTTTCCAAATATTTCTGCCCTACAGCAATGACTTCAACACGTTTTAGCATGTGTTATCCACTTGGGAGAAAGAAATCGGCCGGACTACTTTTGTTATGCCCTTAGGGATAACACTGTCATCTCCTAAAGGGAACACACTTTTTCAAAAAGAACTCATAACATAACTATGAAAAAGTGCACACGTGAGGTGGACATGTAGCCGAGCAACTGGAGCTCTCATTACTACAAGTACTATTTTTTACACTGTTCAAGGCAAATAATATTATTCTTTTTACGAGTTTGTTTTGCATCATTGAAACTTTGAATGCGTGTTGGGGTACCTGGTGTATAAAAGTCTCGAAAATCAGACCATCCATAATCTACATCAAAACGAGGAGGTTGGACCTAAGTGTGCCCGTTTTTCGTAGCGATTTTATTATGAGTTCGTTTTATCCGAAGAGACATCTTCAAATCAATGAACGTTGAAGAAAAGTCAACATCCTTGTATCCATGAGGTATTTAGCATAGTCATCTGGTGGCCCTCCCCCACTGGGCTGCTCTAATAGACGATTACGCCAAAGATGGCGGTGAGGAACTTTTTTACCGAGATGCATTGTGTGTTAATTGCAAATCTTTAACGATCCTATAGGGATTCGATTGAAGAACGCATTGCATCTTGGTTAAAAGTTCCTCAACGCCATCTTTAGCGTAATACACCACTTCAATTAACAGCCTCGTTTTGGAAATTACTCCAAATTCTTTGATACAAAATTTTAGAGCCCGGATTCGGATTTAGCACCCAAAGTTTAGTCTAACTATGAGTTTTCATACCACTAGTGGTCTTCGTGTTGATTTTATGACGATGCAAAGTTTGAAAATCTATACGGGATTTGACCGTGAAAAATGACTCAGGGTGCAAAGGTTCACCCCGAACGATTTTCACGGTTTAATCCCTTATAAAGTCTCAAACTTTACATCGTCATAAAATGAGCATCACAAGCGCTAGCAGTTTGAAAACCTGTGTTTGGGTGCTAAATCCGAATCCGGGTTCAAAATTTTCATGTGAAGAATAGGAAGAAATTTCGAAAAAATCCCAAAACAAGGCCGCTTAATTGATGTGGTGTATGATATATTGGCGATAAAATATTAAAAATTATGACCAGTTTGGTATCATATCCTTTCAGGAGAAGCCAGCAAAATCACCAAAGTCGAAGGGGAAAGGAGCTAAAGATAAAGCAAAGGGTAAGAATGAGAAAAAGAAAGGAAAAGCAAGTAAAAGCGAGGAAGAATCTGAAAGTGATCAGGACGATGAGATGGAGGATGACGATGAGGAGGAGGATATTCTTCAAGGACCTCATGTGAGATTGCTCTTCTCAGTTCATAATGCAAGACAAACACATATGATTGGCGGTGTACAAGAGGTAAGTATCAGTCAAAGCATGTTGTTTGTAGTGCTCCTGCATTCTCCCTCTCTTGTCAGTATTTATTGCTTCATCGTGTGAGATTGCTCTTCTTATTTCATAATGCAAGAGAAACACACATTATTGGCGGTTTACAAGAGGTATATATAAATCAAAGCATTTTTGTAGTGCTGCTGCAGTCTCCTTCTCTCGCCAAAAAGGTGAGATTTTATGACGTTAGCATTCGTTTCGTTGCTTTTGATTGACACGCCAGGACAAAGCGAATAGCGATTACAGCCAAAGGGATATCTGCGGCCGACTAATCAAGCCACTAATGTAAACAGAACAGACCGCTATTTGAAATCTAGTACTTTTAAGAGAAGACATGAGTATGTATCAACAGAAAACGAGAATTAAAAAAAATATATAGCAAAAAATTTCAGACGTTTTGATCTACCGGGTGCGCCAAAAAAACTATCCACGTTTGAAAAACCGTAGTACCTAGAGTTCTGGATGGATTTGAATGAATCCAACTTTGGTTGATAGCAGAAAGACTGAAGTATTTTTGTGATTTTTCTCGTGTTTTTATCAGCAGAGAAAACATAGATAAATTCAACTTTACGAAAATTTGTTTGTGGCGAAATGGCTGAAAACAGGCCCAAAACACTCGATCAAATCGTACGAAATCTCCCGCATAGAACAAGATGCAAGAGCATTTAATCTCTCTCGAGCGTTATAGGAAATGAATTTTTAAAGAAATACTAAAGATTTTCAATCCCATGGCAATACAAGTGCAGACGACATCCGATACCCGTGAAAAACTGTAATTTTGCATTGTTCGGTGTGAGAAGTTTCTGTAAGATTTGATCAAGTGTTTTAGGCCCTTTTTCAGGCATTTTGCAAACACGGGATTTTCGTAAATTCGAATTAAGCTGTATTATCTGTACCCATAAAAACGCGACAAAAATCACAAAAACACTTCAGTCTTTCTGCTATCAACCAAAGTTTGATTCATTCAAATCCATCCAGAACTCTAGGTACTACGGTTTTTCAAACGTGGATAGTATTTTTTTGGCGCACCCGGTATGATCTTTACCAATGAACAGTTCGTGATAAACACCATAGACCAAAATGTTCGATTAGTTTGCTATTTTTTAGAAATTATCTGTTGAAGTCTGTAGTTTATTGAAGGAGGTTATCATTGTCGATAGAAGGATAGATCTAAATTCTGCAGCCTAAATTGTATTTATCAAAATCAGAAATGTGATCGGAAAAGCATTGGCAGTAGTTTCATTTAGATTTGAGTTTGTTAGGTGCATTTGAAGATGTCCTAACGTATTTGGCTAGAATCAAATCATGTCGATTCCATTAAAATGCGATGGCTCATTGAAAATTGGTCGTGAAATATGAGAATGAAGTTAAAAAACACAACTCATCAACTCTTTTCTTGCAAGTCTTTCAAGACATTGACCTTTTGATGTGCTGCTGCAGTCAAAAGTGATGTTTAATTCGTGTTGAGACGGAACACAACATGCTTTTAGTTTTCATTCATTTCTGCTTAAACTTTTGCTTTGAGTTTGAATACAATCTCACAGTAAACAGCTTACTATAATGTTTTGATTTTTTCTTAATCCTACATATCTCTTTGCAGCCTAATGCAGTGAAGCTACAACTGCACTTTGGAAGTGCCATGAAATATCTACTGGATCACACCAATGAATTTGTTTCATTAACTGATCTGCCTCTGGAAGATGAAAGTGAAAAGCTAGAATTGGCGACGATACTGTGGACGGAGAAACTCATTTGCGTCAAGTGACGATTTAATTGAAATGATTCGTGAGTCTATGACAGCGAAAACGTGTTATTTGTGAATAGATTATTGCGCTAAAGATGGCGTTAGGGATTTTTTTGCCATTATCCTTTGCTTCTGAAAGAATGTCAGGTGATTTGATTGGTCGATTTATCGTGGAACGCAAAGGATCATGGTGAAATATATCTGACGCCATCTTAGCACAATCGTCTATTGAATTGCTTTCATATTTCAATGCACACACTTGGTATCTGCCTGTTGGTATCTCTCTAATTCAAGCAACAAAAACGCACAGTAGACGCGGTTTAAACGTTCAAGCTGATTCAAACACCCAAAAATATTAATTCAAACATGCTGGTTGTCCCAAAAAATTGTGGGCCGTTTTTGTTTGGCTGCTGTGGAGGAGCTGTAACTTCTCCAAGTGTCTCATTTTTGATACAGTTGTATAAAATAGGCTTCAACTTAGAAGTAAAGACCTTGTTGAGTCAATCTGACAAGCGGTTGGTTATTATGACCCAAACAAGTCAAAATAAGAGGTTGCTTCAAAACCAACACCTCTCATTGCACTACATCACTTTTACTTGTGGAAGGAAACAAAGATTATGAGTGACATTCTATTTTCAGACTTTCACAAGGACTTTTAAATTAAAGACTTTGGCATGATAGACATAAGACATGGCTCGAAGCTCTTGTGTTATACATCCTAATTTCTACAACTCCAGGTCTATTTTATTAATGCTTGCCTCAAACAACACTTTTAAGCTAATGTTTGAACTTCCTTTGAACAAAATACCACGATAGGCCCTTTTCTTTTTTTTCTTCTTTATTTTGACATTGTTGATGAATAAAGAACACGCTGGGTTTCGGAGCACCTTCGTATTGTGACTTTCTTCTACCATAAATGGGCAACCACTTGTCAGATTGACTTAACTGTATCATGAACGAGGCTCGTCCATAGCAGACGCACAAGCGGGGCACAGCTTTTTTGGGACACCCTGTAGGCAATATTTTCTGGTCAAAAAAATGAAATTTTGGTCCAAAAAGCGCTTGTTTTCTGCTTTTGATTCAATCCAATAGACAGTCTTAAAAAATAGACAGTCATAAACATTTTCACTTAACATGAATTCAAAACACAGAATGGTTCCAATTGATATAAAATATTACTGTTAAAGCAATTTAAGTTAATAGGTCCCTTGGATCAACCCAAGAGCGTAGATGTTCTTTGATTTCAAAAGTTTCTAAACCTTCAGTTATGAGATAAAGAGTTTTACTAGAGAGAAAAACAGAAAGATACCGTCTGGTCTGGTAGCTATATTTTGTTAGATAATTAGTACGGGTCAGGCATTTGTAATGAATAAATA
Source organism: Aurelia aurita (assembly GCA_004194415.1). Taxonomy (NCBI): domain Eukaryota; kingdom Metazoa; phylum Cnidaria; class Scyphozoa; order Semaeostomeae; family Ulmaridae; genus Aurelia; species Aurelia aurita. The sequence continues at coordinate 206,822 of REGM01000124.1, forward strand.
AATGCATCAGATACAATATTGAGATAGTGATATGAAGTGTTCTTTATACCTACCATTCTGCTAGGCTTTGATTTTGCTCGACTCAGCTACTTTGAATGATGGTGCACGTATTTTTCTTTAAGAAACCGCTGATAAGAAACTCAACTCTCAGATCGCCAAAAAATTAAGAAACTCCAGTACTGGGAAAATATACCTTAAGAAACAAATTATTTTAATAAAGAAAATCCTTAGCATATTTCTACATTATTTTCACTTGTTTCCTGTATCATATTACTCAGAAGGTACTTGAGTAATGTCTAAACATTGGAAAGGGGAAAGGCTTCAAGAACTTTGTTTTGAAGTGTTCACGAAGGCATATGTCTGTAGTAAACATGGAGATTGTTATGGAACGTCTAAGAAACTCGTAAGAAACTCTGAGTATTCAAAATCTGACAGTTTTAAGAAACTTTCAGTCCTGGCTCAAATTCTTAGTTTCTTATAAAAATACGAGTGCAGTAAAATCCCACATACGCATCGAAACTTGTTTTGCTTAGCCTAGCAAAGGTTCTTAATTCTGGGGTTTACAGTGCAAGATTTTATTGTACTTCGGTCGGCATCTGCTACCGAAATATCAACGGGGCATGTGGCTGTTCTGTACGGCCAAACGGACTACTTGTATTGAAAATCTATATCCCATCTCTCATATTCCCCTGATTCCAAGTAGCAGCAAGGCAGTTGAATAAAAGAACCTTCAGTATTGACATCAAATCTTGATTGGCTGACAATTCAAGTCAATTTTATTCATAGAAATACATCCTAAAACAAAGTCCTCAGTAAAAATGTGTATTCTATACGACCCATGAGAAGCATAGCTTATCGAGCCTGAGCCGAACTAGAGTGATAACTAGACAACTAGACGAACAAACAAACTAGAAACGTTCTAGATAAATTGGAAACTCTTCCATCCCGCTAAANTGTAAACACGATTTTTTTTCATCCCGGGACGAGATTTGATATTGGTTGGCATGACGAAGTCGTCATGGGATTAATTTCATTCTTTGGTGCTAATGTGTTCATTGTTCCTTTGTTTTGCTATCTCGCGCTGCTTCTTTGTGTTGATAATCTCGCGCCTCCGCACATCTGTGGAGTAGAACCACTTAGCCATCTCAACACGGAATGAAATGTCCATGTAAACGCAAAGCAAATTAGCAGACACCTACAAAACTCAGCCCGTGCTGAAACTCAGCACGGGCTGAGTTTCCTCATGTAAAGGCCCTCTTATAAAAATACGAGTGCAGTAAAATCCCACATACGCATCGAAACTTGTTTTGCTTAGCCTAGCAAAGGTTCTTAATTCTGGGGTTTACAGTGCAAGATTTTATTGTACTTCGGTCGGCATCTGCTACCGAAATATCAACGGGGCATGTGGCTGTTCTGTACGGCCAAACGGACTACTTGTATTGCAAATCTATATCCCATCTCTCATATTCCCCTGATTCCAAGTAGCAGCAAGGCAGTTGAATAAAAGAACCTTCAGTATTGACATCAAATCTTGATTGGCTGACAATTCAAGTCAATTTTATTCATAGAAATACATCCTAAAACAAAGTCCTCAGTAAAAATGTGTATTCTATACGACCCATGAGAAGCATAGCTTATCGAGCCTGAGCCGAACTAGAGTGATAACTAGACAACTAGACGAACAAACAAACTAGAAACGTTCTAGATAAATTGGAAACTCTTCCATCCCGCTAAATGGGTCAATCAAATTGTATAAAAATTACATGGTTTTGCACGGGCGTAGGGGAAGATAAAATCTGGGGGGGCTGCCCGATAAAATTTCTATTGTTTACCAAATTTTTTGCCCGACTTGGGGTGGATTTTTTCCCGAAAAGGGCTGATTTTGGTAAATTTTTTCAACGTTGGGGGGGGCTGCCGCCCCCTAGCCCCCTGGCTCCTACGCCTATGTAGGTTTTGCGAAAGAGACAGGTAAGATAGCCCTAAAATTGACTTTGTTGTAGTTTTTACGCGATCGCGATTTGATTGAGTTTGTCAGCCAATCAAGATTTGGTGCAATGCATCTATTTGGGACCTGGGAACGAATTTTGTCAAAATCTAAAGCGCCAGCAAAATGTCGGACAACAAAGAACACAGCTCCACAGTAAAAGGAGAAGAAGAACTGTCAGCTTCAGAGCCAATTGATCCCATCAAGCAACCATATTCAGGTATTTTCATAAAGTAGGGAATCCGTCGAAGCTATTCTTTGGGTTGGAATAAGGGTCGGGGTTAGACTACCGTCCCGGCGAAGGACTTTTATTAGGCCCAAAAATATTGACTTGAATTTCCCCAGAACAAGATTCACATTCAGATTCAGAACAAGATTCAGATTCGGACAAAGTTCATAATATAATAACAATAACGCAAAATTTAAAAGTCAGATACAAACCAAAACTAATTTACTGATTAGAACACTGCATTAGCTTTCTTTTGGGGGGTTGTGCGATTTCACACCTCTTGGGGGCTGTTCAGGAAAACGGGGAATAGGTCCTAAAGTGTATAAACAGTATGTATGCCCTTGTACATTCACCCCCGTCTGTTATCGGAAAACAGTAAGATTTCTCGATCAAAACTAATTTACTGATTTGATCACTGTCTTGGCTTTCTTTTGAGGGGTCGTAAAGTTTCACACCTCTTGGGGGCTTTTCAGGAAAACGGGGAATATGTCATAAAGTATGCAAGAGCAAGTATGCCCTTGTACATTCACCTCCGTCTGTTATCGGAAAACAATAAGATTTCTCAATCAAAACTAATTTACTGATTAGAACACTGTATTAGCTTTCTTTTGGGGGGTCGTACGATTTCACACCTCTTGGGGGCTTTCCAGGAAAACGGGGAATAAGTCATAAAGTATGCAAAGAGCAAGTATGCCCTTGTACATTCACCTCCGTCTGTTATCGGAAAACAGTAAGATTTCTCGATCAAAACTAATTTACTGATTAGATCACTGTATTAGCTTTCCTTTGAGGGGTCGTAAAGTTTCACACCTCTTGGGGGCTTTTCAGGAAAACGGGGAATAGGTCCTAAAGTGTATAAACAGTACGTATGCCCTTGTACATTCACCCCCGTCTGTTATCGGAAAACAGTAAGATTTCTCGATCAAAACTAATTTACTGATTAGATCACTGTATTAGCTTTCCTTTGAGGGGTCGTAAAGTTTCACACCTCTTGGGGGCTTTTCAGGAAAACGGGGAATAGGTCCTAAAGTGTATAAACAGTACGTATGCCCTTGTACATTCACCCCCGTCTGTTATCGGAAAACAGTAAGATTTCTCGATCAAAACTAATTTACTGATTAGATCACTGTATTAGCTTTCTTTTGGGGGGTCGTAAAGTTTCACACCTTGTTTGTTGGTTGTTTAGATTTTTAATGACCTTGTGATTCATGAGAAAATTTTTTCCAGGGGGTAAGCCCCCGGACCCCCATTTTTGCTCGCTCCGCTCGCATCTGGTTTCAGCCCCCCCCCAAATGAATTTCGTTCCGACGGGCCTGGAGATAATATACATATAATTCGAAAAATATGATTAAAATGACTACAAATCTAATGTCACATCGGCAGCATTCGGCTGCTATAAAATAATATGAGCAGTTTTCAGCTAAATACAGTTACAATTAACTAAGACAAAGACAAGGTTTTTTGTAATAATAAAAAAGGAAACAAGGCTTATCAGCATTATTGATGATTTACCATAGGACATGTTCCCCGTTTTCCTGGAAAGCCCTCAAGAGGTGTGAAATCGTACGACCCCCCAAAAGAAAGCTAATACAGTGATCTAATCAGTAAATTAGTTTTGATCGAGAAATCTTACTGTTTTCCGATAACAGACGGGGGTGAATGTACAAGGGCATACTTACTGTTTATACACTTTAGGACCTATTCCCCGTTTTCCTGAAAAGCCCCCAAGAGGTGTGAAACTTTACGACCCCTCAAAGGAAAGCTAATACAGTGATCTAATCAGTAAATTAGTTTTGATCGAGAAATCTTACTGTTTTCCGATAACAGACGGGGGTGAATGTACAAGGGCATACGTACTGTTTATACACTTTAGGACCTATTCCCCGTTTTCCTGAAAAGCCCCCAAGAGGTGTGAAACTTTACGACCCCTCAAAGGAAAGCTAATACAGTGATCTAATCAGTAAATTAGTTTTGATCGAGAAATCTTACTGTTTTCCGATAACAGACGGGGGTGAATGTACAAGGGCATACTTGCTCTTTGCATACTTTATGACATATTCCCCGTTTTCCTGGAAAGCCCCCAAGAGGTGTGAAATCGTACAACCCCCCAAAAGAAAGCTAATGCAGTGTTCTAATCAGTAAATTAGTTTTGGTTTGTATCTGACTTTTACATTTTGCGTTATTGTTATTATATTATGAACTTTGTCCGAATCTGAATCTTGTTCTGAATCTGAATGTGAATCTTGTTCTGGGGAAATTCAAGTAAAATATTGAAAGTACTGTAGAAATTTAAATGAATTATTGTTCCAACATGAAAAACATGGCTCTTCTTGTTTGTCTTGTTGTCTCTCTCAGTTGGCAGACACAGACCTCCAGTCTGCGGATGTGTTATAAAATCATTACAAAATAGGCAAGGGGCCGCATATTATTCAGTATTCAGACGGGGTTAAAAGGTAACCCCTTATTTATATATACTGGCATGCATTTTTCCAGTCTGCGGACATAGGGGAGGCCTCTGTGTTTCCTGTGCACTTGGATGCCCTGTGGAAATGCTGTGATTTAGACCAACCTGTTACAGGATATGATGGATGTTTTATATTCATTGCCCGATTCATTGATAAAAAATTACAAGGGTAGGGCAAACAATTATTACAATAACGATACAACAGAGAGCATTAAATACATATCTTCTCTGTGTGGCCTTACATACGACGTAGAACAAGAGTGAAATTATAGGTTACAAACAAACAAGAATATAGCTTGAGAAGGAAGATCATGCTATTGAATTGTTCACAAGGAAGCATACAGTCGTTTGAATATACCTTAGTGTAAACTCTAAAGTCTCTTTGTTTTGATTTTGTGTTAACCTTTCATCACCATAGCAAATTACTTTCAAGAGATTACTGAAAAAAATTTGTTATATCCTGTAATTTGCAGGATATTTTTACGCTACGGAGAAGGACAGTCTTTGAGCATCAAACGAATGACAAGGCAGGAAAAAGTGATTTGTTTCCTCTATATCATCATGTATATGCCATGTCACTAAAAAATTTCACACAGGGTAGTCCGAGAAGAAACTTAGACAAAAACTTTAGCATGCCTTTTCCTTGTCTAGATTTACCCGGGGGGTACTTACAGTAGTATATTTGTCCGGCAGGAACGTGCCGTTTTTCATGGTATCGTTTTCGCCTCTTTTTTCTAGCGCTGGGTATCAAAAGAAGGCAATTTTTCGAGAGCCGGTTGTCAAAAGGGTGTATTTTCTTAAAACAGGTTGTTGCTTGGCCAGATTTTTACGTTTTGGAGTGTACTTTTCGCCGATTTTTTCTAGAATCGGCTATCGTTCGGAGGGAAAAATTCTGGAGTCGGGTAAAAATGTTTGTCTTTGGTGGGCACACCCCCGTACAATTTAAAGTCAAGTACCCCCCCCCCCCCGAGAGATTTACTAATAGCAGTCTGAATATGACTGGAAAAGGAAAGCTTACTGTCAAGTACAACACCAAGATGTTTGTGTTCATCAACTCTCTTAATGGGTACTTCATTAAAACAAACTGTGGGTGATCAAAGAGGATCTTTTTCTTAGAGAAGACTACCTCAACAGCTTGCTTGGTAGGATCAGGGTTGAAAAACATTCTCCATTGATTGATTCACTTCTTCAATTTGGTTTGATTGGAGGTCTTATTTGAATCATGTGATTTACAGGGCATGGTTACAAGATAACAATATGGTTAATTTGTTGAAAAGATTCTAAAAGAATGCGCTGTTGGAACAATTGAAGAAGTGAATCAAAACATCCTGTAACAATTTGGCCTAAATTACAGCATTTCCATAGGGCATCCAAATGCATAGGAAACACATGGAGGCCTCCATGTCTGCAGACTAGAGAAAAGACATGCTACAATCTCTTACAAAAGTGTTGGACCCCTGTGAAAATACACGTTTTTTCAGAATTATTTCCCCCCTCCCCCCATATCAATGTTGTTTGGTTTAGGGAATCATTCTGTCAGTGGATATGCATGAAAAAACCATTTTTGCACTGCAATCAACATTGAAACGGGGGAGGGGGGTCAAAAATTCGATTTTTTCAACAGGGGTCCAACACTTTTGTAAGAGATTGTAGTAAAGGGGTGACCTTCGTCTTGATATTTTTTGATAGGGATTGACAATATATCTAGTTATTATGTACAAAATGAAACCATTAAACATTTATGGGGGTCAGAAACATTCTGTCCATCTTGTAATATCATCTTACATTATGATGCAGGAGGCAGTTCCAGGGGGAGAATTGGGGAAGACATGTCCTCCCCATTTTCTGCCATATTCTGATGAACAGAAATTTAATTTTTATTGAAAAATCCCATAAAAGTACCTCTGTATACTTTCTTATCCTCCCCAATTTGGGAATTTAAAAGCCATACTCCTATCCTTTGTTTAAGCCTGTGCCGACATTCGTATGGTGTCAAAAGTAACATCGCCTCACCTCATTGATTTTAATTCTCTCCAGTTACTGTTGATGTTTAGGGCTGAACAAGAAGCATGCAGGCATCAAATTGAGCATTGGACAAAAGAGGAAGCCTGATGAAAAATATCATGAAAGGTCAGAGTCAAAAGCAAAGACAATAAAAAGACCAGAACAAAGTTCAACAGGAGTATCAATAGAGTTTGCTCCTAAGGTATGTAGCAGTTTTATTTTATTTCCCAATTGGCTGAAATTAGTCAGAATATTAGTGTTGATCTGAAATATTTGGAAAGCTCTAATAACTGTGGGTTTGAATTTGAAGAAGTGAAATTTAACCAAATTTAGTGATTCTGTTTCCTAATGGGCACTTGGCAGTTCAGAAGGAAATGCTTATGTTGTACACTTGAATTTTGTTGGCAGTCCCAAATAGAAGCTTTAGAAGTGCCACCCAAGATATCCTGACAGGAGAATCACATTTTTTTAATTTTTCCTTTGGTTTATATATATTATGAAACTCTGTGTTTTAAAGGCAAATATTATTGTTTGTTGATGAGGCAAAACTATTGCCTTATCATAACAAATACTTATATGGAATATTGAGATGCTGTATGTCTACTAAATGCATGGATTGATTTGGGCTAATTTCCATCGATCTATTTCAGGCAGAAAAAGACAAGAATGAACCTCCAGTTTTGAAAGAGAAGAAAGGATCAGTTGCAAAAGCATTTGGTGGAGACTCTGATGTAAGCATAACTGATAATTCTTTTATTTTAATCCATTGTAATAGACTTTAATTATTCCTTAAGCCTGGTTCTCATTAATTCGTTGAAGTTGCTGGAGCCATTGGAATAAATGACTGAATGACCCAAAACCCCAAAAGACCCAAAAGACTGAATGTGAACATTGAAAATAAACTCCTGAACAAACCTGACAACCCCAGCAACTGAGTTTTTGCTGTTTACGTTTAGCCTTTTGAGTTGTTCATTCCCAATTATTCCAATGACCACAGCAACTCCAGCAACTGCAACAAGCTGATGTGAACAAGCTGATGTGAACAAGGCTTTGCTTGTACTATCATCATGCTTAATAAATTTGTGGTTTCATAGAGCTCCTATTGTTTACAGAACTACAGAAATGCTTGTAGTTTATTTATCCAGTACATATGAGAACAGACGAGAAAAGTTTTAATGCTCAGTTGTTGATTTGCATAGGAATCTCATAAATCATAGGAATTCTCAATATCTGAAACATGATATACTGTCAAATTTACTAGAGAAAACCAGATGTTGAAAGTACTGTAGGTTATTGCTTTACTAATCAATTAAATACTAGATCAGGGCAAATGTGGATCATTCAAAACCTTTTCATTTTCAAAAATTCTTCTGCTTGCGCGCGCGTAGTGCAACGATACAAAGATAAACAACTAAATCAAGTTAAAGATTTTCTCTTTGATATGAGCTGAATTCATATCAAAGTGCAAATGTTTAATTTCAATTATTTGTCCATATTTTCATTTCCAGTATAATTACTTTCCATTTAAACATTTTTTAGATTTAATGCTATGTTTCCTCTACTTAGAATGTATTTTTTTTTCATAGAGCGAAGAAGAGGAAATGCCAAAAGAAGCAAGAATGAAAATGAGAAATATGGGAAGGTATGTTTAGCAAATTTCTATCCCGAAAGAAGTCTCATTGCACACAGATAAATTACGATGCATTAGTGTAAACAATTATGGAATTATTGACAATTGTCACAGAAATCTCTTGATAAAATGCTGTCTCATATTCAGAATGACAGTGAGCATAAACATCTAGGGAAGACTATAGAATGACAAATTCATAATTTACATATTCTTGATTTTCTTCATAACAAGTGACTCAAAAAAATTCCTCCTTTTTGAAAAACCATTGCAGAAAAAGTAGTTGCGCTATAATGATAGAGATTGACTTTCTAATAGCTAAACCATTAAAGTATTTTTCATCTTTTTTTGGTAATTTTCAAATTAGTAGTCCCTTGGTAAATTCGAAAGATTTAAAAAATCAGTTTTGCAGAACAGCCCGAGAATAGCCTAAAATGCACTACAGTAAAAACCCGCGTATAAGAACCTGCAATTTTGCAAGTCAGCCTGATTAGGTTCTTATATATTGGGTATTTAGTGGGAAATGAGGCTGTTGAGGTTCCTAAATTGGTTCTTAATTTGTTCAGGGCTTTTACCAATTTATTTTATTCTGATTCAAAGTTCAACCCTATTATTCATGGTCAGTTCACTGAAATCCCTTCTACCTGAAGAAGGTGTTGAGGAAGATGAAAACAAATGGGTCTACTACCAAAGACATGAGTTTCAGTAACATTATGAACAGCTAATACTTTGAAGCTTAGTACTGGAAATACTGAAAAGGACATTTAAAAATGCATTTGTTGCAGGTTTTTTGCAATAAATATATAGGTTCAGTAATACAAAGCAACTGGATTTTTAATGATAATCTACAAATAAGAACCTAACCTCAAATTTCAGGCTGAATTGGTTCTTATATAATGGGGGTCTAATTTCAAAATTTCAGCCTGTAGGTTCTTAATCCACTAGGTTCTTATACGCGGGTTTTTACTGTATCAAATCGTCCAGGTCTTTTGAAATCCGTTCAGAATCCTTTGGAGAATTAGCATAACTAATACACGATAAACTAAAACTGAGAAGGAACCTCTTATCTATTGTTCTGAAAGGGAGTATTGAAAATAGTAAAACTGACAAATTTCCTTTCTTTTATTTCGAGATGCCTTTGATTGTGGGTATTAGGCCATTTTCTGGATGTTCTACAAAACTAACTTTTTGAATCTTTCAAATTTAATACGGGACAACTAATTTGAAAATTACCGAAAAAAGACAAACAATATTTCATTCTTGTAGCTATTAGAAAAAACAAATTTGATGATTATTTGATTATTATCACGCAAATAAATTTGCTGCAATGATTTTCGAACTTAAAATTTACTTAAAATTTACTTAAAATTTCGCTTAATTACTTAAAAATAGGTCACCTGGTACTTAAAATTTCGCTGGATTTTCACTGAAACAGGAATACATTTTTTGTGCTACCAGCATCACGAAACTACAGTACAGGCCTTAGGTACATTAACACTGTTTTCTTGTGCAAGAATTCTCTGGAAATTCGTAAGCATTCATGTCCGAACTTTTTGCAGTCTTTCATGCCCCTCGAGAATGATTATTTTCATCTGGAGAATTCTTTAGAATTCATTGAGAATTTTTTTACGTTAATGTACACAAGGCCTCTACTGTGGGAATAAAGGAGATCGATGACATTTATATTTTTCTCAATGGATCAAGGTCGAAACTGGCATTTTATTTTGTTTTCAAGTTTGCTGAAATAACAACTCGTTCCATCCTAGTGAGCAGTGACCTTCCGTTTTGCAAACCACTCTCTCGGAAAAGTTTCAATTTCTCAAATACTATCGAACCCATTGAGGATCGTATATTTTTCTTAAAAGCTTTCTGCTAATTCAGAATTGTTCAACCTTTTACTTTCTTTCGCTCCACCTTTAGTAGCGCTGATGTTCATGTACACGTTTGTCAAATTTTGGCAAAACAATTAGCGTAAACTTCCCAAAATCAAATTTAGTATTTCTGATACTTTTGAAAAGGCAAAAGCAGAAGAGCATTACTAAGAGAAGGTGTCAGACAGCTCGTAAGTTCAGTGAATGTTCTGAAGATTTAAAAATCTATTTGTTTTCAATATTGAAAAGACCTTTTAGCTACTCTACAAGAGTCTGGATCGAGCGATATATCTCTACGGTTTGATTCGAATGGCGGACTGATCGACGGCAGAGGTTCTATCACTATTGTGTACATTTGAAAATTAGACAAATTTCTAAGAAATGTATTAAGCACTGGGGGCGTTTAACAGGGCATATTTTGATGAAAAATAAGTTAGAACGAGTTTGTTCAAGTTTTATGTCGCAGAAGAAAGATTTAATTAGTTATAGAAATTTGGTTGGTTTGGTCATTTCTTTCCATATTCATTTACGATTTTGTGATATAGCTATTTTGGTGAAAAGGGTATCGTTTTGGTAAGAGCTGTCTGCTTCCTAGCTATGACAATTATATGAATAGCCCCCTAGGGATACAAATAAACAACAATAGTTTTTCCTTTTGTGCTGTAACACAGTGCATGCTTTGTTTCAATTTTTTGGTAGAGAGACACGGTATGTTTGTCATTGTTTAGAAGTTCGCACGTGCATGAAAGGCATCTTGTGAAACACAGTTTTACTAAAATCGCTCGTAATAATGGAACGAAAGTACCGATTTTGAGCAGATAAATTTTCATAAATAAGTCTTCCTTTTTCCTACGCAATGAATTTTTAAAGGAACGAATTTTCGAAGTAAATTGCATGAATAAAAATTGGCAAACATCCCATGTTTTTATGACTCATCCTATATAATAGTATAGCTCGATCCAGACTGTTTACGAAAGGTCTGTTTGAAGACGTAAATTCTAAAATACAAAATAAAGATGCTTTTTCTCTTTTAAATTGTAGAGATACACCAACATCGGCTGGCCCAAATTCATACAACAAAGGAAAACAAGGATTTGTGAATCGAAGTAGAATGTGGGATAAAGACTTGAAGCCAAGAATACATCTTGAAAAGCCCCCAGAAAATAGTTAAGTTACTTTGTAGTGCGATTTTAACGTTTTATGTAACGCAATGGCAGTCTAATTATGGAATGACAGTCCACATGAAATATCTTCAGGATGACCCGAAAACTGTGTGGTATACCGCTTTGAAAAATAAGAAAAATTTGGATTTGTTAGCTCTAAATTGCCTGCTATAAGTGCTATAAGAGCCACCGTTATTTCAGACATGATAATTAAGGCAATGAAATTAACGCTTGGATTAACGCTTGAAGATACCTTGTTTCCAGCGGTTACTTCGTAATAAGCATTCTGCTCTTGGCAAAAAAATTGTATTCTGTGANCCCCCAGAAAATAGTTAAGTTACTTTGTAGTGCGATTTTAACGTTTTATGTAACGCAATGGCAGTCTAATTATGGAATGACAGTCCACATGAAATATCTTCAGGATGACCCGAAAACTGTGTGGTATACCGCTTTGAAAAATAAGAAAAATTTGGATTTGTTAGCTCTAAATTGCCTGCTATAAGTGCTATAAGAGCCACCGTTATTTCAGACATGATAATTAAGGCAATGAAATTAACGCTTGGATTAACGCTTGAAGATACCTTGTTTCCAGCGGTTACTTCGTAATAAGCATTCTGCTCTTGGCAAAAAAATTGTATTCTGTGATTTCATTTGAAAGTTCGATTTTTATAAAAACTGTTAAGAACCTTTGCAGCTAAATTCTAAAATTTATTCAGTCCTTGACTCAACTGCATGAGTGGACAATGTTAAGATCAGTAGCATTACCAAATTGTTTTGGTTTCTAAAAAATGTGTATATAGGTTTTGAGTCAATTGGTTTCAAGGGTGCGCCAAAAAGCCGAGTTTATGGGTTTGAAAATTCGTATTATATAGGCTACTGGATAATCGGAATGAAACAAACGTTGATTAATGGCTGAAAGACTGGAGTATTTTTGTGACTTGTTATATTTTTCTGAGCACTAGAAATATAGGTAAATTAGATGTTACGAAAAATCCTTTACTTCGAAATGCGCGACAAAAGGTCTGAAACCCTTAATCAAATTGGAAAGAATCTCGTCACTCAGAGCGTACATGTCATCTTCCTTAAGGGTTAAAAAGTGACGCTTTACAAAATACCATGCTACTTTTATAAAGATTCAATTCGTAACTTTTTCTGTAGATATAAAATAGTTGTGTGCTGCTCTGAGTGGAGAGATTCTTCAAAATTTGTTTAAGTGGTTTCCAGTAGGTCCTTTTTCACCCATTTCGTAATCAAGAATTTGTTTGTAATTTCAAATGCACCTACATTTCCAGTGCTCTGAATAGTATAAGAAAAATCCTGAAAAGCACTTCAGCCTTTTGGTTATCAACCAAAGTTTGCAATTTATCTAGCAGTCTTCAGGATACGAGTTTTTAAATTCGTAAACNGCACTTCAGCCTTTTGGCTATCAACCAAAGTTTGCAATTTATCTAGCAGTCTTCAGGATACGAGTTTTTAAATTCGTAAACTTGATTTCATATATCATATTATTTGCAATATGAAACGGACTTGGTTGAACTGAATTTTGGTGGGCAGCAGAAAGACCAAATATCTCATTGTAATTTTTCATTTAATTTTCTGGTGCTGATTGGTTAAATAATTTGAATTTCGAAAACTGCTTCATTTCAAAAATAGAGAAAAAGGATTGAAAGGACATGATTAACATAATAAGGAATCAGGTTCGTTCACAAGCATGCAGTTAGTTATCATACTTTATATCACTCTAGGCAGTACAGTAACTTCGTATCTTATGTTTGTAACGTTCAGTGTAGTATCTTATGCCGCTTCCCGAAGATAGATCCGTGTGTAGAGGAAGTCTCATCCTGGCTATACTGAGTGATTAAAAACAAGTTAAACGTTTGCAACTCCTTCAAACTGATACTTACAGTGTAGTTTCAAGTTTCAATTTCATTTGAACAACAATTCTTAATCTACTACATTTCTGCTTACTATGAATGATCTAATTATTTAAATACCTGTTCGGGATACTTGGATACTCCAGGGAAGAACCGGAATTCTTCTCTAGAGAAAGCCCAGAGGGCTGACGAGCCAAGTACCCCTTCTTCAAAGGAATAGCTTACATATTTTAAAAACTCAATAATACATCATACGTTTAAGACAAAAAAATACTTTTTTTTAAATATATACAAAACATTATTGATAAGAAACGGAAGGAGAGAAAAGAAAGAGAAAGAAGAAAAAGGAATGGTAGAAACAATATGTAAGTGTGTTTCTATTCCATTCAAAATTAAACTTAAAACAAATAAAGGTATATGATAAAAGACTAGTTATAGCTGTAGGTAAGGTTTTAACTTAGATAATAAAATTTAGTTGGCTAAAATCAGTCATTGTTGTTAAGTTACATGGGATTTTATAGAATTGTAGTTACAAAGCATGTTCTTTTATGCTTTTACTCGGGGAATTTTTTTTCAGCTAGTTTTCAGTATCGTCAGCCTGAATGTTAGAACTTTTGATCAAAACTATTCTGAGATGGAATTATTTCGTCAAATCGCTTGTAACATGAGAACGATACGACCAGTTTTGACGAACAAAATTTTTGTCTCTTAGTTGACACGTTAACCTCACAATGATAATCTGTTCTAGGGAATTTAGACTTGCCCCAAGTCTATTTCATGAAGTCCTTCCGATCGATCCCTTTCCCATAGTTCCCGAATCTGCCATTCCGTTACGGAACAAAGTGGGAAGAGAGAGAGGAATATTCCTGTCTCTCTTTCCCCTTTGTTCCGTAACAGAATGGCGGATCCGGGAACTATGCGAAAGGGATCGATCGGAAGGACTTCATGAAATAGACTTGGGGCAAGTCTATAGGGAATCTGACGAATAAGTAGNTTTTGATTATCAACCAAAGTTTGCAATATATCTAGCAGTCTTCAGGATACGAGTTTTTAAATTCGTAAACTTGATTTCATATATCATATTATTTGCAATATGAAACGGACTTGGTTGAACTGAATTTTGGTGGGCAGCAGAAAGACCAAATATCTCATTGTAATTTTTCATTTAATTTTCTGGTGCTAATTGGTTAAATAATTTGAATTTCGAAAACTGCTTCATTTCAAAATAGAGAAAAAGGATTGAAAGGACATGATTAACATAATAAGGAATCAGGTTCGTTCACAAGCATGCAATTAGTTATCATACTTTATATCACCCTAGGCAGTACAGTAACTTCGTATCTTATGTTTGTAACGTTCAGTGTAGTATCTTATGCCGCTTCCCGAAGATAGATCCGTGTGTAGAGGAAGTCTCATCCTGGCTATACTGAGTGATTAAAAATAAGTTAAACGTTTGCAACTCCTTCAAACTGATACTTACAGTGTAGTTTCAAGTTTCAATTTCATTTGAACAACAATTCTTAATCTACTACATTTCTGCTTACTATGAATTATCTAATTATTTAAATAGCTGTTCAGGATACTTGGATACTCCAGGGAAGAACCGGAATTCTTCTCTAGAGAAAGCCCAGAGGGCTGACGAGCCAAGTACCCCTTCTTCAAAGGAATAGCTTACATATTTTAAAAACTCAATAATACATCATACGTTTAAGACAAAAAAATACTTTTTTTAAATATATATATACAAAACATTATTGATAAGAAACGGAAGGAGAGAAGAGAAAGAGAAAGAAGAAAAAGGAATGGTAGAAACAATATGTAAGTGTGTTTCTATTCCATTCAAAATTAAACTTAAAACAAATAAAGGTATATGATAAAAGACTAGTTATAGCTGTAGGTAAGGTTTTAACTTAGATAATAAAATTTAGTTGGCTAAAATCAGTCATTGTTGTTAAGTTACATGGGATTTTATAGAATTGTAGTTACAAAGCATGTTCTTTTATGCTTTTACTCGGGGAATTTTTTTCAGCTAGTTTTCAGTATCGTCAGCCTGAATGTTAGAACTTTTGATCAAAACCTATTTTGAAGGATTCTGAGATGAAATTATTTTGTCAAATCGCTTGTAACATGAGAGCGATACGACCAGTTTTGACGAACAAAAGTTTTGTCACGTTACCCTCACAATGATAATCTGTTCTTAGGGAATCTGACGAATAAGTAGCAAAGGCTCGCAAACGTTTTAGCTTTTTTCTTTCAACTTGGTATGCAGAAAAAGCCCACTTATAAGAACCAATCTGTTGGTTTTAGTTAGCTTTATGTAGCTAGAGGTTTTAAATTGTACCAACTATTAATAAAGTTACGAAAAATGTTATTTTCTTAAATTTGGCTGGTTTTATTAGAATAATCTTTTCAACCTTGGTACGTTTCAAACAATTGTTTTCAAACAATTATTCAAACAAACAATTTGTGAAGCACATTAAATGACAGTAACTTGACGGAAACAACCTATTTGACCAATTAAATTCTTCTATCTATTCTACAGTGTGATACAAAAAGGTGGAATTTTTTTTTAATAATCGCCAAAATTCAATTGTATTACCAATCATGAAAATTTCTTATTTTGTCAAGGACATGATATATTTTAGAGATAACTGTTAGGTTACTCCTCCGGGAAAGAATCCACGAAATTGTAGCTTGAAAAACCATGTTTTGAGCAATAGTGTTTCACACAACATCGTACTTTTAGCCAAATAGGGATATCTTGTCATTTTATAAGACAGTTCGAGTCCTACATGATATGAGAGCTTTATCAAGGACATAAGCAACTAATGTCAGTGGGTTTGCAGGAAGAAATCTATGTTGATAATCATCTCTTGTGATTTCAGAGTATGCTTCAAAACCAGGTAGCTCCTGAAAGCACAAATCCCCACGAATTCAAAGCCATTTCAAGACTGCAATATGTCTACAGTTAATTTGAACCTTGACGCAAATACACAAAAATTCATTTTCACAATCTGTAACGTAATCGAATTTTGGTAATTTTTCAAAACATTTTTGGGGTCACCCGGTACATACTAATCATCAGTTTGAAGAAGTCTAATGAAAGGTTAGAAAATTATAGGCTCACAAAAAATGTGATGCCTTCCAACAAGGTGAAGCAGAAAATACAACAAAGGTCCCGATGAAACTGATACTAAACTTTTCTCATATTTGATATAAACAGTAAGAGGCAAACGTGAGATGAAAATTAAATCAAAATAATAGTTGTGCGTCACAAAATACCACATTTTAATATATTGTCTTGGCCTAAACGATAAGAGGCAATGATGTCTACCTAAGAAAATAATCGAGTTCATTCCTCATTCAAGTTCAGATAGCTTATCATGCCTTTATAAGTTCTTTAACGTGTAAAGTCATTGATTTGTTCTCTAATCTTAGAATTTGTGGTCAGGTCTATAATTGTTCGTTATTTCAATGTACCTCCACAAAATGTTACTTATTATAAACAAGTTTAGACATAAGAGCCGTGAAAGCCGTGCACCTGGTTTTGAGGAAGATTTGTGGGTAAATCATTGAAAGTAGGGGTACCTACTTGTTCTTGTTGAACGAGCATCCTTAAGCACACTCACTATACCCCTGCAAAATTGGGCAGTATAAACAATTTTAGAAATCAGAACCGTAAAAGCCGCCGACCTGGTCTGGATGAAGATTTGTGGCAAAATCATTGAAAATAGGGGTACCTACTTGTTCTTATTGAACGAGCATCCTTAAGCACACTCACTATACCCCTGCAAAATTGGGCAGTATAAACAATTTTAGAAATCAGAACCGTAAAAGCCGCCGACCTGGTCTGGATGAAGATTTGTGGCAAAATCATTGAAAATAGGGGTACCTACTTGTTCTTATTGAACGAGCATCCTTAAGCACACTCACTATACCCCTGCAAAATTGGGCAGTATAAACAATTTTAGAAATCAGAACCGTAAAAGCCGCCGACCTGGTCTGGATGAAGATTTGTGGCAAAATCATTGAAAATAGGGGTACCTACTTGTTCTTATTGAACGAGCATCCTTAAGCACACTCACTATACCCCTGCAAAATTGGGCAGTATAAACAATTTTAGAAATCAGAACCGTAAAAGCCGCCGACCTGGTCTGGATGAAGATTTGTGGCAAAATCATTGAAAATAGGGGTACCTACTTGTTCTTATTGAACGAGCATCCTTAAGCACACTCACTATACCCCTGCAAAATTGGGCAGTATAAACAATTTTAGAAATCAGAACCGTAAAAGCCGCCGACCTGGTCTGGATGAAGATTTGTGGCAAAATCATNTTTGTTCTCTAATCTTAGAATTTGTGGTCAGGTCTATAATTGTTCGTTATTTCAATGTACCTCCACAAAATGTTACTTATTATAAACAAGTTTAGACATAAGAGCCGTGAAAGCCGCGCACCTCGTCTGGATGAAGATTTGTGGCTAAATCATTGAAAGTAGGGGTACCTACTTGTTCTTATTGAACGAGCATCCTTAAGCACACTCTCTATACCCCTCCAAAATGGGGCAGTGTAAACATGTTAGAAATCAGAACCGTAAAAGCCGCGCAACTGGTTTTGAGGAAGATTTGTGGATAAATCATTTAAAGTAGGGGTACCTACTTGTTCTTGTTGAACGAGCAGCCTTGAGCACACTCACTATACCCCTGCAAAATGGGGCAGTGTAAACAATTTTAGAAATCAGAACCGTAAAAGCCGCGCAACTGGTTTTGAAGAAGATTTGTGGATAAATCATTGAAAGTAGGGGTACCTACTTGTTCTTGTTGAACGAGCAGCCTTGAGCACACTCACTATACCCCTGCAAAATGGGGCAGTGTAAACAATTTTAGAAATCAGAACCGTAAAAGCCGCGCAACTGGTTTTGAGGAAGATTTGTGGATAAATCATTGAAAATAGGGGTACCTACTTCTTCTTGTTGAACGAGCAGCCTTGAGCCTTGAGCACACTCGCTATACCACTGCAAAATGGGGCAGTATAAACAATTTAAAAATCAGAACCGTAAAAGCCGCCGACCTGGTCTGGAGAAAGATTTGTGGATAACTCATTGAAGGTAGGGGTACCTGTTCTTATTGGATGAAAGGCCTTAAGCACAAGCATAGGCATCCAATTATTAAAAAACCTGGTGTGAGTGGCTAGGTATTACATCTTTCTTTGGATTAAATGGCTTTAGGTACTTTGCTATGATTCTACTGTGTGCGTTTGTTGATATCTTGAATTTTTCAGAATTACAGTCTCTTCTACTACCCCATTCACACGTTAAGCCAGCTTAATCTAAACCCGGTTATCGAATGTTGCATTCTAATTGGTCAATCCAACAAATCGAATGCATTTGATTGGTTGAAATTTAAAATGATTTAGATGAAGCTGGTTTAACTGTGTCGGTGTGAATGGGGTATACGTTTCAACTAGTTTTGAAGTTGTGACGTCATCAAGTTGCCAAATCGTAAACCAGAAAAGCACAGATTTCTGCTCACCGTAATATTATAAACCTTCATAAACTAAGGTTTTCTGGAAAATTCTACCAAATATCCTCCTTTAATTTGGACGCAACGATGATTTTAAATTTGTTCAAAACTTCGCTTAAATTCTTTTTTAAAGAAAGACACTGTAATCTTGAAATCATCAAGATATCGAAGAATCCCACGGTAGAATTATACCGGGTGCGCCAAAAAAGCTATTCACTTTTGACAGGCCACGAAAAATCGTACACTTCGCCGATTTTGAACATAGATGATTTAATGTCTAGCTAAAATCCCAAATTATACTCATCATTTTTGGTTCGATTTTTCGGCTGCCTTTTTCTCGCGTTATAAGCGATTTCATGAAAATTCTTAGTCTGGAAACAGCCTAAATCGATCAAAAAGTAACGATCATTCTAAAGGCTGAGCTAGACAATACAATGGGAAAACTCTTGGAAACGAATTGGGAATTAAGAAGTGGATTGGTTATGATTAGTTGCACGAGCTGTCGTTCGATCCTTGCACATTCTTTTTAGCGACCTGAGAGTTGATTTTCTTTTTCTTATAAAAAACTATGTGTATACTTTAGATGCTCCCTCCGAGAACATGTCCCATGGTGCTTTGAAATTGGTGGGAAATTCATGAATTTGCATTTTGTCCGTAAATACCGAGATATTTTTTACTCATCATTTATAAAAAAGAGTCCGCAAAATTCAAGGCCCCACAGAGAGAATTTATTAACATTTTCGTCAAAGCTTGAATTTTATAATTATGTCAAAATTTTCATCATCGAAGTCGTGTAAGCGGTTTCTGATAAGAAGCATTGTTCGCATATGTATATTAATAAATCGCTTTTGTAATCTAGACCGAAGAAAAAAAATCGTTAGTTTAGACCCACTGACCTTATCAATTAGATTTAAAGTTGAAACAGTAACGCCGCTTGGCCGGATATGAATTTCTGTGTTTAGGGATATGAGCCATAATTACTGTTAAAAAACAAACTATTTTTATCAAGATTTGGCAATGGTTGTATCGATAAAGGTTTGTGATATGTACAGGGGGGTAGTTAAATCACAAGAATGGGTACCTATACGTTAGACTCATTACCTGAGTCCCTTTGCTCCTTGCGGTGTATCTCAAGAAGTATGTTCTGGGAAAAGAACACAGGAAAGCATAAGAACCCAGGTAATAAGTCCCATTTAACAATCGCTCATCCGATTTGAATCTAAATTTTTCTGTCTTGTGAGAGTGGTTTAAACTGGCTGCTGATTGGTCAATTTCAAACAGGGTTTCTATGATGGAAAAATAGTGGGTCATTCAATTTGCTTCACGTTTCATTTCCTAAAATTATGATACAAGACATGTTTTTTGTTTGATGTACCGGGTGTCCCAAAAGCATGCAGATTTGGTCAACCCTAACGATCAGAATTTAGCATGAATCAATCCGAAATCATTTTTAAACATTACTCGATAGTTAAAGGGTCTGTTTCAACCAGCATGCCTTGCACGTGCCATCTTTTGGTTGGCCTTTTTTTCAGCCATTTTCATGGCCCATGAAAATGGCGGCGAACAAAGGCCAACCAAGAGGTGACACGTGCAAGGAATGCTGGTTGAAACAGACCCTTTAACTTGAACATAGATACCTTGTTTGTTGACATTGGTGCTTTGAGAGTAGATATATTAATCTTCAAAGGACAAATTTGCCTCCACCTCCAAACCAGAGCTTTGGCGTTTTGGCCCAAGCAAATTCTTAAAGCACAGCGAATAAGTTAACAACAGCCTTGAAAATATTTGAAACAAGAGGAGAAGAATTAAAAACTGCACAACAAATGCGTTTCACAAAATATAATTTACGTGACGCTTGTCATCAAGGGAGCTCCGAAGTAAACTTTATTCATTTTAAGTGAAACAAATTGTGGATATTGCTTAGGCCAAAACGCCAAAACTCTGGTTTGGAGGTGGAGGCAAATTTGTCCCTTGAAGATTTATATCTCTACTCTCAAAGCACCATGTCAACAAAAAAGGTATCTATGTTCAAGTTAACTACCGAGTAATGTTTTAAAAATAATTTCGGATTGATTCATGTTAAATTCTGATCGTTAGGATTGACCAAATCTGTATATTTTGGGACACCCGGTATTGCTTTCTAATGATAAGGACCTGTTAATATAAAGGGATGTGCAATAGGGCTCAAATCTTTAAAAAGGTGGGTGTAAAATTCTACTACAGTTTTCTTTGAATTCAATGGCTTGAAACTTTTATGTCTTGATTATTCTCAAAATGGCGGCATTTTTATTTTTGTGGAAAGAATTCATGGAAAATTTTGAAAAAATTAAAATCATCGCAAATCCTAAATCAATTGAGGAAAAATTATATAATCTTCAAGAAAACCATATTTTATCAAGGTCTACAATATGGTGGCAAGCAGATAAGAAAACCGTCGCTCTTCTGGTTTAGGATTTAGACATTTGATGACGTCACAGCCTCAAATATTATGAACGCCGCCATTTTTACAATAATCAATATATTTAAAAATTTCCAAGGCAGATTGGGCAGATTTACAGCAAAATACCCTAAGTTATATGAGCTAAAGATCTAAAAAGCTATCGTTGATAGCCTTCTAATTTGACTTGTTTCTTGGGCCATCCATTGTTCACGGCGCATGTGCAATTCGATTTGAATGGGATATTTTTAGATGTTTTGCTCTTTGCAAATGCAAGCTTTTAACCTTGCATAAACCCTTTAAAATGTAAATATTCTCTCTAACCGATCATTGGTATCAGAAAGATTGTTTGTGTAGGAGTCCGTTTCAGCTCTTTACTGTTTTTATTCTCAATTTTAACTTTGGCTAATTTTCCACACCCTGACACTCTGTTTTTACGCATTCGGTATACATTTCGACGTAATATTAACAGTTTACAAAATCGGATGATGTTTACATAGAAACACGATAAAAACAATCGCAATGAAAATCCTAAAGATTTGCTTCAGGACTTGTTTATAGATGCAAGATTATTCAAGGGACCCTATTTTTGGATTGCTCTAAGCAACTTTGCTGATATTCTGTTAACTGCGCAGCAATGACTGCGAGCAAACAAACGTCTGACTTTAAAATTTCGATCAGGCATTTTAAATCAGATAATAAATGCAAAGAGATTTTCTAATTTAATACAATCATTTTTTTATAAGAAACTAAGGTTGGTAGGCGGTTTCTTGAATTTAGGGCCTTTTTGCTACAAAAAGGTTCTTATGTGTTTTTTATATTCTTAATGCCCTTAGTGTAGAGCCAATGCATCTTTGTTAGAAGGGCTTCCAAATTACTTAGTAAGATCTCAAAACATGTTGTAACATAATTCACACTCAAAACAATGCCAAAAGAATAAAAGATCCACTATTATTGTACAGTGTCAAAACATTTTTGATTGACCTGGCAAAATTAAAGCTACAAATTACAAAAGCTTCTTACTTTTTTTAATTCAGGTAGGGTAGTTCCTTAAGTTTTAACAAATTGAGCCTACCGTTTCTTATAAGCTGTTTCTTATAAAAATAAAATGAGTGTACTAACCAGATCTAACCGTTTATGTAACTACTGTGTTTGTCAAAAATTTATCAACTGTCTGATGTATCATACTGCAAAAACCGAGCAACTAATTTGTGAAATTTCGAATTGTTCTTCTGACTCAAGTTTCAACTCATTTGACTGCTTCACACTATGTCGCTGGAGTGGCTGGGGTTTTGGGACGAACGACCCAAAGACCCAAAAGACTGAATGTGAACGGCAAAATCTCAGTCGTTGGTGTCGTCAGGGTCATTGGGGAGTTTATTTTCGCCGTTCACATCCACTTTTTGTGCCTTTTGGGACGTTTGATCCAGCGACCTCAACGACTCCAGCGACATCAACGACCTAGTAGTGTGAACCAGGCTTTAATAAAGGAAAGGCTTCCCAAACTTTCATCAAACAAGGGCAGATTTTGTAACAATAGCATCAGTTGCTTTTGATTGATACGCCATTTCAAAGTGATTAGCGATCGCAGACAAAAGGAATCCTCTCGAGAAACAAATCAAAACAAACAAAGCTACAACAAATGCCTTTATGGCTAACTATCGTGTTGTGCATGCGAAAAGGGGTTGTTAAGAGAAGTCATGAGTATATATCGAGAGAAGAAGGATAAATCTACGCATCTGACTTGGGCATTTTATTCATTTTATTTCGATACAGGATGCCCCAAGTTCCAAGTTTATGTAGTTGTTGTTGACAAGCTTACCTTCAGTCTATCTGTCTTTTCTCTATTCTAGAAGAAAGGGCTCAAAACTGACTGTCTGGGATTCTAGAAAAGACTGGGTCTTCAAACTGAAATGCAACATGCATATGCCTTATTTCCTTTAATTTTCACGCACCTTGCAGATTCAATATTTTGCGCCCTGTAATTTTCGAGCACATGCGCCCTGTAACTATTGATTTTAGCTGCAACATGCATCAAGAGAAGAGTACGAATTCTACCATGGAGACCAAGAATTTGTTCATCTTGAAACCAACAATACAAATTCCTTGAATTTGTTTTAATCGAGGACCTGATAAACCAAAAGACTCCTCATTTTGCAGCCTTTGATATTCGCTGACCTTAATGCGTGAAAAGCTACTTTTGGCTGGTCTGCACTTTAGCGGACCAGCTTTTAATATCGGCACGTTATGTGTCATGGGGTAAGGGTTAGGTTTTGGAAAAGGGGTTTTAGTTAGAGCTAGTTTGGGTAAGGTAGGGTTTATCTAGGGTTTAATTAGGGCAAGGTAGGGTTTAGTTAGGGTTAGTTGGGTATTTGGTCAAATTCGTTCCTGAGAGATATGACATAAAAAAGGTCCGCTAAAGTGCAATCGTCCCCTACTTTTAATATTCAGGCATTTCTTCTACGCGAATTATTTGGGCGCTAAAATTATTCACAATTCGCAGTTTTTCCAGATATATTGTGATGAATTGTCTGTCCGCAGTGGTTTGACTATATAGTAAATGTTTGTTAAAAAAATATTTTACCCTAAATTTCCTGGCACAGAAATTGGTGTTGCAAAGGGACGTAAACACAAACGATTGGGCCTAACTTTGTGTTTGTCATAATTTTACGCAACACGATTGGCCAAATTCGTCGAAGCATGTCTAATTAGTCAACTAATCAAATTTTGTTGACTATGCTTGCCTACGTCACAACGAAAATAATAAGTGCCTCGTTTATATTTGATACATTGGATGAGAGGCTACTACAAATGGAATTTATTTCAACGCACCGCGGTAAAGTTTGAAACAAGATGGATTCTCTTGGAGTGGTTGCACTGATCTCAAAACAGCAGACCAGTGTGTGGTTGTTGGCAAAAGTTGGCAAGCGAAAACTAGAAGGTGAGTCCAAGATATTGTTTAAATTGAATCCCCTTGTGCCACGGCCAATCCTTTTTCATTGTGCGACTGAAATTGGTACGAGTCTTTCAAAGTGAATTCCAGTGAGACTTGTAGTCGAAAAAGAGAAACAAAAACATGGCTGACTGAGACACATTAGGCCCCATAGGCCTAGGCCAGTCTGAGTTTGTAACTTGATGGCGTCAGCTACAATTTTGTATAGATTTCAACGAGTATCTACTCTGTCTGATCTTGGTCGATATTTATGAAGTCCAGCTAGTGAGCAATGATTTATAATGGAATTCAGTTTATGTGTACCCATATGATATATATAGCAACGACGCTTTAGGCCTAAATTTCTTTCACAATAATGCACATGTTCCAGAATCCTCAAATGGGTAATTAATAATATAATAAATAATAATAATAATAAAATTTAGTGCAAAATATAGGCTAGTAGCCTGTAACACATCTAAAACTAGTAGTAGGCAGGTGTTTCTCTGAGCAACCGACCGCACCAACCAACCCCCGCCCCCCGCCCGATCATAAAGGCATGCAGCACAACCAACAAAACCAAGCCCCCACAACACTCCCAGGAACACCCAGAAGCCAAGTGACTGACAACGTCAAAAAATGACATTTTCAAAAACCACATGACCCCCGACAGCTCCCAAAAATGACGCAAGGGCCCAACCCACCAGCCACACCACACACCCCCACAACCAGGCGAGAGAAAAGAGCAGAGGCTGAGAAAAACAGAAGCCGACCACCCAGAGAAATCCCCTGCCCAAACGCCAAAATGGAGACTTTTCAGTTCAGTTCAGGTTTTATTTTAAATTCCATGTGATTTTTTAAACAAATAATTAAGAGATCGTTTTTGAGACCGTGCATGTTTACTGCTCTCCAGTCGCGGATTTAGCGGGCAGATGGGGCCAACTTCCCCATTCAGGACGAAAACTCAGCTTGGCGCCCCCTATTGGCCTATCATCGCGACACTAGTGAAATTTTTTCAACTGTTTCCATGAAAATGCAGCGGAAAACACACAATTCAGGCATTCTTTACAAGAAAAACCCCAAGAAAAACAAACAAATTTTCCAAACCAGGCGTCCAAAAATTTTCGCTTTCCGTCTATTCTTCTTTTGGCGCACTCTCTTCAGGTTGCCGCCCCCCTCCCCTTTTGGGTTGGATCTACAATCCTGGACATAATATGTTGAGAAAATCTGCGCCCCCCTTCCCCCCCGTTCAATGTTGGTTTTGATGAGCTGACGGTTGCTGCTTTCCTCCAAAAATGGACCAACATTGAATGGGGGAAGGGGGGCCGATATCGGGGCATAATTTGTACGTGCTGTCGCAGGTCATCTACACTCAGTGACAATGTAAAATTTTCTCAACAATTTTGTCCATGATTGTAGAATAAAACTTCAACTTTCAGAGGACGGGTTATGTCGCTAGAGAAATCTTTCGTGTGATGTGCGCATGCTCCGGTATCAATTCGCTTGAAATATTTTTGCTTTTCGCTCAGAACATTTTTAGTGAAAATGCGCCTTTATGCACTGTCTGTCGCTAATTACTTAGTCGAAGTTTTCAGTCATTGAATCTCAAAAATTATTCACAAAGCCTCAGTGATATAAAGAATTTGGCACTTCGAAAATTAATTACAGGTTATTTTAAAAAGTGAAACAGTGGGAACTTACTTCGATCCATCCGGTATAAAGCATCTTATCATCACCTTATAATTTATCATAGGAAACTAATGTTTGTCCAAAGGAATTGGGAAAAAATACTCAGTTTTTTATCACAAGAGTATGACATTGCTGCCCAAAACAACCAGTTTTGGGCGGTTTTGGGACAAAGGTGAGATTCGACGAATCTAATCTTCTGTTCTACCAAAAAGCATTCTACTACTGTTATACCTGACTAAAATCCTAAAGTTTACCCATCACTGGTTCTACCTTTGTCCTGCAAAATTATGTGAAACAGACCAAAAACTCACATTGTTAGCATAAGCAGTTCTACCTTTGTCCAACAAAGTAACACAAAAAGACCACAAAATCAAGTTTTCAGCAAAGTGGTTCTACCTTTGTACGGAAACTTTGCGCAAAAAAGATCAATATATCAACCAAGACTACCAGTTTCGGGACACTTCTGCTTTAACAGATATAACTATAACCTTCTTTCGCATGTCGGATGAAGCATTTTGACTAAAACTACCAGTTTTTGGGGAAAACATATTTGGGATATTCTTTTCAGAGATCCTTTCGGAGTTAGTGCACATGGTAGAATTTAGTCAGCAAGACAACCAGTTTTGGGACACTTGTACGTTGATATAAACCTGCTTTCGAGCAACAATTTTTGCTAAAACCTACCGGTTTTTGGGACAAACATCGTCAGTGATGATTTAATTCAAAATCGTCTGCCAAATTAAAGAAAAACAGCAACGAAAATTTGTCATAGAAAAAGACCGTTTTTGGGACATTGGTGATGCAGAATATGTTAGCGAACTACCGGTTTTCGCGCGGACAAAGGTAGGACCATCTTCCCCGGTGTGACATGCCCGCCCTTGGGGAAGCCCATCGGGGTTGCACCGGGTGGCTCCAACGCACACTATGCAAGATCGCTTTGAAAATGTTCCTAGCAAAATGCTGAATTCCATTTCTTCATCAGAAGGTCAACGAGTTAAGTAAATATAGTTTAAAAGTTAAACAGCCTTTCATTTGACCAAACTTTACAGAGACACAAAGAGTAAGCGCGAGGCACAAACGCCAAGTATGCTAACAAAAAGCAAGATGAGTAGCTACAATATGTACTGTGTCTTTATTTCATGTTATTGTTTCTTTGTTAAATGCTTAGTGATGTTTGATTTTTTGAAATGTTGACGGTGATACGTTTGTTAAAGTTTGCAAACTTAATACAGAGGGATTTGCTAATACTTAGCGTAGCGTCGGGGAGGTACGATTACTGTGTCACGAGGAGCGAACAGCAGTGAATCAAGATTTTGACGACCATACACATTTTTATAAGAAAAACTTTGATCAGCCCATATGCTTTTTTGAACATTTTGCTCTGCCACATTCTCAAAACTGTAGGAAAACATTAGACTAGCTACACTTGTCCCTAAATTTCACTGTTGTTGTTGTTGCTGATGGCCAGTGACATATCAGTTCTAAGGAGCATACAGAGATTGTGTAGCTGGTGTAGCCAATCTAGGAAAACATGAGAAACAACTCTTTTGTCACTCTTTGCCTCCAGGTCTCTATCATGATTTCTTCGGAGCCCCTCCGAAGTGCAGGCCGGGGTCAATCTGCCCCTGGCCGCCTCTCGGTGAACATGGCCCATAGTACTGAAAGTTACGGAAGCACAACTATTAATTTTGTTGCATAATTTCTATGTTTTTGTACTAAAAGTTTAAAAGTCCTCGTATGGTACGGAAGTTGAAAATTTCATTGTGTAACTGAACCATTTGCATTGTAGTAAATGTTACTGAAGATGCAAAGCCATCGTTGACCTTCTACTTCGCTGTTGAAAATTTCTTAGTGTTTCTCAAACGTATTTTTAGATTTTCTTAAATTTGGCATTGATCCTGGTACTAATTTCTTATCAACCAGTTTTTTCTTAAAAAAACTACAATTTACTTTTTTAACTACCCATCTTACCTCTAGACCATACAGTGTGTCCAAAATAGAATGTTCGAAGCTTGCTGAAAAAATACAGTCGTAGATTAACGATCAACTTTAAGAAGACTTTTATAGTGAAAAGAAAAAAAAATGAAAAATAGCTTTAAAATTTAATCAAATTTTGTTCAGTTTTCACCATTACGATGGTAAAATTGCATTATTCATTCTCAAAAATAAGGCCTTTTTAATTTTTTCATACAAAGGAAAATCATTGTACTTTTTCCTGAAGGGAATATTGCCGGTCGTTTTCTTTCTTTAAAGCTGAAAATTGGACTAAACGTGATCGTCTGTTTGTAGTCCTTTTTCAAGATTCTTCAAAAAGAACTTCCATGCCAAATCATCAATGATTTGTAGAAACTTTTCTCTGTACAATTATCAATAGGTAAATCGTTGAAATTGGTGCTTAATTTACATCTGCCTACTTAGACAAACGTTGAACAATTTTTTACGACCCTCGTAAATTTTTCTTTGAAAAAGAAAATGATTTCTTTCTTATTCAACTCCAGCCAAGTTATCTTCATGCAATTTCTGTACTGTAGCAAATGTAATGAGGAAAGTCTTTTGCTAATCATGTCCAGCAGCCCATGCCTTACAGTGAGCCCTTACGAAACAAATCATCGAGCAGACCCCCGTATAATTGAAATTCGCACTGGAGTGGGGCATATTGACCTGATTTACAAACTACTCGTTTCCAAGCAGGTAGGCCGATTTATGAACGTTGTAAATGTCGATTCATGGTGTTTTAACTGAGATTGTTTGATTGTGTTTCACTCTGAGTGTTTTCTAAACCATGCTCACGTCAAGTCAAGGGTTGAAGGACCCTTTATTTCACTCATGAATGACCCTGTCATATATCGAGAGAATAACTTGTGATTTAGCTTCCAATCAAGTTAGAGATCCAACCAGCTAGGCCTGGCGTCAACTGAACCAAGACAAGAACGCAGTGGCGTGGCCACGGGGAGGGATGGGGGAATTTGCCCCCTCCCTCTACTTCTGTCAAAACATGGTCCTCGAGATTCGTTCAAAAACGAGGAGAAAGTTTTCCAAGAAATGCTGGAAAGACTAGGAGAGTCATTCTAAGCCAAAGTAAAGGTTTGCATTTTAAAAATTTTCCCAGACTTTTCATCACAGAATTTTCAAGGCTTCCATTTCGGGGTAAAGCAAACATTGGATCGTGAGAAGCGTTCTAAGACAAAGTATAAGGTTTTGCATAAAAAATTTCCCAAAGATCCCCTCATTTTAATACCCCTACCAGTTACTTTGTCCTGGCTACACCGCTGCAAGAACTCTATGAGTATCGTTGGCTGTCAGCTCAAAGGACTAACAATGCTATAACTATAAAACTGGGGCATATCGCAATGAAATGTTATAAATGTTTTTTTTAACAGCATTGGCGTGGCAACAGGGAGGAGAGGAATGACGGTGTCACTCCCCTGCTCCTCACCTTTCCCCCTCCATCCCTGACAATAGTGCCTGCTTATAAAACTGAACTGTTACACGTTATTAGGGCTGATTTCCACAGTATAAGCACCAAATCCTGATTGGCCGACACCACACTGCCCAGCAACGTGTAACGAAAAACAACAACTGACGAAACTTTGGTAATTTTTTGCATTCTTGCACCCAAACAAAAAGAACCCAATTATGAAAGTTTAAGCACTAACACGTGGAAATTGTATTGAGCAATTTAGATACTGTTACGAACAAGGGTAGACTAAGGGCTGATCCAAGTTTCTTATAAAAGATATGCGTAAACATAGAGAAGACAATCATATACTTTAAAATATAGTAAGCATAAGNTGAAACGTGAAAAGCAAATTTTTTTCCCGTGATTCGTGATCCTGACCCCCCCTTTACCACCCTCCTTTAAGGCACCGACAAAATCTCAAATAGAGGTAGACTGATGATATAAGTCTAAGTTTTGCCCCATTGAATTGAATAGTTATCTATTGTTGTAGTTCTTATGTAGTCCTTATGGACTTAACAGTCCTTATGGACTGACGGGGCTACCGTGCTTAAAAAAAGTAAAAATAGAAAGAAAAAAAATAGAAAAAAAGTAGTCATAGCGGAATGGGTATTGTGGGGTATGGTTAGGGTGGAATGGAGCGAAAACAAGGACTCATGTAATAAGTCTAAAATAGAGGTAAAATTAATTTCAATGATGTTTTCGTTGCATTTCCAATGCATTTTTATCTGGTATGCACTATGCTTAGCAGTCTGGTTTTAGGTGAAAAATTCAAAATTTAGAAAAAGCTCTCTTGCTTCAAATCAGAATCTATTGATAAGCATCTTTATGTGCAGGTTGGATTGAATTTCAAGTTGTGCAGCTTAAATACCCATTAACCATGATCCTTTGCTAACCATGATCCTTTGCGCGCCGAATAAAAAGCAAAGCAAAAAGAACCTAGGCCAGAAACGACTTGCATATCAATACTATATGAAAGTCGACTTTGGGCTGCAAATGATCGTTGTTTTGTTACCTGTGGATCTTTGAAGAGTAACTTTTTTGATTCTGTACAAACATATTCATTGGCAACCGAACGATTTTATAAATTAACGTATCTTTAACTGTCCGTTTATCTTTGTTCGGCCGAAGTGTCTATTTCTGGGGTCCATTTATTATTGTGTGATTATTGTATCAAATGCTTTATCTTTGGATTGTCTAATTTTGGAAATGATCCATTCATTGAATTTTTGTCTTGAGAAACTTTAATCCAAGAATATCGCAATTGAAGGTCGAGCATCATGAAAAAATTATTCACCATGAAAAGGTTGACAAGTTTGAAAAACATTTCTACCTGGAAAACAAACATTGATTTCTTACTTCATGAATTGAATAGACGATTGCGCTAAGGATGGAGGCAGGGTTTTTTTACCAGGATCCTTTGCGTTCCATGATAAATCGACCAATCAAATCAATCGAAATTCTATCAGACGCAAAGGACCATGGTAAAAAATTCCCTGACGCCATATTTAGCGCAATCGTCTATTGAAAAAATTTATTTATGTGTTCTGCACGAGTACGAGACTATTTCAATACAGAGCTTTCACTCATTTCTGAATCAAGATTTTTCCTTCATGCCCTCTGAAAGTTATATTAACATTTGCAAAAAGTTATTTGCTATTCTGCTAATTCCTTGATATTTTTCACTATAAGTTTGCTTTTCTGCTACATTCGTAAGTTTAAATTATCCTTATCCACCACGTATTTCAGGCATTGCAGATTTCGAACTGTTTGTCGTGCATCCGGTATAGCTAGAAGTCAAAAATGCATAAATGTATGCAAGTTTATATATGCCAGTGACAGAAATTTCCCTTGAACTAATCCAAACCAATCCAAAATATGGTATCTAAATTGCGAAATGTAACAAGACTTATCAAGTATTGAAGGAATAAAGCATAGGTTCCAAATCTTTAAAATGGTTGGTGTAAAATTCTATCATCGATTTCTTTGAACTGAATGGCTTGAAAGAAACTTCAGCTACTTTGCTATAATTAGCCCATTGGACTTTCAGAAATCTTGGATATTTTTCGA
Source organism: Aurelia aurita (assembly GCA_004194415.1). NCBI lineage: Eukaryota > Metazoa > Cnidaria > Scyphozoa > Semaeostomeae > Ulmaridae > Aurelia > Aurelia aurita. The sequence continues at coordinate 238,143 of REGM01000124.1, forward strand.
AATTACAGCGTGTTTATATTGCAGCTCATTTGAGGAGGGGACGTCATCAAATTTCTAAATCGTAAAGCAGAAGAGTGAAAGACTCGTGTTTGATACCATAATGTAGACATTCATAAACTAGTATGGTTTTCTTGAAATTATTCTATGTTTCCTCTGAAAGTTTAGAAATTACGATGGTTTTTAGTTTTTCCCTCAATTTTTCTTGAATTAATAAAAAGGAAGAAAAACCCTCTAATTCTAAAAATATTGAAGATTTCAGAAAAGTCAATTCAAAGAGATAGGTCATAGAATTTTACATTAACTTTTTTAAAGATCTGGAACCTATACTAAGGAATAAACATACGACCAGGCCAATATATTGAAATAAGTTGCACATTTTGGACAACTGTAGGAGATGATCTAATTGAGCAATTTCAAAGATTGTTGCTTCAACCTATCAATGAAATTCTAACTTAAAATTAGAAAAAAGTTTGGTAATCATGTCAGTAGTAATGTGTCTAAAAATCGACAGGAATAAGTTATCTACTTGAAAGCTTTCGTTTGACAGGCCCGTCGGAACGAAATTCATATTAGGGGGGCTGAAACCAGATGCGAGCGAAGCGAGCAAAACTGGGGGTCCGGGGGCTTGCCCCCGAGAAAATTTTGTGTGACCACGCCCTTTAGATAGTTGGAAAACCCCTCTATTATGAAGAATCTGCCATCTAAAGGAGCAAAGGATCGCCACTAACGGAAGGCTTTCTCGGGAAATTTTGAAAATAGTACCTCAAAATCACTTAGAAATAGACTGGTTTTTAATAGAAACGTGATAGCTTGATAACTCTGATAACTTCCTCTAGTATATATAAGTTTAAAGTCTTCATTTTCATAAGCTTGACTTTTTCACAGCCTTTTTCGCTAAAAAAGAACAAACTTCAGCAAATTATTGGGGGGGCTGAAGCCCCCCAGCCCCCCCGCTTCCGACGGGCCTGTTTGACCTTTAAAAAAATTGATCAGTGACATTTTTCATGCTAGAAGACGAATAATGCGTCTGTACGGAAAAATCGTGTTAGACGGAGCGGAGCGTAAGGCTCAAATCTTCCAAATCTTTAAAAAGGTGGGTGTAAAATTCTATTACATTTTTCTTTAAATTGAATGGCTTAAAATGAACTTAGGGTGCATTACTGTAAACCTGCAGTGGAAGTTTTTTGATATCTTGATTATTTTCAAAATGGCAGGGTTTTCATTTTTGTCGGAAGAATTCATGGGGAATTTTGAAAAAACTAAAATCATCGTAAATCCTAAATCAATAGAGGAAAAATGATATAATCTTCAAGAAAACAATAGTTTACGACGAGGGTCTACAATATGGTGGCAAGCAGATATCTGTCGCTCTTCTGGTTTAGGATTTAGAAATTTGATGACGTCACAGCCTCAAATATAATAAATGCCACCATTTTGAAAATAATCAAGATATCAAACATTTTCCATGGCAGCTTTACAGCAAAGTACCTTAAGTTCCTTTCAAGCCAATTAATTAAAAGAAAAATGCAATAGAATCTTACACCCACCTTTTTAAAGATTTGAGCCCTATGCTCTTACACGGACAAGTCGCCTGTCGTGGTGAAAACGGGATGAACAAAGTTTTCGAAGTACAAGTCATCTGACTTTGTCCGTATTTTTGTTCGCCTATTCAGACGATTTTTCGAAGACGATATGTTTGCTTACACGAACAAGTCATGAAAACTCAGACTTAAATTCACACCAGACGAACAAATGTCAGAGTCAGACGCCTTGTCCAGACGATTTGTACTTCTTCTAATGTAAAAAGGGCTAATCTGTAACAACTACAACATCTGTAACTACACAGTCTTTTTGCACGAGAGAGAAATTTTGCTGACAGATTATGATAATCCCGATGAATTTCAAAAATTTTCAATCTAAAGTTACGACGATGAAATTTCTTTCGAATTTATTCACTACTATATAAAATCAAATCCTTCACTTTCCTCTCCCTATGACCTTGTTGAAATCTCATTTTTTCGCCTGCTCCTGCCCTTATTGAAATCGAATCGCTTAAAAGCTATTTCCCAATTTCCCTCTTTAATAACCATCAGGATTTGCAAAAGGGACAATTCTGGGGCTCACGCTGATCCGGTTTCAATTAGTATCAATTTGCAATCAGTTGTCAATGACTCCAATCATCACTCTCCCATTCAAGTATCGATTATGCACTATCTTTTCAGTCCGGCTTATTCTCACCTTGAATTTAAGAAAGATCTTCGCCTCAAGATATTCCAAAAGCGTGCTCAAATGAATGACCCTTTTTAGGGACCGAGTACTACTTTTTAGAGCCTCGTTTTATATGGGAAATTTAGACTGCTGTACCCTGAATGCTAGACCTATTAAGAAAAAACGTCTTCTCCATGTTGGTGATGCTAGGGGCACTTTTTAAGGTCATTATATATACCTAGGAAATTGAAATCTTTGTAACCTGAGTGCCAGATCCACCCAGAAATTTTTCTATGAGTTAGTGATGGTAGTGATGGCAGTCATTTTTATTTCGACAAGTGACTTTTTTTTAAGACAGTGTACCAGTGACAGTGTAACTTTATATTACGGTCTCGTATATTACGGTGTATGTTACGGTCTCGTTTTTTATATGGGACTTTGACAATTTTGACCTTTTTCCACTTATACGCTACCAAACTGTTTCTCTTGAATTTGCTTTGAATTTAAGAACGATAAAAGATATTTTAAAAGCGTGCTCGAGTGATCCTTTTTAATGGCCATGCACTTGTTTAGCGCCTCGTTTTATATGGGAAATTGAGAATGTTTTACCTCGAATGCTAGACCCATCAAGAACAAAAATGGGTTAATGATGCTAGGGGCACCTATTTTGGATCTATTTTGCACTTTATACGCTTCTTGGGTGTCTTTGGTCTCTGCTTTATTTTAAGAAAGATTTTTCGGCCTCAAGATCACGCTCGAATGAATGACTTCTTGAAAGGACTGTGTATGATTTTTTGTCTCTCTTATGACCTCCTTTTATTTGGGATTTTGGCCTCTTTCTCAATTTATCCGCTTCTAAATTTCTTAAATCTCGCCCTGAATTTAGGAAAGTCTTCTCCCAAGGTATCCCAAAAGCGTGCTCGGATGAATGACCGTTTTTGTGGACTGTGCAAATATATTTTGGTCTTGCTTATGGCATCGTTTTTCATGGGATAAATCCTTTTTCCCACTCTTACTCTAAACATTCCTGTTTGACGGCTGTATAGCTCCTCTATAACTGGTGTAAGATTTTCATGAAACATATTGATAGAGATGTTCAGGTACCTTGTCTCGAGAACAACAGGTTTTTCCATAACAGCGCTTCAAGTGTGTATTTTGGGATATCTTTCATTCTAGAGGTGTCATTTTATTTCTAGTTAATTTCGCAAAAAAACTAGATTTGCACTTAAGGGAGTCTTTCCAACCGGCATGCTTTGCGAATGCATTTATTTTGTACTCTCTTTCTTGTCGCCATTTTCATGAAAATGTCAACAACAAAGAGATGCCACACGCCAAACATGCTGATTAAAAGAGCCTTTTCAAATGTAAGGAAGAAGAAAGGAGGTAAAAAAAGTGGAGTGCAATGGGAAACAGAACTTTGTGACTTACTTTCTTTTTCTTTATTCAAATTTTAATTTGAGCTACAGTCTATAAAAAACAGACATGTACCGTTACCTTTGCAGAGTGTTGTTCTTTCCCTGTTATCTCTGAACACAATCTTTTTGGGTGGAACTTCCTGTATGATGTAGATAAGATGGGAACGCCCTTCAAAGAGAGAAACTCTTTGTTTACCCTTATTAATGGGGCCCTGTATATGCTTTGTGGCAAATGTGAACTTAAAATCCTTATAGTTTCACTTCAAAGTCACTGACATCTGAACATGATATATCAAGATCCAAGTTAACTTGGTAGTTCTAATGAAATTAGTTTAAGACAAATTAGAACAAACACATTTGCTATATGCTCAAATAAACATGTTCACAGAATTTTGCAAATAACGGCAATTCTGTGCTTTCGCTTACGAAGGTTTGGCAATAATCTAAGCTAGTCTTGTCATTACTAAGGGCTCTCCTGCTTTTGGGTTCGTCAGATCTTGACTAAAATTCTTTGCTCTCATATGATAGAAATTTGGGATGTGATTGCAAAACATATCTTCAAGTTGAAAAGATCGTTAGTCACCCAAAAAGATTGCTTCTAAGTAGTTTGCAGCCGACATATCAACTTAGATAGGAAAATTTAGTTTGTCAAAATCTATCGTATTGTTCTCAAATTACAAACGATTTTATAAAATGCTTCATCTCAAAATCCTTCAAAACAGGCCTAAAGTCCTTGATAAAATTTGCGAACAGTTTAGTCTCACAGATATCATAATCAAACCCTATCCTTCTGTCTTAACACTCAAACATTTAACTGGGTACATAAAGAGGCTGCTGCGTAATCGTATCCACTTGGGACTATAATATAGCCTTTTCGTCTAGTTTCTATTATAATGAGTTTGGATGACTAGTAAATTTGATCAAGGATTTTAGGCCTGTTTTGAAGGATTTTGAAATGAAGCATTTTTATAGAATCGCTTGCAACTTCAGAACGATAAAACCGATTTGGACAAACTGAATTTTTGTATCTAAGTTGATTTATTAGCTACACAAAAATTTTCAGTTTATAGGAATCTGATAAATGGTTTAACAGCTACAGATTTCTACTAAACATTTAAACATTTTCTGACTCACTCGGTACAGCTGTACAACGTTGTTTCAAAAAAACTTTGAGCATCTGCCGAATATACAATTTTAAATTATCCATCTATTTCAAGGCTAATCTAGATATTAGAATTCATTCCTCTTCGATCGGTCATACTAAAGTAAGGGATTATTTGTCATTAATTTCGTTTCTTATCTAGATAAAAAATTGGACAAAATTTATCTACTTTTAGGGCTCAAATCTTTCAAATCTTTAAAAAGGTGGGTGTAAAATTCTTTTGCATTTTTCTTTAAATTGAATGGCCTGAAAGGAACTCAGGGTACTTTGCTGCAAATCTGCCGTGGAAATGTTTTGATATCTTTATTATTTTCAAAATGGCGGCGTTTTTTTTTTTGAAAGAATTCATGGAAAATTTTGCAAACATTAAAATCATCGCAAATCCTAAATTAATAGAGGAGAAATCATACAATTTTTTAAGAAAACCATAGTTTATGAAGGTCTACAATATGGTGGCAAGGAGAAATCTGTCGCTCTTCTGGTTTACGATTTAGAAATTTGATGACGTCACAGCCTCAAATATTATAAATGCCACCATTTTGAAATTAATCAAGATATCAATATATTTCCAGGGCAGATTTACAGCAAAGTACCCTAAGTTTCTTTCAAGCCATTTAATTCAAAGAAAATTTTAATAGAATTTTACACCCACCTTTTTAAAGATTTGAGCCCTATGCTCTTTTTCGGTTCTTTTCAAGCTATTTCAGAAACAGCTTTCAGAAAATTACCCATGAATCTAAAACGATACGACCGATTATAAAGAAATAAATTTTCACATATAAGTTGGTCCTTCCACTTTAAGAAATGACTGATGGTTCGTTGTAATTCGGGGACAATTTTCAATTTTATATTTTGGCGGGAACCAAAACACTTTCTTAACTCAACCGTCTTTTGTGAGATTGTTTGAAACTATTTGGAATCATTTGAAAAAGCATTAAGACAACCATGTGAAAATATCTGTTCTTTCATACTTTCAAGGCAAAATATTTTATAAGTGTAGCAACCAAAATATAAGTTGTCGTTAATTTTAAAATTTCACTTGATAGCCGAAAGACCGAAATACATTCGTAATTTTTCTCGCGTTTTTATGAGCCCTGAAAATATAGGTAAATTCGATTCTACGAAATTCCTTGGTTGCAACATACCTGAAAATGGCCTAAAACACTCTATCAAATCGTAAAGAAACTCCTCACACAGAACAATACCGAATTTTTGTATATTTTTAGTGCTCATAAAAACCTGAGAAAAATTACCGAATTCGGTTCTTTTGGCTATCAAGTACTAGAATTCGATTCATTCAAATCCATCCAGTACTCTTGCTGCTAATTGCTATGAATTTTCAAAATTGGGAACATTTTTCTGGCTCACCCTGTACCATTTGAACACTTACCTGTACGCAACCACTGCACTGATATCAACTTCAGTTATGTATACATGAACTAAGCAATTTTGGACATCTGCTGGATATTTCGTCTAACTCTGGACACTGGAAAATTATTAGATTAGATCCAGTGCTATGAAACAAACAGTAGTCTGAGATTTATTTGAAATCAGCCAATGAGTAGCCAGCGTGCAGCCTCAACAATCATGTCCTTCAAGAATTTTGAGGCTGCGTAGAGGCTACCAACAGAAATCCTTTGAGTTGACTCCAATGAACTTGTATAATTTCATTTTTCAGATAATATAACGAACCAAGTTAAGCGAATCTGAAGAAGCGTGATTGAGAGGAGTAATATTAACCGATTTCCAGAGAACCCAAGGAATTCGTATGAAAGTCCACGGTAGGTTCAAACATATGCAGATTTTGGAATAAAGTTTATTTAATGTGAACCTCTTTTTTTTTGGTGACATGAACTTAATTTCTAAGTTTAACAGTACAGCGAAGATTGCTCTATATTTTATACCCAAGCAATTTCTCATGTTTCTCCTCATTTTCGAGAGAATTTCAAGAACGTGAGGGATGCAAACGCCAGCTACAACTAAACTAAGATAAGAAATGCTTTCAAAGGGCACTACTTTGTTTTTAGTTGAATTCTNAAGAAGCGTGATTGAGAGGAGTAATATTAACCGATTTCCAGAGAACCCAAGGAATTCGTATGAAAGTCCACGGTAGGTTCAAACATATGCAGATTTTGGAATAAAGTTTATTTAATGTGAACCTCTTTTTTTTTGGTGACATGAACTTAATTTCTAAGTTTAACAGTACAGCGAAGATTGCTCTATATTTTATACCCAAGCAATTTCTCATGTTTCTCCTCATTTTCGAGAGAATTTCAAGAACGTGAGGGATGCAAACGCCAGCTACAACTAAACTAAGATAAGAAATGCTTTCAAAGGGCACTACTTTGTTTTTAGTTGAATTCTTCAGTCAATTTTACTTAGCAAGATGAAAGAAAAAGTGCAACTTTTGGAAATTATTGGGGGGGGGCCTGGGCCCGACCGGCCCCAATAGGCGCTACGGGCCTGGCATTTTTGTACCACCGCTTTGTATCAATTTTGTTATCAGATTCATCATCTTGTTTTACAGTTTGCGTTGATGTCGTTGATGTTAACTTGGTATTAATTACTTTGTTCCAAGAATTCATTACTGTGAGTGAGTTCTAAACTGATGATGTTCACTGTAAAGGAAAGTATAGGCAACAGAGGCAGATTCTCTTGCGTGTTGCCAACATAAATATCTCTCTCTATCAACTTTGTAAAGAACTTTTTGGGGCTGAGGCTGTTTGCGAAATGGTTGATCATCCATCCATCCGACACGGAATTGCTTTCGTTAATTAAGGCCAAAATACCAACTGAGTAGTTTTTCTTCTTGGGCAGTTCGGTCTCACTGGTCCAGAGTCCGCTTTTCGGCTATTTGTAATATGTATGGGACTTGAATGTTTCCCTATAATTTAAGAAATCAATCCGTGTCGGACAGACCACTGATCAACCATTTCACAAACAGCCTCGGCTATCCTAACGTGCCCATTCGATAGATTCCCCACCAGTAAAAATTTATTTAAAGATGCCCTGCATCCAGGGCATCTTTTAAATATTTCTTACTGGTGGGGAATCCATTGAAAGGGCAACTAAAGATTGCCCAGTAGAGCGTTTTACAAAATCAATAAAAACAGTTATTTTACGATTTAACATGCAATAGAATCAGTGTCTGTTGCCGTAATAGCATCAATTTGGAACTCACGCACAATGATGAACTTTTTGAGAAAAAACTTATCTAATGCCAAGTTAACATTAACGCAAACTGGACAATGAGAAGACAAATCTGACAACAAAGGTTCATACAAAGGGTTGCTATGAAAATGTCGATTTTGTTATCCTATCGAATCTTCTATCAAACCTGTCTTTAACTTACATGCATGGCATTTTGAACACAGTTTTTGGCTTAAAAGGGCACTTCGTTGGTGGGGAAAATGGGCACGACTGGTGGGGACATTGAAGGGCTGGTGAGGAATTTCCCCACCACTTTTTATGTTAAAAGATGCCCTGCTGCATCTCTTTCACGAGCACTGTATCATTCTTATTCGCACGAACATCATCTCAAAAACTCACTTTCTTGACTCAGGATAATTCAAATTCTAGTGCGTTCACATCTCTTTCATGAGCAATACTCTTGTGCTATGATAGCTACAAGGTTTTGTGGTCTGTGAGATCAATTTTTTGACGACTTTTTCCCCTGTAGCTCCAGAAGAAACAGGGCAAAGAATTGGTAGAAATGAAATGGCAAAAGTCTTTGTGTGAAATGACAAAACTTGAAATTCGGGTTGAGTTCTGTAACGGAAGCATTTGCTAAATACCAAATAAGAAAATGATTACCCTTACTAATGGATGATAATTGTAACTTTTAATACTAGGCCAGCGAATGATTTATCATAACCTATTAACCTCAGATATATCATTCTGGCGCAATCGATAATTTCCTACTCGCTTTGCCCGTTTTATAAGAGAGTTTTTCAAACTAGGATCCTACTTCCTCTTTTAATCTACCATCTTGATACATTGTTGCTGTTGGCAACGCGTCAAGGCTCAGTGAAAGATATCCATTATTGTAGAGCCACTGAGCTTTAACATGGCCTGGTATAAAATCCCGTCAATGGTCGATTTCATTGAATAACCATTTGTCTAAGGGCATGTGAGCTAGCACTGTTGAATTTAGCGCAATAGCCAATGCGGTTTGCCGAGCCTCTCAGTTCAGCCATAGATAATGCAAGGGAATTGTTTCAATGAGTCGCAGGCCTCCCCTCAACTTCGATAAACATAAAATTATAGCTATTATGAGCTTAGGGTTTGTGGTCGTTCTATTATTCGGCTAGTGATAATTGCTGTGAGGAAATTACGAAGAGCCGGCTCTGTAACCTGTCCCCCGTCGTTGCTTGACCTTGGTTTGCGAGTATCGTTTATAAAAATGCATAGGAATTCATGCGATAATTCACCGGGGGTTAGACACGAGAGTAGCGTCACAAAAATAAACCAGCAAATGAACGCAATTTAATTTTAATTGCAAATAACGTGTGCTCGAGTACAGTGTGGGAACGAGTTGATTTTCAATTAAGTTTTATTTCCATCGTTGGATATTGATCAATATAAACTACAGTCACTGGATTGGCAGCGAAAATATTTGAAAGCAAATTCACAACAGTATCAGAATCGTCCGTCCGTTTTCTAAACTAAACACGGTCTATGGAGGAGGAGCACTGCGCGGGTGATTGACACTCAGGTTGAAAGTGCATAAGACGTATTGTGAGCAGCTGTCACACAGGGCATTGTGGGGCGGTATTCACTCTCGTCACAAACGACTATACATAGATTAGCTCTAAGAAACATATTCGTGCTCGCCAATCGAGCGTGAATGTGTACAGGCCGCGTCATCGATCGATTCGAACAGAGCGGTTTAGGCTGCAGACTTAGCTCGTTGTGGTAGTTAACTGCGGTTTCGTCTCAATATACTAACAAAGTCATGGCTTCCACGAAAGTAGACTCAAACCAACTGCGGGCAAGGTACAAGCCCGATAAACCAATGTTGGACGCATTGTCTGAAAATCCTGGCGAACTGGTGAAAACTGACTCTCCAAATTTCGTCTGCAGTGTGTTACCATCTCATTGGCGATGTAACAAAACTCTGCCTGTAGCCTTCAAAGTTATCGCGCTGAGCGGAGACATTCCTGATGGACTTACAGTTACAATTTTGTCCGGCAATGATGACAACTATTCGGCGGAGTTACGGAATTCAACTGCTGTAATTAAAAATCAAGTAGCCAGATTCAATGACTTGAGATTCGTAGGACGGAGTGGTCGAGGTGAGTTTATACATAAAATTAAACAATAATTATAATAATATTTATGATAACAGTAATTTCTCACTTGCGCTCGTGTTTTTATGAAGCCGGGATTATGTGCCTCCTAACGTGATACTTGGGGAATCCCATCTCGCTTTTGTCTGAGTCAATCCCTCTATGTATATATACATTTTGTGTATACATCTCGTCAAACATGAGTAAGGAAACTGTGTCCACATTCGACTGCTCTCCTTTGGAGTTTTATTATGAATTAAAGCCACTTGTGTTATAATGTATAGATTATGGTTGCTTTGGTCAGACTGTGGACTGCGGTGCAAGAGAGTATACTTTTGTGGCCATTTATTTGTACGCTCGGCTATTGATTGTTGGTTTCCTTACGACACCTGTTAGAAGTATCTTTTACCTATATCTTTATCGTAGGTAAAACACTCTCTCTGACGATAACTGTCAATACAGACCCTCCTCAAGTGGCGACTTACATGCGCGCCATCAAAGTCACTGTGGATGGCCCTCGCGAACCTCGACGTAAGTTTTCACCGTTTTTCCTCAGCTTGTAGATTCCCATAGATCGTAACCCGGCTTTTAAAATGTCTGTAAATTTATCCAAACCTCAACAAGAGTTTAAAATTCCTGGGGGATTCTTCAGGATAAAGAACCAGTCTATTCATATGCAATAAGTCGCTGCTTTTTGCTGTTATGGTGTTCAAGTTTTGCTAAGTTAACCCAGCTTTTTATTGCGGTCTTGTACGAGTCGAACTGCGGCTAGATGTCAAGAAAGTGCTCGAGAAAATGTGAAATTCATTAAAAGATCTTGGAGAGGGTTTCCCAAGACATTTACACACTTTAGAAATTTTAATCTGCCCGTCCGGTGAAAGGAACTTAGATTATTTAGAGTTTAAATGGACCAAATTTGCCTGCTTCCTTCAAAATGGAAGCGAAGCGAATGGAGGGCAACCCCAGCTTCGTGTAGTGTAATCCGACACAATGCGGCATAATCCTTTGTTTATATTCACGCACCTCGGATATTTTGTTCTAAAATGTGAAATCGAAGATACGGAATGAATAGCGAGTGCTGTGTTTACAATTTTGAATGTTTGAGATAGAGTAGAGATGACCAGCGTATGAATAAAAACCCCAAACCGCATAACTTGACCAAAGTTTACTCACAGCATCTCATGGGAATTGACACGATCGTGTAATTCCAATTAGTGGTAAAAATTGCGTAAAAACGCGAAATTCAAATGAACCAATCCTGCAAATAAATGGTTTCTCTATATTGTACAGGATTGTAAGCAAAATTATGACTCCTTGTACTTCACTCAAATTCCTTGACGTCGAAATCCAACTGAAAATTGTTGCTTGGTCTTACAGCAACTGTTTATATCGATAAAAATTGCGTAAAAAACGCTAAATTCAAACGAAATAATCTCTAAAATAGATTTGTCTGTCTTAGTGCACAGGAGCGTAAGCGAAATGACTCCTTGTATTGTATACTTCTTTCAAATTCCGCAACGTTAAAATCCAACTGACAATTTTAGCAATTGATCTGGATTTGAAGCTACTTCTTAAATTAGTAAAAATTGAGAAAAACGCTTAAATTAAAACAAAAATCCATAAATTGCGACAGTCTTTTCAAACGTTACAAGAGCATAAGAAAAATTACGCGCTTTAGAAATTCCTCAACAAACTTCATTTGTCAAAATGCAACTGAAAATTTTGGCAATCGTTTTGAACCAGGAATTAAATCAATTGTTTATTTTATATTAAGAATTACAACTTTACACGTGCTTCTTAATATCGAGATGTTATGGGAAACTGAGTTAAACAAGTGGAAGCAATATTTTCTTAATGACTCACTTGACTATCGTATATATTCAATCCAACGATGAGAAAAATTAGGTTTCCATTCATTCACCGCTACAGTTTCAAATTAAATAAATCTTGATGATTGTGTGAGAAATATTTAAATAGCGTTGATAAAGCCTTGTAATGTTTATTAAAGGAAATTTTATCTTGCGCCTTGGAGATCATTTCATAAGCTCGCGTTTTCTACCCACAGGTCATTCAGTTTTTGTTTGTCGACCTTGGAGAGGACTTTTAAGGCTCTATTTTTAGACCTAAGTGAAGTCGTTGTTTTGGAGTGATGGTTGCATTGAGAGCAGCCAATAATTCCTTGAAAATTTTGTTTTTACACCAACTCTAGAGCTTCAAAGTTCATTAATTTGTCAACTGTTCCATGGAAATGTAATTTTCATGCAAGTTCTAGCATTTTAAAGTTCGTTTAAAAATTTTGTAGGAAAATTTCTTTTTATTGTAGCTTCTGTTCAGGTTGACAAAATCTAAGTTTCTGACATGACCGGGTAGACATCTAGCTTGACATCTTTCGGTTGTCATGAGGTGTTTCATTATTGTGAGCAGTGTAATACGAAAAATATGTTCATCTTGTTTATTCATTGTTCCGGTCATCAAATTTCACGCCATCAGAAGACTTTTAACTTACGTTTCTTGGGCTCCAAACTTCTAACAGAAATTGCATATGGTTGTCAGGGCAGTCTATTTTTAAAAATCGTACGAGCGTTTATTTAGTTCTGAATGCAACTGTAGTTTACGCTGGCGAAGGTACTATGATTATTTCCGAGTAACTAACTTTACCATTCCAAAGTGAAATTCTTTATTTCCCATGATAAGTACTGTTAGGACTTATTTCTTTTGAGGAGATCGTTTGTAGCCTTGTTTGGGCTTTGTTGGTATTATATTGCCTATTTAGGCCTGCCAGTGCAAAATCCCGCGCGGAAATATTGCAATTCGAAATTTGGGAGAATTTCTTCTCTGCGCCGTTTCTTCTCCGCGGCGGTGCAAGGAGTTTAAGAGTTATCTAGAAATACAAGCCTTTAGATGGTTGAAAGCAATAAAACGAACCGAGTAGGGCGAGCGTTCTTTACACGCATCAAATTACTACATGAAGCCGTTAGATGGTCCAGTAGGGCGACCCGTTCGTTACGCGCGTCGAAATCCTAAGGTTTTTACTTGCACGCGTATCAGTACGGGTCACAGAACTATCGGAATTTCCTTGTATTTAAACAGCTCGGTAACTACTTCATTTAAATTTTGTAAACGCAAATTAAGGTCAAGACACGTTTTAACTGTGTGCAGCTGTTCGAAGCTTTTTGTTCGCTAATTTCTAAAGGACTCAGAAAACCGTCTGAAGACCGTTGTGAAATATCAATGTCCAATTTAAGAATCATCTCCTGTCCATAAACACTGTTCTGAAACGCGAAATTCATTTGCGCTTGTTGTGAAATCAAGTGCGATTGACTTGTTAGTCCAATTAGCCAATGTACAAATAATAAGACTTGAGTCTTCGGAGAGAGCGAAAAAGAAAAATTCTTATCAATTTTTAATTGCTAGAAAATGTGTGATTTATTACAAAAACTATGAACTCACAGCTTCGAGTAGAACTATTCAAGACAGGTGGGTTCGCTTCAAAAACAGGTGACGTCTCTATTGCATGTGAAAGTTTTGTATAAAACAAATTGTATTCGAGACATGCTCTCAAACAAGCTTCTACTAGGGTACCCTGTCTATTGTAAGACCTGCCCGCTTCCTCGGATGTTTATCAAAGGTACTCAAGTCGCCAATGGAAACACCATGCGTTCCTCTTAACATGTATAAAAACCTGCAAATCTCAGTTTCAGTGAATCTGCAGAGAATTTGCAAATAAAGCCTGGAGATTTTCAAGTACTTTAGAGACGAAGGCGTTGTCCGTACTGTATCTCTGCTGTAGAAATATGCAGAGAATTTGCTTTACAATTTCAGACTATAGAGACAAAGATGTTGTGAGTAACCTTGGAACAGTGTACGGCGCAAATTGCAACAAAATTGTAATTTTAGAGCAAAATGAAGGCCATTCTGGAAAGTTCCGATTTTTTCTCTTATTCTCACACCATTTCTGAACCCGTGGATGGATGCACCACACTTCCTTGGGAAAGTAACGAGTCGGCTTGGGTTCATTGGCAGAGATTGGGGCGGGGCCAATCTAAGCTAAAGCAAAAAGCCAAAATTTCTGTTAGCCAAACCCTTTCTTTTGGTATATGTTTCTCATTCCTCGCCTGTGCTGTAGTTCAGAAGGGAGGGGTTAAGTTTTCTTCCTCTAAATTCTCTCCCACAAAACTGACACCAATTATAAGCGTTGTCCTGCAAATATTCACATGGAAAAATTAGAACGTTTCGAAAGCGTGATAACCAGTCTCTCTCTTTATTATCGTGGGGCTCTTAAATGAGAGGAGTCTCTTATCGGGACACTATTTTGTTCTGATATCCCTGATATGTGCAGTTTAACTGGCGAAAAGTGCAAAAATAGACGATAGGAGAGAGAGGAAAGGCGTAGAAGCAACTTCAACTTTAAAACGCGTGTGACCAGTGCTCGAAGAAAAGCGTTCAATCTGTCTAACAAGTACTATCTCTAGGATCGACTATTTAGTGCTTGAGACTCCAGAAGATATGATTCGAGCCATGGCACGGTCTGTTATCTGTAAAGGTCAACCCCTATCACGGCTTTTCTTTTGTTAACGGCATCACCATGTGCACCCAACGCACCCTCCTTCCTTAAAAAGTCCAAATATATTCAAATTTGATTAGTCTCGTATTAAGTACGTGTAAGGCACTTGGAACCACATGGTTTTAGATCAATCTCGTCTTAAATGAAGGGTGCTCAAGCGCTATAATAACAGCAATGTACCAAATAATTAGAAAAATACTTGAGATCCGCGCGTTGAACTTTTGCCAGATATAGGCTCTTTTGTCTAAGCACATGTAACTAAATTAAGAACATGATCTTAACTAGAAAATTTGGTATTACATTTGTACAAACTCTTTTTTGGGCCTTTGATTGTAATAAGGGCTGGCTAATTTCTTTCAATCAAGGACTTTTTGTGGTGCAATTGGCCGAGGTGAGGTTTTCTGGATTTGAGGAAATCATAGGAGTAAAACGAGACAATACAAGGAAAACTCCTTGTTGGATCACATTTCGAATAATCGAGAAGATTTATTAGCGAAGACTCCAGAAATAACGTCGGCTCATACTTCTTTGCATCTTTGATAATAATACGTATATAAATTGGTTCCTTCGGGAGAAATAATTCATCAATGGGCCTAACGAGACATTATCTGTGAGAAAGAATCGAAAGTTGTCAGTGCTTCTAGATGAATTTCTAGGCAATGTGTTAAAGTCCCCCCAAATTGTGTGACACTTAAAATGTACCTTCATCCACCTCATGCAAAAGGAGAACACTTTACAGTCTTCTCGCAATCTTCTCCTTGCAGTTTATAGAAGCGTCCCAGTGAATACATTCTTGCTTGCCTTTCGTTTCAGTTTCGTTCTTGAAAAACCCTCAGTTTCGCAAAATAGATGACATTGCAGCCAACAGTCTCTCTTCTTTTTCTTTGTAATTCTAAACTGATGTCCAGTTGACATTAGGTAGTGTGGTTTGCATTCAAAACTCTCAGGTTGTTTTAACTTACACTGGTGTGGTTTTCATAGACAGCTCGTAAGTCTCCGACTACCGCCATTTTAGATTTAGGTACCCCACAAGAAGGGTTGTATAGAGGTTTAGGCCTGAATCCATGGCTACATCGTCGCAAGGGATTTAAATCATATGGATTGCTTTCTGTGTGGATTTAGGCTGTTTCGGTGATAGTCGTTGACCCAGTTTCGGTTTGAACCGTGAAACAGTGCCCTATAGACTGCAATGTTTCGGTTACAGCAATGCAGCAAGGGAGGTCTGAAAGCAAACTTATTACAATCGTCGTAGTTTCGCTGCTTTTTGATGAGCTGATAATTTGAAGTGGAGTACCGTTTATTCAATTCAATCGACGAAGCGGAAACTGGGACTGAGGTAGCAATCTAGTCTGAGAGTACACCAGTGCAGAGAAAGAGAATGCGGTTCTGAAAAAAACTTTTCGTCAGAAGCTGCTCACATCCAGTCATCAAATAAGCAAAATTGGATTGGTTCATTTACTTCAAATACTGTAGGCTCACACTTAGACTTCTAATGTCTTAAATTCACATCGTATTCGAAAAGTTGATTTTTTTAGTGTCAGACGAATATTTTAAGCAACTGGCTTGGTTATTTGCCACTTTTCAACTGCTGAAAGAAATATACTTAAAAATAACACATTATTATCAGATAAGGAAAATACCCTAGGATACAATCTGATTGGTTTATTTCAAATAATGTAACAATTGACGTTATAGTTTCGTATGCTTCATGTATCGAGATTCTGTGTTCTGTGTCCGACAAAAGTATCTGGTTATTTGACGCAGCTTTCAAGTTTCGTAGCAATACAAATTTTACTGCGACTCCCTTAACATCTCTCACAACTTCAGCGAACATTATTTTGTTTATCAAAATTCCTAAAAATCGTTTTGTTCTCGCAAAAAAAGCTCGTACATTTGCATGAAGACTGATACGCCCCCTCAGAGACAACATTTCTCTTTAAGCTGACGTGGAGTAAAAAAACATCAGGGTTGGTTTCTTTGTGGCTTTCGGCAGGCGTGTTGGTGGTACTTTTCCCTTAACATATTACTGAGTCAATTCGTTTCAGACAGGAGTTTCTGTGCCCTTATGAGTCAGTGGTTCTAGAGGAACCATATTTGGCAAAGTCTACTTTTAACATTAGCTTCTTCTCTTTGTGGTCATACGATCTCACATATAGTTACATAGCGTCCGATCGAAGATCAACCAAACTAGCCTTTGGTGGAGGCTTTGTATGAACCATTTGAGACATTCGAAAACACGTATTTTTTTGTAAAAACTAAGAAATTGACCCAGTACTGAAAGTTTCTTAAAATTATCAGATTTTGAGTACTCGAAATTTCTTAACAGTTTCTTAACAGTTTTCTCAAATTCACGTTGTAGTTATCATTGAGGGATCTCTTGTGGCTTCCTGAGCATTTCATATCTAGTTTCATGAAACCACGCCTCTTTTTATATATTACATAAGTTCATAAGTAGTACCGAAGAATAAAGTCCAACAAACAAGCAAAGTATTTTTAAGGCATACTAAAAAAGCTCCAGACGAACTAAAAGAGTTTCTTAAGTAATATTTTCCAGTTCTTGAATTTCTTAATTTTTGGTGATATGAGAGTTGAATTTCTTATCAAGAGTTTCGTACGAGAAACTGCGTGTATGAGCAATAACCATCCTATTAAACGAGCAAGACTGGAATCTATCCAGTGAATCTATGGATGAACTGTAGTGTTGTGGGATTTTAGGCCACTTATCAATGTAGAAACTTAGGCCAAAATAAAACAAATTTTTAACTCGCTCGAATCTGTGAGCGTGACACGGAATATAAATATATTTGTTTTTCTTATTTTCACACATGACCACAAATCTCGTTTTCATCTCATCTTTTGAATAGTCTCAAACAAAATTGAGGTCAAGTCAAACTTCAATGGATTTCATTGCAATAAATCAGAAATCCCAACGCGAAGCTCGGATTTTGAGGCATGAATGCAAACTTGAATTAGCACCGCATTGTGGCTGATTATTTCTGTTTACTGTGTACCTAAGACTGAAACGAGCATTGTACAGCGCAATTGGAGATTTTAGGCCATGTAGATATTTAAAACATGCATTCGAATCAGATTCGAAAAGTCCCGCAAGATCAATGAACAAACTTCAAGCTTCGAGGTTCTTTATATGCGTTCGAAAATCCGCCATTTACCAAACATTATATCGCTCGCTCCAGACCCTTTTGCTAAATCGATATGTTAGAGAAGGAGGTCTATTGGGGTCAATAAATCATTTTGCAAAGCGCTAAATTATTAGATCTATGTTGGAAAAATTGGTAACTGCTTTTTATTGGATAGTGAAAGGAAGAAATTGGTTTTTCTTAAAGTGAATTAACGGATTTTAAAGTGGAATATGCCACTTGCCAATTCGCATAATAATAGAAGAATCTGCTGCCCATAGATGATCGAACAATAGGACAACAAGTGGCACGTGGCCTTCTTTTCTTCTATTTTGAGCCTGCATCGCTATTTCTCCGTTCGTTCACTTGAACAGCTAATATCTATGATGTGCGATCACCTACCATGTATTACAGCGGCACTAGAATTCAAAATACCAAACTAGTGTGCTTGTTAGTTGCGCATATCTCTTGAACTGGTGCTAGGACTTTCCTAGTGCTAAAAACAAACCATACATGTGCTGATAACAGCGAAATATTTCACAGTTGCTCTCTCATTCATCTCACAGTTCCTGTTGTATTTATATACCATACTTACAATGTCCGCTATAGTTGCAAAGCTGAACTTGCGTTTGCGATTACATATGGGAAGCTGCGAACGGCTGCAGGCGATATGGCAAGATCCGTGGCCTGTTTATCATTTAAGAGAGCTAGCACGAGGGGTGCATGTTAGAAAATGGTGGAAATTTGAGTTCAAAACGGATAAGATGGAATTAAAAGTTCCGCCATTTACTAGAATGAACCGCTTGCTTCAATCTTTTTTCTAAATTCATAATCTGGTCATTCCTTTCTCAAACGTCGGTTGTCCGTCGAATGAGATTAAATTGTTTCAAATTGCGACTGCAGCGATTCTCGAAAGCATGTTTCTTTCTTTGGCGTCTCGGCCTAGTAGCTGAAGAATTCGATCACCTGCGAGGAAGCAAGGACCGATCACTTATTCTTAAGTAGTAGCCTGCAACATTTGTCCCGATATTACTTTCTCAACTATTCTCAGTCCCATAAACCGGACACAGATTAATAGATTCGGACGTTTTTATTCTAGGCCAGAAAACTTTCAAACTGTTGATAGAGCTCTGCAACGTCAGCATTTGGTTCTGTGCGCAATTGCCTACTTTAATGAACCATATTTTCAAACTGGAACATTCAGTTTCAATAATATTCTCGGGATATAGATTTATTTCTGCTTAGACATAAAGTCTGTTTGCATTGCAGGGTCTCCAAACTGCTAGCCTTTCTAGGCCAAGCGCTAGACACAGGCCTATCATTTAACGTGCTGGCTTAAAGATTGGATAAAATGTTAACACCCAACCTCGTTCCCAGGGTGTTCCTAAACGAAATTCTATTGCCGCTTCAAATCCTAATTAAACATTGTTAAAATTGAAGCCTCGTTATCGTTGAATGTTTCTTTAAAATTGCGTGGAAAGATCGTTTTGCGTCAAGCAACGACATTCTCAAAGTTTTGGTTAGAGGTAGGATTGATGGGAAGGCAAATTTCAAAATGGATCTGTGAAAAAAGTAAGATAGGCCGGTGCCTTAAGTTTCTGCTTTCATCTTGGCCACAAAAATTTGATTAAGATACTCAAATCAAGCATGATTGCACAAATGTAAAAGATAAGGGAACGGTTGAATGATGATGATACATCAAGTCAGAAGTCGACTCTACGGGGGGAGGCGTACTTGACCCACTGTTGTAGAAGGTTGCGCCTCCGAGTTTTGGACGAACCATACCCTGTCTTATTTTGATTTCATACCCTGCTGAACAATGGAAATTCGCGAAATTTCGCGTTTAGGTCCTGTTTTAAGGGGGTTTGCCAAAATCATACCCTGTTTGGAGACTTTTTCCATACAAACTCACCCTTTGTAAGGCAACAAAAACCCACCCTGAGGGGCACATTCCTGTCAGTGAATCGTAGTGAATACCCCCTCCCCCTGGGTTGACTCTGTGAAAGACTTTACACCGACATTTAGCAAGAACTGAAGCGTCCTCCGCGACTAAAACTGTCTCATGCATGCGTGGCTGAGCAATAACCAAAACCGAAAGGCCTAGAATTTATAATCTTACAGAGACAATTGCTACTGCCTTTGAAATTCAATGTTTTTTNCGTTAGGTTTGTTAGATTTATTTTACTTTCGTTTTGTTTCAGTAGGCTTCAATTAGCAGTAATTTGCTAGTATTTTAAACGCCTACTATAAAGAAATTAATAATAATAATAATAATAATAACAGCGAAATATTTCTCATTTGCTCTCTCATTCATCTCACAGTTCCTGTCGTATTTATATACCATGCTTGCAATGTCCGCTATAGTTGCAAAGCTGAAATTACGTTTGCGATTACATATAGGAAGCTGCGAACGGCAGCAGGCGATATGGCAAGATCAGTGGCCTGTTTATCATTTAAGAGAGCTAGCACGAGGGGTGCATGTTAGAAAATGGTGGAAATTTGAGTTCAAAACGGATAAGATGGAATTAAAAGTTCCGCCATTTACTAGAATGAACCGCTTTCTCAAACGTCCGTTGTCCGTCGAATGGGATTAAACTTGTTTCAAATTGCGACTGCAGCGATTCTCGAAAGCATATTTCTTTCTTTGGCGTCTCGGCCCAGTAGCTGAAGAATTCGATCACCTGCGAGGAAGCAAGGACCGATCACAGACTCTTAAGTAGTAGCCTTTTGTCCCTATATTATTTTCTCAACTATTCTCGGTCCCATAAACCGGACCGGACACAGATTAATAGATTCGGACGTTTTTATTCTAGGCCAGAAAACTTTCAAACTGTTGATAGAGCTCTGCAACGTCTGCATTTGGTTCTGTGCGCAATTGCCTACTTTAATGAACCATATTTTCAAACTGGAACATTCAGTTTTTATAATATTCTCTGGATATAGATTTATTTGGGATTAGTTTTAAAGTCTGTTTGCAAGATATCCAAACTGCTAGCCTTTCTAGGCCAAGCGCTTGACACAGGCCTATCATTTAACGTACTGGCTTAAAGATTGGATAAAATGTTAACACCCTGACCTAAACGAAATTCTATTGCCGCTTCGAATCCAAATTAAAACATTGTTAAAATTGAAGCCTCGTTCTCGTTGAATGTTTCTTTAAAATTGCGTGGAAAGATCGTTTTGCGTCAAGCAACGACATTCTCAAAGTTTTGGTTAGAGGTAGGATTGATGGGAAGGCAAATTTCAACATTGATCTGTGAAAAAAGTAAGATAGGCCGGTGCCTAAAGTTTCTGCTTTCATCTTGGCCACAAAAATTTGATTAAGATACTCAAATCAAGCATGATTGCACAAATGTAAAAGATAAGGGAACGGTTGAATGATGATGATACATCAAGTCAGAAGTCGACTCTACGGGGGGAGGCGTACTTGACCCACTGTTGTAGAAGGTTGCGCCTCCGAGTTTTGGGCGACCCATCCTGTCTTATTTTGATTTCATACCCTGCTGAACAATAGAAATTCGCGAAATTTCGCGTTTAGGTCCTGTTTTAAGGGATCATACCCTGTTTGGAGACCTTTCCCGTACAAACTCACCCTGTGCAAGGCAACAAAAACCCACCCTGAGGGGCACATTCCTGTCAGTGAATCGTAGTGAATACCCCCTCCCCCTGGGTTGACTCTGTAAAAGACTTTACACCGACATTTAGCAAGAACTGAAGCGTCCTCCGCGACTAAAACTGTCTCATGCATGCGTGGCTGAGCAATAACCAAAACCGAAAGGCCTAGAATTTATAATCTTACAGAGACAATTGCTGCTGCCTTTGAAATTCAATGTTTTTTTAATATAGAACATTCTTTTAGTGAATNTGCTGAACAATAGAAATTCGCGAAATTTCGCGTTTAGGTCCTGTTTTAAGGGATCATACCCTGTTTGGAGACCTTTCCCGTACAAACTCACCCTGTGCAAGGCAACAAAAACCCACCCTGAGGGGCACATTCCTGTCAGTGAATCGTAGTGAATACCCCCTCCCCCTGGGTTGACTCTGTAAAAGACTTTACACCGACATTTAGCAAGAACTGAAGCGTCCTCCGCGACTAAAACTGTCTCATGCATGCGTGGCTGAGCAATAACCAAAACCGAAAGGCCTAGAATTTATAATCTTACAGAGACAATTGCTGCTGCCTTTGAAATTCAATGTTTTTTTAATATAGAACATTCTTTTAGTGAATTTTAACAGTATTACAAAGTAAAGACAATGGGGGATTTAAAGAACAAAAGGTACCATGTGGCATATAGCGAATATCCTAGAGCGAAGAAGGATCGAACCCCCTTAAAGGTGAACAACAAATTTTGAATGAGATACTGCTACAAGAGAATGTTATTTCTTAACTTAGACATTGCGATGCTGAAACATAACAATAAGCTTTTATTCATAGAGTTCAGAAAGGTCAGTAACTGTTAGTTTATTTATGGTTGTGACGATCTCCGTATCGAAACTCTGAGCACGTTGCCTTCTGGTTTGCCTTTGGGAGCTCAGATGACTGTGAAACAACCCAATCAACGGGCACTCCTCGGCGGACACGATTCTAACCCCCCTGCAACGGACACTTTATTTTGAATCATACTACCAAATCTGTGATAAACTAAACTCTTAGCAACGGACTCATCCGAAAAACGGACAATAACTTTTTGTCCAAAAGTGTCCGTTAATAGAAACTTTCACAACACGAAAGTTTATTCAAACTGAACCTCCAAATAACACACGCCTCCCAATTACGGACAGCAATATTTTCTTCGAAATTGTCCGTATAGAAGTAGAATACTTGGTGCCCAAAAACATTGACAATGTTTAAAAGAGGACCACGAACAGGCCACAAAATTAACTCCCTTCATTTTTATTTGTTTCATAAGACAGACCCTAGCTTGAAATTTGGTACAATTCCTGCAAAATTTGGTGTGAAACAAAGCTCACTTTGAGTTTCAAAGATCAAAACAAGGCTAAAAGCAGACACATCAAGTTTAGGAAATTTTGGTTGCTTCAAGAGGATGCCTTATATGCTGCAAAATTTGATCGATTCAGTAAAAGCTAGCATAAGAACCATCACTTTTTGAGCTTAGCTTAGCAAAGGTTCTTAATTCTGGAGTTTAAAATTTAACAATTCTGTAGCGCAGTTAAGAAGGCTTGTAGTATGTAAAAACCATTTAAACAACATGCTTGTGCATCTGGCACTTTTAAATATCTTTCTTTCCAGTATTAATGCAATTTTCACAAAGTTCAAAAATTTTCCTCCAAATTTTAGCATAAAGGTTCTTAAAAGGTATGGCTCTTAAATGCGCGTTTTACTGCATCACAAAATGGAAGACTACGTTTTCCTGCAACGCAAAATTTGGTTTCTGTGATAAAAAAAGTCTAGAAAAATGCTCAACCTTCCTCCGGACAAAATATGTTTTTGATAGAACATTCCTCAATTTTGGGGATAAAGTGATTGTGTTTAGGGCATGGCATAAGTTATTCCTTTGCTATTGGAGACATTTCTCACGGTCAGTGACGTTGTGACCGTAATGTTTTCCTGACTCTTGTGATAAAAGCCTCTCTTCTCTATATGTCTGCGAGTCTACGAGAAGCATTCAATATTTTAGCGGAACTGCAACAAAGTGCCAGTTTTAAGTCTGCATCGTGAAAATCGTGAATGCCTTTCCCTTTTAACGAGTTGTTATTGCCTTAGATACCGCTTTTGAAATTGGCGTATTGTGTAAGAGTTCTTGACCTCTGCATCGGCCTTTATCTGACCATGGATTGCGTGCGCCCTTTTGCAGTTGTACCACTTTGTGGGTGAGATTTTTATAACTCACGGAATCATAGTTGATTTTTCACACTCTGTTGCGCTGAAGGAAGCATTTCAAGTCTGAACAGGCATTGTAGGTTTCGCCCCCCATCGATTCAGGTTAAATTGTAGGTGGGCCTTGCTCAGCCTCGTTCACAGGGTGTTCTTGCATCATACGCTGGTAAAGAAGACGAGTGAACAAAGTTGCTGCAGGGAGAGCAACGAACTCAGATTGGCTCTTGCTAGTTTGATAACTTGAGATACGATACTGCTTAGATATGCGTAATCATAAGAGAAAGGTTTACTAGTTATTTTGCAACTTAACTGCTTTCGTAACAAAAAGTTATAGATGCCAAAATATACATGCGGTACCATCCCAAAGCATAGCTAACCAATTTTTATATCATGCCAACAACTTTAAAGACCCATTGTCAACCATGATCCTTTGTGCGCCGAACGAAAAGCAAGAAAATTTAACCTAAGCAAGAAACGACTTTCAGGTCATACGAAAGTGGACTTTGGCGCCGCAAAGGCCCGCGAAGGATCATGATTCAAGTTCGAACCTACCTCGAAAGGGAAGTTGAGAAATACATAACAAATTGCATTCAAAGCCTTTGGCAAGGTTGGGCCTAAGTAGGCTGCTTCTAAAGTCGAAACAGGTTCATCAATGCTATCTATATTCTCCTAAACTAGAAATTTCTTCCATTGAGATATTACAGATTCAGTTCTCTTAGTTGGTTCTAAGAATCTTCATTTCCATATACGAAGAAAACTTATTATTTGTCATTGCGGTGCGCTAGGGATGCTTATGTAATTTCACCCTGTTTTATTACTTGAAGTAGATTTGGCGATAACGCAAAATCACTCATTCAAGATTCGTTTGCTGTTTTTTTCACGCAAGTTTACACGTAGCAATTATTTTTGCATGGCCTTTACAAGAAATATCAAAAACCGTACTTGCGATATGGATTCGGCATTCATTATACAGACCATGGGTAATTATTGTTCCTACAGCAGTTTTGTTCCTTCCTATATCTCTGTGCCCGGTTTTCCTTTTATCCCTCTGTCCTGCAAATGTGAGTGAACAACAAGAACCTTCACGGGCTCAGGGACACAGGGAGGAACAAAAAATTGCTGCAGGAACAACAACCACCGCGTTTCTTAAAGCCCACGAACAGACACTGTTTTGCTTGCAAATCTTTTAAAAAGAGAGATCTGACTATTTCAGCTTAAGCAGCGGAAAAATCTCTTGCAGCTTAGGATGCAGTTTAGCAGGCTGGTAAACACAAGGTTTGCGTTTTAAACACTCGGAGATTTTCTTGAGTCTTAGCAGGGTTTAGATGGAAATCCGTTCAGAATTGTAATGAGGTACTTTTCCGTCTTTCGACTAATTCATTTCGGCCGTTGTTTCCTTTAGAGAATATTTGAAATATTTGGAATGGAATAGCGACAGTGATAGCTTCACAAAGATGTAATCCGAGTATTTTATCGGTCATGGTTGCGGAGGAGAGACAGCTGCGCAGGAATATGAATTCGCAACACAACACAAGACGACGATGTTCCTAGTTCACCGTGTAAAGAGAATCAAGTTCAAGCTTTCCTTCTTCATAGTTACGATATACTGCTAGTAGATATTATCTCCTAGTAGCGCCATTTAGTTACGAATAGAGGCTGAGTTTCTCAGGGTTCCAGTTGCATGGGCTTCAAGGAGCTCTCGCAAGTGATGGAAGTATTTGCTCTACATCCCCCTACTGCGCATGATTAAAGCTGGCCGCTGCGCCCGCACGACTGAAAGCGCTGAAATGGAAATCACCGTTAAGCCATACCAAGCTCGAACAGGCGTTAAAACAAGTGTTTCTCTCCAACAAAGCTCCATCTGACTGTTCATCTCAGACATAGGTAGTGGAGGTCCGTTCAAAACTGGGACCCCTGCTTGTTTTAGCGATGTTGAATATATTCATTTGAAGGTCGCCACTCATGAAACTGCATGGAAGGCGGCTAATTTAGAGATGGAAGCCTAAGACTTGGTAAATAATTCATCAGCACTAATAAGGGATTCTACAGATGTTGCAATGTGCGCCGATAGAGCGTAAAACGCTTTTACATAGGTACAGAAATACATAAGCGGGTTAAGTCTTTAACAAGATCATTGTTTTATCATTGAAAACTCTTTCGATCTTGCAGAAAAGATTTTGTCGAAATCTAATGAATATTCGAGAGATAAACATAATTGCTGTTCAGTGAAGGCGTCTTATCTCCAACTGCTTCTATGTAAAAGAATGCCATCTGCGATAGATCTGCTCTGCGCTTAACAAAATCCCACCTTTCTTTCCTTTCTTTACAAATGTAGCGAAGTGCTTACAGTAATGACCAGTTTAAAAGAATATTAGTTAGGGATGCTTTTTGGACATCACCTGACAGACGTGATAGCAAAACCAGATGGATTTTTACAAAAGGAATGACGAAAACAGTACGAGGAATTTCTTGAATAACATTGTAGCAAAAGGACCATGTTGAAGGGCGGCAGTTCCGTTGGACCATCTCTTCGCACTGTGCCAATTGTGCAATGGCCATTTTTGATCGTTTGGAACCGCTTGCACCAAGTACTGTGTCACGTGATGTCTAACTTTATGATGCTTTAAGATGAATAGACTTTTCAGCGACAGCGAGCTATGTATGACATGCTACTGGACAAGCCTTCAGTTGCCAAAACTGGCTAGGAAGCTATCACTATTTGGAGTTTTTATCCTCGAGGACATAGCCCTTTGGCTTTTGTGGCGTTAGGCCAATATTCTGGTTTGTGAGAGTTCTGCAGAGTGCCGAATTATTGTGTCTTCTGCCCTCTCGACCTGCTGAAGGCCTCAAGATGCCTTCGTCAGTCTTGCCATTGGCAGATTGCTTAGATCCTCCGCAATGGCACTTTACAGGGACAAACTGGGCCGAACTAGCTGCCCAACCACAGACATCATTCAGTACTTGGCCCCACGAACAAATTTGGCGGGAAAGACAATGTGGGGCACGCTTGCAAGCAGTTGATTAGGTTGCTGTTTTGATTACCCTGAATATAAATTTCTAAATACTGTTCATATACTACCAGCTACATTGTGTAAATATTCCGTGCCCTATTCTTTCAACAACTATACACCATTCTGCATGGGCTCTCGTGACCCTATTTACACAAGGAAGGGAATTAGTTCATCTCCATAATAAGCACGCGAATGCCCACATAAAACGGTGATGCAGGAATGCTGCAGGGTAACAACAAGTACATAACTATACCGTCGTTTCTTATTTGTTGTTCTCGGAACATGACTTCTGTGGGATCTAACAGTACGCTGCAACAAAGATGTATGAGTTATCTGCATGATTTGATGGTGTCCTCGCTTTGTTTTAATGCGCGTTAGGCGTTTCGTCTTAATACAAGCGGTGTGCATCTTGTTCTCGCTCATCTTTTTTGCCAAACTAAGGAACTGGACTTCTGAAGTATGCTTTGTTCAACTTTGTTCTACGGTAGTAAACCTCAATGAAAAGTTGCAAACTTGAAGGTGTTGAGGTATCTGTTATTGCCTAACTACGCGTTAAAACATGCTAACTTCGTTGTAAACAAGCAAGTAATACGTTTTTAAGCCTTCCGAGCTATCTCCGCTCACGCCACAGTTAACGTTGGCCTATCTGCATGCAACTATCTGCATGCAGGCTTTGAAATCCATGTTTCTGGAAACCTCGCGGCTATCCCTGATCATTCAGCCTAGTTTCTTATAGCTAAGTACGACAAGTTTACCATTGCGGAAGATTTGTTTCGAGGCTAAACCGCGCGGTTAAACATATTAGTGTGTTTATCCGCAGGTTGGACTCACACCAATTTGTATGTTTAGCAAATAGTCGAAGACCACAAATGTCCTTAGTAAATCGGTAAAACCAACGTACTCGAACACGGCAGAGGTTAAATTAACAATGACAGCGGTTCTCCTCAAGATAAACCGCGTTGAACTGTTAGTAGTAACCACTTGATTGTCTAGGAGAAAACACGTTTTTTGTAGTGGTTATGCCCAACGACTTGAGCGCGGTTCAGAGCCCGCAAACTAAGTTGCTTTTCAACAAAAGATTAGATCTGTATATCCTTGGCTTCTGACCTCGATTTTTGTTAATTTCATAGACTTAGTATAGAATCAGTTAGGCTACGTAGGGAAGCAACGTCATTTGTGAGATTTAAGGTCTTTTTGCGCTTATAATGATCTAAATAGGAGAGTGGACTAACAATGCGCGCGGCTAAAGTTCACTCACCTGATATTTTTCCGCGCGAATTTGTTATGAGCTGACTTCATCTGGAACAAGGATGCATTTTGGAGCTAAGGCTTCATATAATATCTAAATTTGAGAATTGCCTAACATCGCGCGGCTAGAGCTCATTGACCTCGACATAGCTGATGTTTTTACCGCGCGGATTTCTTGCGAGCTGGCTTTGTCTGGAACGTGGATGCGTTTTGGAGATGGAAAATGAGGCCTAAAGGCTGTTTGGAATTCTGAAATCACATCGTAATTTGGGTAACTGAAGTTTGATACTCGTTTTCCTGCAACACTGATCACAGCAAGCAAAGCTCGTTTTCTCCAAGATAGTGAACGCCAATAAAGGTGCTGAACTTTTCCTTAACAGTTCTAAGCGCTTTCGCATCATCAAATAAGTTTTCTCCAGTTATTTAAAGCCTCAAATTAGATGTGAGGTGAGATTTTGCGATAACGCAAATTACTGATGCGAAACACTACAATTTTTGTTCTTCGCGGGCAATTTCACCTGACATCTAAGCTGAGGCACACTAACTGTAGTCCCACACGAACTTCAAGCTAATTTGAAATCTTTGTTGCTATTTTAAGATTAAGGCTGCACCTTTTCTCGTTATGTCGTGGTACCGTCCTCCAGACGCATCAGTTGAAATCTTTCGTCAACTGGAAGAATGTTTACAGGTTCTCGACAAAGAGAACAGGGATCTGATCCTCTTAGGTGACACAAATTGTGATTTTTTTCCAACAATTTCTGGCACTGAGGACACTTGTTCCCCCGAAAACCTGTCACCACATTCGAAGAACTTACTGGATATTTATAATCGTTTCGGTTTAAAACAATTGATAAAAAGAAGTACAAGGGAAACCCTTACAACTTCAACTCTGATTGATCATATTGCCACAACTAACAAGGCTTTCATAGTAGAATCTGGTGTTCATGAAACAACCATGAGTGACCACTACTTGGTCTACTGTGTTAAAAGATTTAGAGATACTGCTAAAAAGCAGCATAAAAACATCTCCACTCGGCAAATGAAAAATTTCAACCAAGCAGACTTTCTTAATGATCTTCAGCAAGTTGATTGGGAAAGCATTGTTTCAAATACTGATGATATAAATCTTGTTGTAGAGCAATGGACAAACATGTTCTCGTTGATTCTTGAGAAGCATGCACCTTTACGCTGTAGGAGGGTTTCAGAAAAATTTTGCCCCTGGTTGACGAAGGATTTCAAATGTTTGTCTGCTACAAGAGACAGGTTGAAATTGGCAGCTGTACGCTCGAAGTCCACAATTTTGATGGATGCCTATAAACAAACGCGAAATAGAGTCAATAGATTAAATAAAGATTTAAAGCGCGAATATTTTACTAACAAGATTGCCCTTTGCCAAGGTGATCTGAAAAACACTTGGAAAACCATTAACATGGTCCTCAATAAAAAGTCGAAAACGACTCGAATCCAGTCGCTTTGTGTTGATGGTAAGCATGTTACAGATAATAATGCTGTTGCTCAGACAATGAATGACTTCTTTTGTGATATTGGCAAATCTCTTAGTGACAAAATTCCACAGAAAGCAAACCCTCTCCTTGACGATAAGGTGGAAGTTAACCCTGAAAACCTACAGTTTAAATTACAAGCCTTTGATGTTCCTCGAATAAAAAAGGTTTTTGGTAAATTTAAAACGTCCAAGGGTTTCGGTCCCGATGGCATTGCTAATCATTTCCTTAAGATCGGAATGTCAGTCATTGCAAAATCTCTATGTGACATTTTCAACCTCTCAATTGCCACAGGTGTCTTTCCTGAAAACTGGAAAACTGCAAGGGTTGCCCCAATCTTTAAAAATGGAGAAACAAATGACCGTTCCAACTATAGACCGATTTCTGTACTCCCATTTCTAGCAAGACTCTTTGAAAAGTTGGTTTACAACCAACTGTACGATTATCTGGACAAAAATAAACTTTTGTTCTCTGGTCAATCAGGTTTTAGAGCACTGCATTCCACTGTAACTTGCTTGCTCTCTGGCACAAATGATTGGCATATTAACATAGAGCGCGGAAAATTTACAGGAAATGTTTTCATTGACTTGAAAAAGGCTTTTGATACTGTTGATCATGCTATACTTATTCAAAAGTTATCTAAGTACGGAATTCAAGGTCTTGAACTTCAATGGTTCGAATCGTATCTCAGCAATAGGCATCAATTCACAAAGGTAAATGGAGCGGAATCTAAAATTGGTAGCATCAGCTGTGGCGTTCCGCAAGGCTCTTGCTTAGGTCCGCTACTTTTCCTAATCTATATAAATGATCTGCNCAAAGTGTATGTAATAATGAAGAAAAATATCTTAACAGAATTTAGTGACATCATCAAGGACTTTTTGATAGAAGTCTCGTGTTAAAACATAAGACTTGATGACGCAATGATCTGACGCAAGTGCAATATCGCGCGGATTTTATTTCAATGCAGAAGATCAAATTTATGCTATTCGTACATTAGTTCATACAGTTTACTGTTGTATCAAGTTACACTGTGAAGCAGGGTAAGGTTTCTCATATGCAAATATTTATTATAATTTGTCTAGTAAAGAGCAAGTAGTGGGGTAACATGCGAGGCCACCAAGGGATAGTAGGGTATTGTTACGATTTTTCGGGAACCAATGTGACAATTTTACGATAAATTTTGATGCACAGAAATCTCGAGAAGAAGAAGGAGAAAGACTAGGCCGTTGTCAAGAATTTAAAAGATGAAACGTCTGCAGACCCTGCGCCAAAAAATCGTAGGAACGTGTTTCAACAAGTTAAGTCTTAGAATCTGCTGGTTGAATAAAATGAATTGAATGGTGTAGAACTTGAAGGAAGTTTGGAACGACAAAACCATTTTCTGACTACTGTCATGTGACACTGGTCACAGCAAATCGTCGGATAAGATCCGAAAAGGAAGAAATGAGAATTGCCCAATAAACATTGATTTGGAATCGTTGCCTTTTTCATTGGCGATGCCAAAAATTTGGTCTGCCTTCTGATTGGTTAATTTCAAAGTTTATGGTCCGGTTATATTCTTATCCAGGCTCTTTTATCTGACGATTACATGTGAACTGTGCTATGTTCAGCAATGTTTCCGCTATTCAACGCAATCTTAAAGCCTATGAATAGTTATCCTCAGTATCTATAATTCATTGCCCCTTTAATTCCTAAGAATTGAATAGTTTACTCCCAAATCCAAAAAGTTGTTAAAATCTTGTTAGTGCGGTTTGTAGCTTATTGAACCTTCTCATAAATCAAGCAAAATCACAATCCAAATCGTGTTGTTTTCACAAATTTTGATTTCTAGCATTTGAGAAAACTTAATTCTTTTGCAATCACATTAGGACATTGGCCATCTGCCGCGCTCTGGACGCCAGTGTATTATTATTTGTATACTAGGAGTAAAAGCGAGTCAAATGACACTGCTTCCCAGTCATATAGCCAGTTTCCAATGCAGCTTGCTATTGAGACTTGAAGAGTTAATCAAAAGCACTGTTAAAACATGAAATTTTGATTCAACACGCTGCCTGAGCTCATCAAAAATTCTCTCAGTTGCAAATAGCCTCATTACGATAGTTATTGACGCGCTAGTTGTCGTATAGAGTACATGAAAATTTAATCAATCTGAACATTATTCAATACTACTTTTTAACAACAGGAGGCCGAATATATCATAAAGTTTTCTAAAACGTATCTTCTTTTAATAGGATATCAAGGCTACGCTTAGCACTCACGTCTTAACTATTCATTGTTAATTTTCGCTCAAACTTAGATTGTTTTATCAACGCGCAGTGTATTTGAGGAAAACAAGCGCTTCTGCGCTGCGCGGAATTTCAATGATATTATGAAGGGGCTTTACACTAAGATTTAAGAGTGTTGTCATAGATTCAACTCGATATAATGCAATGAAATCACTTTAAATGAGGATAGCAGTGGTGAAAACACTAATGCAACGTACATCTTACGAGAAACAGGGGGTGAAATGTAACGCTGTACATGTAACAAAGTACAGTATTACATGTAAAAAATTTTGAACAAGAAGCGCTCCGCTCCGAGATTCTGTACTTATAAGTAGCAAGGTCTCTGACAGGGTAATAGAACCCTATTTGAAATGAAAAGAGAGGGTTGCCAACAACAACAATAACAATAACAACAACAACAAAGTGCCCCTTGTGTTATTAGAATATTAGAATCGTCAAGATTTCCCTCGCGAGGGATTCCTAACAGGAAGCGCGTCGTACTCTTTTTTGCCCCACATAGGAAATACGGAAAATTGATAGAAGGGTGCAATGCGAGTTGTATTTGATTGTTTCGAGAACTTTCACTGCAGTACTTTTCGTGAGGTTTCGTGATGCAGTTTTGTACTGTTTGCGTCCAAACGGAATAGGTAGCGTTTTGAACAAAAATAAATCTGCAAACATAGTAATGGAGACGCTTGTAGTCTATGATGCTTTCAAGAANTATTATGGCATTAAATTGTAAAAGTTTTCCCCAGTTGCAGCGGAGTTCCTTCATCCAATTCAATAAACGAAGCGAACTGGGGCTGAGGTAATCAGTCTATCGTTCCCTCCGTGCGATTGCTTTCCTATGCAAAGTCAAAGCGAGGCTAAGGGCATTCCCCTGGGGTCCGGTCCGTTGGGGTCTTGGTCCTATGGGTCCTAGGTCTGGTTATTCCGTTATGCCTTAAAATTTGATAGTTTTTGTTCTATTTTAAAGTCTGCTACTAGCATTGCCTTAGGCCAAGGATTAGGCAGTTTTTATGGAGGAGTGGTTATCTCCTGCTGTGCTGAACGCTGCCTTGCTAATTGAAGAGTACGTTTTCGGAAAGTTGCTTCAGGACGAGACTGTCGGTAACAACATTTCGAGGTATATTCCTTCGAAGCCTCCCCTTGGTATTGCTTTGCAATTAGATCGTCCAAAACAGACTTCCTGAAGACTTTGGAAGATATGAAGTCCATCTCACTTTGTGTGTAGATAAGTAGCTGATGTAAAACATTTTCGACACATAATTTTTTGAGGAAGCAAGTGTGTACTTGAATCTTGACACTTTGAAGCACTAAATCCTGTCGGTACTTTCTTATAAAAAAGTGCGTGTTCAACTTTCTCACCAACTCAAACTTTTGTTATACGGAGTCCTGTCGTCCATGCATCAACTGATACACTCACTTTCATATAAGAAACCGCTAGAAGCCATAATTCGAAGTTGTGAAACTTTTCCAAATGATTTGCAAACGTTTTAAGCAAACAGTGTATTACCAATCCAAAAATACTAAAAATCTTTGTTTTTATTCATGGTTTGGTTCTTTCTTGTTGTCTTTCTTTGGTCCTCAATGATCAATCTTGCAATTCAATTTTATGAAAATCAAGAAATTCTCTAAGAAACTTTTACTGTAAGAATTGGACCGAGAATTAAGAAATCGTGCTACACAGCTCAGAGCAAAGTTTCTTATAAATGAAAAGAGTGTATACGGAGTCCTATCGTCCATGCATCAATCGATAATTGCACAGCCGACAACACGACTGGTAGATATTTATAATCAGTGATTAAAGCAAGATGATCCAATACACAAGTTGTGTGTGAATAGTTGGTGAAGGAGAGTTACATCGCACTGGGCTTCACTTTATTGTGGCTTGGATGAGCCTTTCATAGTAAACTGCTCAAAATAAATTAGCCCTCAGACGTGGTAACCCACTGCATTGTTATTCTCAGTCAATTGGATGTTCGGTCAATGCCTTGCATGATATGCCAATCAAAAGAACATGGCCTTGCTCAACCAGTTTATTGGCCAGTAGTGGTTTCAACTTGTGGTTACGCTTAGGCCCAAGAATCTCTCCGTTCAAACTGTTTAACAAATCCCTGGGTTGACTTGAATGGTGTTATCATTTTCTGCATAGGTTCCTACAGTGATGAATTTGTTTTATTCAGGATGGTTGAACTGTTAGTGGCGCCACTGAAATACTTTCCGAACGTGATATATTTTAGGTTTAACCACAACTGTCCTTTTCCTTCTGAAGCGATAAAGAGAAGGCCTGAGAGTTATCCGATATTCAAGGCAATTTTAGATTTCTAAATTGATATACTGCTGTTGTTGGGTTGTTGCTTATTTTATGCTTTAACTCCTTCGAGGATCTAGGCCTGTCAATTATATCTGCTTTCAATTTCTCAACTCGTTTTGCTGACGTGATAAGTAAAGAGACTTGGCAGTACAATTGTTGGTTCTCAGTCCTTCAAGGGATACATAAAGAGGAAGCAGTATTTACTTTTCCGCAGTTTAGCTCTGTTTAAATCTGTTTTACTTTGGCACTTCAATTCATTTCACTTTACTTTACATTGCTGTACTTTACGTTACTTTAGACGTGCTTTGGTAATTGATTTCTATGTTTCGTTTAGGCCTAAGATTAGAGAAAGAAGTCTTAAGGTCTATTTTGTGAATTTTTTCTGTTCTCAGTTGGAGGGCCACAGCTTTCAGAAGGGCCACTATTTAGAACTAGGGGGGGGGCACATTTGAACTACTTCTACGAAGACACAGGCAGGCAACCTTTCAATTGATTTTTATCAAAACTGTCCAGCACAAACAAGCCAAGATTTCTTGAAACTGTCATAAATAGTTCGCTCGCAATCACTCAATTTATTCTAAGGCGATAAGTTGGATTACGACTGCCACGGATGCTTTCTTATCCGATTTCGCGCGCAAATAGATAAGTTGCAAGCAATCAGTCACCATATGTTCAGCTTGTCTCTCAAATCATTTATCAGGTCAAATGTAATTAAGATCATCCTCTGTTAGAGGCAGATGCTTAGACGAGGCTATGGCAAGATGGAGAATTTTTTTCATTTCTGAAGAACGTCATGTGTTTCATTGGAGGGAGACAGGCTTGCCATTGTCTAATATAAGCTATAGCAAACTTCATCAGTTTTCATTGTTCTAGTGCAGTGTATTCGAGACCACCAGAGAGCATGTTCCCAGAATATTGTTTGGATGTTCCTTTTCCCAGCTCTCCCAGCTAGCTAGCCTGGGACGTAGTGACAAGCTTATCTTTTTCTTGTACTTAAGAACAAATCATTGGGGAGGGGGCACGCTCACTTTCGGAGAAAAAGGGGTGAATCGCCCATTTGGAAGATACTCTTATCTGCGCTAAAAGAATTTCTGGAGATGAAGTATACCCCAGTCGTGAATATTCTTTTGCTTTATCGTAAGTTGTGGTCCCATTAAAATGAAAAGGTATACACACAAGTATGAAACCGATAACTCGTTGTAAACATTAGCCGTAAACAGGTGGGCCAATCGGGCGGCGGACCAATTGGGCAGCATATGCACACATAACTTCCTATCGGAAAATTCTCGGTTGTCTTTACATACAGTAAAAAGCCAGCCTAACATCGCTTCGATTATCAATCGTACATTAATAATTTGCAACCGTCTCAGCAATACCAACATTTTATTTGCCTAACAAACCACTCTAGCTGTTATCAAAGTTAATAAATGCTAGATCGTCAGATTACCGTAAACATTTTATTTGATAAAGGACGTTTGGTAATCAAATGTCTGAATTAGCTGAATACTACCCGTATGTTGATTGAGTATAATTTTATAAAGGCTAAACAAAATCAAACAGATTCTCCAAGCCATATGTTAGCGTTTGCTTGTCCTCTACCTGCTCACCTATTCAGCTAATTTAGGTACGAGCTTGCTAAATCGTATACACAATAAAAAGCAGTGCACTCGATAGCTAGATTTTGTTTGCAATTTATCCATGAATAGTCTTCCAGAAACGTGGTGAAGCAGTAGGGGGGTTGAGGAAAATCTTAACCTAACCGGGGGTGAATTACGGATTACTTAGCAGACAAGAAGGTTTTATGAGACTGGAATATGGTGAACTATTAGGCCCCTGAACCATAGAGCTGGATGGCACAGGGGCACCGTGCCCCTCAGAGACGTAGGAACCGGGGGCACTGGGGGCACGTGCCCCCCCCAAGATTTTGCAATAAATGAGAAATTGCCCTTTTTATTTGAGGAAATGCCCTATTAGCTTAATGATAAAGTGCCCTTGAAGTGTCGTGCCCCTCCAAGTTCAAGATGCTTCCTACGGCCCTGGTGCCCCTCCTAAAGTTTGTCTAAAGTTCCGTATTTTGACTTCAAGTGCCCCTTTCCTCAGCTGTTTTAGAGTATAAAAGTGCTCCTCCAATCCTAAAAAGTGGTCCTTCTAAGAGCTGTGCCCCACCAAGTGAGAACTGCTTCCAACGTTCTCGCCATGAGCCCTTTTGTAGAACCAGATGCATTTATGGAGACAGACAGCTTACAATTGAAGGAAAGTAGTTCTGAGCATCGTAACTTTCTCTGAATTTCTCTGTAGTTCTCTCTCAACTATCTCCCATGTAGCATTTTCATGTGACTGGAATAAGCTGAACTATAAGCCCTTTGAGCCGTTTTTGCAGAACCAGATGCATTTATGAAGACAGCTTGAAATTGAAGGAAATTTATTCTGAGCAACGTAACTTTCTCCAAAGTTGCTCAGTAGCTCTTTCTCGCCTATCTCCCATTAGGCAATTGTCTCTGTTAATTTAACCACAAATTGCATAGACGTTTTTTGGGCCAGTACAGTAGTCATATAGATTGTTTGTCACAGTAGTAAAAGTTTTATTAGAACACATATTATTTTTGAGTGGATGTACCTTTACGAAACTTGTTTCGAAGGTTTATTTTTAAGGCAGGTTCAACCACAGACTTCATGGACGTTTTCTCGCCCGGTAGTCGTAAATTGTTTGTCACAAAAGTAACATTTTGTGAATGGAATATTTGTGGCGTATGATCTATGTTTGTATTTTGCCCCTGGTGAAAACGGAACTGCGTGAAGACCACGAGGTTGAGTTCAAAGAGGCCTTTTGACCCTGTTGTCTAGTGCCAAAAAATAATTCGTTGACATCTAAAGAGGGACTGTTTCCAGACAAATAAATGGTTTATGATAAGAGTTTTGGCAGTGGAATTTTGAGAGGAGCTGCAAAAGTGCTCTCCTCCACAGAGGAACACTGTTTTAGCTCTCAGTCCTTCCGAACCAACCATACAAGTCTCTTGAAGGAGAGAGAAGCTTTAGGAAACTAAGAATTTGACCCAGTACTGAAAGTTTATCAAAATTCTCATATTTGAGGAATAAAAATTTCTTGCGGGTTTCTTAAAAGTTTGACCAAATTGTCGCATGTTATATCGGGGTCCCCGCCGGGTGAAGACGCTCGCTCGCCTTCGTAAACATATCACAGCGAATATTAAGAAACCATGTTTTTGTTTAAAAATTACTCAAGTAATACTAGGTAGTAAAAGAAACAGGCAAAAATATGCTTTTGGATTTCCTTCACTAAAGGAGATATATATTTATTTAAATGACTTTTTCTCAGTTCTCAACTTTTTTTCTCGGTTAATAAAGAGTTTGGTTTTTTATATAGAAAAGACGTGTACTATAGAAGGAAAATTAAGCTATATATATATGTGTGTATGGATACTTTCACAATAAGTACCTCTGTGTCTACGGCTAAACATAGATTTACACTTAGAAAGAGCTTAATAAAGTTTGATGGTAACTTCTCATAGAATTTCATCTTGAATCTTGGAAACCATGTTTTTTTACCTGTAACTTTTCTCAGTTTTAATTTTTTTTTCACCCGTAACAACCGTCAAAAAATTGCACATATCCTCTTCTAGATTAAGAATTAAAAGCAAATAGATTGAAACTTTAGATATAGCATCTTTCTTTAAATTATTTATCCTCCTACCCTCTAGGAAACATGAACATCCAAAGTAGCTTCATTCAAGGTAGAATTTTATATATTTCATATCTTCATAATATCTTAGGTAAATTGATACATCAATAGTTATATCTTTCTTCAATATAGTTTTATTTTTCTCGAAGCAAAAGCAAAACTTCAAAGCAAGCATTCTATATTTTTGAAAATCGTTGAAATTCTCCACAAAGTCTAACTATCATTACTTTTGGATTCAAAGCGTTTCTATGTTTTATGAACGGATGTATGAGAAGAAGTATCCAAAGTTTTGACAAACATTAAAAGCACCATAAATTTTAAACTGATTGAAGAAAATCAAAATTTATCCTCCTACCCTCTAGGAAACATGAACATCCAAAGTAGCTTCATTCAAGGTAGAATTTTATATATTTCATATCTTCATAATATCGTAGGTAAATTGATACATCAATAGTTACATCTTTCTTCAATATAGTTTTATTTCTGATGAAGCGAAAACAAAACTTCAAAGCAAGCATTCTATATTTTTGAAAATCGTTGAAATTATCCACAAAGTCAAACTATCACATCATATATCTATTTTTTATTCATAATACCTTTGGTAAATTGATTAAAACAATAGTTATATCCTTCTTGCATATGAGGCACTCAAATTTGTTTACGTTTTGGAAAGTAAGCTAGTTTCATCGCACCAAACTTTTGTTAAAGTCATCCACTAAGAGAAAACAAAGGAATTCCTTTCGTTTTAGACATTTTGAAATTTAAGCAATATTGATAGACCTAGCTCTGTCGGGGGTTGTATTTTGTACTGTTCTATTGCTTATATTTAGACAGATTAACTCTTCGTCTTGTGAACTGTTAAATTAGTTTTGCAAAATATTTGGTATTTTTGGCTATTCGTACTATGGAAGATGCGCACTTTTTTCAAAAATTATAAATTCGCATTCAAAACAATATTCAAAATTCATTTTAGGTATCTGTGTCTGAAACATTATTAAGTCTGCTCTATTAAGGAGAAGATCACTTTTTCAGAACTAGACTAATCCTTTTTCTGGTGTTTATTTTTCTAAGTACAGTCAGGTAAAAGGAGGCGAGGATATGGGCCGATAGATGATTTTATGATTAGAAAACTTGTACATCATATATCTGCACGATCTAGGAAAGGTTTAGTGATTAAGACTTATCGTTAGATGGCCAAGGTTAACTTTATGGCGCCAGAAAATTTGAAGTAGTTCTTCTAGGGAAGGGCCAGTGGTTAACATCTTGAGGTGTGCGTTATATCGAATTAAAATGTAAATAAAGACACACTGAATTCTGTTCAATTGACAATTGTCTCTTTTAACTGTGACATTGTCTATAGATTTTTATTGGTTCTTAGCTCTGTCCAGTGACCCATCCAACTAGACGAAGCTTGAACTCTAGCGTTTCTTTAATTTTCCAACAATTCGACGCTCTTTTATTGGACCAAAACTTGAAAGCAGGATCTCTGTTGCTGAGGTTGATCAAAGGTTATCCAATCAAAACCAAATTCGTGGCTCAAGATCTATCCCTGTCAAATAGAAAAAGACTTCCTACACTTGTATCGAAAATAACTGCTTCGATAGAACCAGCTAAGGGGTAGAACGAATACATGGAATGAGAAACTTGAATAAATTTTTGAAAATAGAGTAATTAGAACATTGATATCTTCGAGAGCCATCCGTCAGCTTTTAAAGCTTCCAAAGTCTCGTTTGAGCACACACATTTTAAATGATTCTGAAAAGTGAACATAGACCAGGCATATTTATAAGGATCATCACTAAATTCCTGATGCATGGTTCGTTACAGTAGTGGAAGCATAACAATTTAAAGTATCATTTTGCTGCAAGGACCTGTTGAATAGCGCCACAATTTTATCCCTGAAATTAAGAACCTTCATGGAACGAAACTTGAAATTTTATTACTTCAGGTAGTTCTGCGTTTCTCACAAAGCATGCCAATTAATATCACCAAACACTAACTTAGGAAGATGAAAAATGTGATAAAAGATCTCGTATGGAAGTTATCTGGCTAGCCAAATATTAGACTTGCTCCAAGTCTATTCTGTGGTCTATCAGCGCTCAATAAAACATTATAACTTCTGNGCCAAATATTAGACTTGCTCCAAGTCTATTCTGTGGTCTATCAGCGCTCAATAAAACATTATAACTTCTGCGGGGGCGTAAATCGTGACGAGGACGCTGCGAAGGAGAAACGACGTCCTCGTCACGATTTACGCCCCCGCAGAAGTTATAATGTTTTATTGAGCGCTGATAGACCACAGAATAGACTTGGAGCAAGTCTAGCCAAATATAGGACCACTCCCCGGAAGAGAGATACTATTTCTATGAAATAAGAGAAAGCCCGTTACATGTGAAATTCGTGAGACGTATCAGGTAGACCTTTGCAAAGAGATCACTAACTTGTTCATTATGGATTCTTGTTGCATTAGTAGGCCTTTCATGAGGCATTAAATAACTCTATCTCAGGAAATACTTATCGACGAAGGATGAATTGCGTCACTTTTTCTCAGGGAAGAAGCTCTTTTGTTGTTAGTCAAGTTGCACCTTAAAGGGAATCTAAGCATATAAAAGTGGCTCAAGCCACTTTCGGTCAAATTCTAGCCTATCAGATGTCAGTATTTCCTGTTGACGTAGATCAGCTTCCCAAATATGGTTTGGCACGTGTCAAGGTCCATTGTTTTTGCACTGCTATTTTCATCAAACGCTTACATATGCTTAGATTCCCTTCAATCCTATTGAGAGCACTGACGTACGGCAGTAACTGATGTTTTATTTAAATTATGTTTTATTTGACAGTCCTAAGAAATTTCAAATTTCCACCTCTAAAAGGGATCATTATGGAAATAAGGTATTTTCTTGACCTTTATGGTGCCATCTCTACCATTTGCCAGGGCGATGACTCGAACTACCAACCTTCAGCTTGGTACTCAAGCGCGCTATCGTCTCCACACTACCCGGGACTTCTCAATAAACCAATTGTGAACAAAAATAGACCCTGAAAATAAGATTTACACTTCTGTGCTGATTCCTCTAATTAGGATTACGACTACTCGAATTACTCTTGATCCTCTTTGTGACGCAATGAAATATTGTCCGGTACAGCGACTTAATGGACTCAGTGCTCGTTTGACAGTATGGTCCTCATGCTTGATGAATTAGTCATCAATACGTGTCAGGAAAGTTGGGTATTTCTTGGCACGAATCAATGTCCTGGAATGCTGATTGAATTTCGCCACTGTTTATAAGGAAATGATTGAGAGACGGAACGCTAACTAAGAGTCTAGCAATTACGTACATTTAGTGACATTCATTATTTTTAAATAAGCCTGCTTTCCCGTGTTATTTTTATTTTTAGCTATTATTCTTCTCGAAAAACACTTGGGTATAAAGTTCATTTTGTCCTTGTCCATGACTTCATTATCAAGTCATCTCCTTTGATTTATTCATTTGTTGATTAGTTCATTTTTTCGTTCATTTATTTATTAATTTAATGATATATTCATTTTTTCGTTTATTCATTCATTCATTCATTCACTTATTCATCAATTTATGCTCTAAGTCCCCATTTACTTTTTCTTTCTTGTACCACTGCGAATCTCTTTACTTTTGTTCGCTTAATGCCCTTTATTTTTGTAAATCTTGCTTTGATTATTATTCACTTATTCGTTCTTTCATTTATATATTCATTTATTCTTTTTTCGTTCATTCATTCTTTCGTTTTTTTGTTACTTATGCTCTATTCTTTTTCATGAAATCTTAAAAAGAGCAGCACACTTTCATAAGAACGGTAATGTCAAATTGGAGGCTGGTCTGGTGTTTGCAATTATTCCGTCCT
>REGM01000124.1:280954-322397 GCA_004194415.1 Aurelia aurita
TTCCTGACTCATACTCCAGAACATGAAATCTGACTTGAAACGTCAAAACGAGGCTGAAGTTCCCGGACATTGCCCGTATAACATCGATATTCGGAATCAGCGCCCCAAAATTGACCAAAGGCGGGTGGTCTCATAAATTTCGCTTTCGGGGGACGATACCCCCCCTTCACCGCCTGGTCTAATTATTCTTCTCGAAAAACACTTGGGTATAAAGTTCATTTTGTCCTTGTCCATGACTTCATTATCAAGTCATCTCCTTTGATTTATTCATTTGTTGATTAGTTCGTTTTTTCGTTCATTTATTTATTAATTTAATGATATATTCATTTTTTCGTTTATTCATTCATTCATTCATTCACTTATTCATCAATTTATGCTCTAAGTCCCCATTTACTTTTTCTTTCTTGTACCACTGCGAATCTCTTTACTTTTGTTCGCTTAATGCCCTTTATTTTTGTAAATCTTGCTTTGATTATTATTCACTTATTCGTTCTTTCATTTATATATTCATTTATTCTTTTTTCGTTCATTCATTCTTTCGTTTTTTTGTTACTTATGCCTTATTCTTTTTCATGAAATCTTAAAAAGAGCAGCACACTTTCATAAGAACGGTAATGTCAAATTGGAGGCTGGTCTGGTGTTTGCAATTATTCCGTCCTCATTTCTTTATAAGAAACCGAATATAAGAAACTGTAGTAGGCTCTTCCAGAAAATTAAGAAACTCTGCTAGAAGCGATTAGATACCAGTTCGAAGTTGAGAAACTTTTCCAAATTTTAGTTATGAGCTGCAAAGTGTTTTTAAACAGCAAATGTATTACCAACCCAAATAATACTAAAAAGAGTCATTTCTGTTTATGATTTGGTTCATTATTGTAATTCTTGGTTCAAAAGGCAATCCTCGATGAACTTTGATAATAGTGAAATACATTTCTATAAAAATTTAAGAAACTCTATAAGAAACTTTTACTATTGAAGCGGGGATGGCTCAATGGTGGCGCGCTTGACTACCAACCTGAGGGTTGGTGGTTCGAGTCCCCGCCCTGCCGAACTTGCTACGTACCCTGGGTACCAGAGCCGAAGAGTCGAAAAGAAAAATAAATACAAAAATAAGTAAAAAACCGAAAAGAAAAAAAAATAAGAGAGATTTTTTTAATTTTTTTTATTTATTTTTTTTTTAATTTTTCTTTTCGGCTCTGGTACCCACCCGGTACCCAGGGTACTTGCTACGTAGAGTGAGGAGAGTCGCCAACTCTCTGTAATTCCAGGCTAAAGGAATCGCGAGGTGTGGTCACATCGAGAGGAAGGACCAGGACACTGCTTCGATAAGCTTAGCTTCTCAGTGTCCTAAAAACTACCTTCGGATGCTAGGTAGCAATATAGAAAAGAAAAAAAAACAAAACTTTTACTATAAGAATTGGGCCCAGACTTAAGAAACCCAAATACACATTTCAGGGCCACGTTTCTTGTAAATAAATGATTGTACAATATCATTCCTCTTTTATTACAATGCAGAGTTCATAAATTTGGACTTCAAATCTTTAATTCCAAAGTCACCAACTTGTTGACTTGAAAGTCTTAATTCTAAGAAGATTTATAGCATTTTTACAGCTCTGGAAACGCCTCCAAGTGAATAAGAAATATGAATCTTTGATTTGGAAATTCCTACGTTATAAAATCTCGTCACAAAGCCTTTACACCCTGTTGAGAAAATAGTCAGAATTGACCCTACCTATAACATGATATTCACTAACTCATTCCTGAATCAAATTTCACATAAAAATCAGCCTCTCAACATTCTGAGAAACGTTTGAATAAATCCAGTGGACGCCAGATGCGCTTAGCCCCCTGCGAAGCACAGAGAACTGAATTATCTTCAGCTTAAATAAAATGTTGTGCTGTTGCTACTCTGATCACAGTTCCACGACTTAGCCATTGAGAAGGCGCCACGCAGCTATCTGCTACAATGACATATGGTTATTTGTTGTTGTTGTTGTATGGATATATGGATAGAGCCTGAGGTGAAGTAAACCAGGATCCAGACCCTAGACTCGAATACAGTTTTAGGCGCTGGTATCAAGGGAAACATTAATGTGCTATTGATCGGGCAGCTTTTTTAATAATGTCTTTTCTATCAGTTCAACCACTGCAATGTGGATCTATATTTTCCGCTTAGGCAAAATTTGATTTCAGACAGTCTGAAATTGCAGCGTGCCCGCAAAGGACTCTGGGTGACAATGGCTCTTTAAGCGAAGATGGTTGTAGGTTCGAATACCCAAATCTGATCGTATTAGCTTTGTTTGGTTTTCTGTTTGGAGAACAGTTCGGCGTTCTTTCGGCGAGCTGTCAGTAAATAAGAGAATGTTCTGCTGGGCGTAGGTTGTTGGGAGCCTTCTCAGGAGGCAATACTCTAAACTGAAATGCGCTTGCAGAACTTTAGCTATTCTACAAAAGAGTCTTGACCAAGCAATATTTTTTGTATACCTTTTTATTCGAAAAGTTAGGTTCGATTATGCAATGTCATAGCTTCTATCACTGTTGTGCATATTCACAGATTCACCAGATTCTGTAAACTGCATAAATATAGCTCGATCCAGACCCTTTTGTAGAATAGCTAAAAGGTCTATTCCCATGGCAAAATAATTCGATATGAAAATAAAGGAGATAAAAGAAGGGAGAGATAGTCGTCTAAGGGTGAGTCGTCTAAGGGTGCTTAGAAACGCCTTGACTTGCAGAGACCGCAGTAAGGGCTTGCTCACTCTCCGCAGAACTGAGTTACGATAATCTNATATTTTTGTATACCTTTTTATTCGAAAAGTTAGGTTCG
This sequence comes from Aurelia aurita, assembly GCA_004194415.1. NCBI lineage: Eukaryota > Metazoa > Cnidaria > Scyphozoa > Semaeostomeae > Ulmaridae > Aurelia > Aurelia aurita. Next base: position 283,779 of record REGM01000124.1, read on the forward strand.
ATTATGCAATGTCATAGCTTCTATCACTGTTGTGCATATTCACAGATTCACCAGATTCTGTAAACTGCATAAATATAGCTCGATCCAGACCCTTTTGTAGAATAGCTAAAAGGTCTATTCCCATGGCAAAATAATTCGATATGAAAATAAAGGAGATAAAAGAAGGGAGAGATAGTCGTCTAAGGGTGAGTCGTCTAAGGGTGCTTAGAAACGCCTTGACTTGCAGAGACCGCAGTAAGGGCTTGCTCACTCTCCGCAGAACTGAGTTACGATAATCTATCTAGTGATTTGCGTGATACCTGTTAACACAGTGTTTATTCCGCAAATTTAGCAACATGTGGTTTTAGTGTGAGCTACCTGATCTCGTGTCCATGTCATAATTCTTTGCTTTCTTTCGTCAACAGGGCATAGGGCACGAACTGATGACCGGGATCAGCCAGGATTCGATCATTTTGGATTTCCAGCAAGATTTGGGGAACTGGGCCCGATGGATGGCTTTCGACCCGGCATGCCTTTCGCTGAGTTACATCCTCCTTCGCTGCAGCCAGCAGGATTTAATCCTCTCGCACCAGGTTAGTTTGTTAGTTTGTGTTCTCCACGCATGACGCAAAATTCATTTTATGCATGTTAATCTTGGTTTATCACACTCATTGAGCTAAAAATTCATGAGGAAGAACTCAACTTGCAGCCAGAGATATTAAGACTGGAAGAGTGAGACTCGTGTAATTAGATTAAAAGGGAATGGGACAAAGAATAGAGAACCAAAATGCAGAAATTGAGATGAACAGCGATAGTATAAACGTCGTTGAATGAAGAAAGATTTAGGCCCTTCCAATTTTTCAGCTTCTAGTCTTTCCTAGCCTTAAATTTCATTACTGTAGAGCTGCATTCTGGATAGAAAACCGAATAATACAATAGTCTGCTGAAAAAGGAACAGCAAATTGCAAAGGTGTTTAATGTGGCCTAACACATGGCTGTTAAATCTAAGATTTGATACGTTTTTCTTATAATGTTTAAAATCTACTGTTTAAAGGACTTGTGCAAGGTTAAAAGCTTGCATTTGCAAGGAGCAAAATAATCTAAAAATATCTCATTGAAATTAAAGTCGACCACGCGCCATGAACAATACATATCCAAAGAAACTATGCTGTGTTTGAGTGTTTTGTTTGTTCTATTCATAGACAAGCCTATTTACCATTGTATATTCCCTTTAAGTATTTAAATGTGAATTCACTTAGCCCTTCTAGAGAACTGAGCATATTTAGTATCGCCCCCTTTAGACCACTGATATCGATTAATTACCGCTTCAAAGCAGATTTCGCAAGCTTTGTAATAGCACCAGCAAAAAACTTGGTAGAGTTAAAGTTGGTAGGAAAAGTTTGGTTGGCCCTTAGAAAGCTGATCATATTTTGAATCGCCCTCTTTAGACCACTGATATCGATCAAGCTTTGTAATATAACCAGTAGGAAGAAGTTTGTTTGGCTCTTAGAGAACTGAGAATACTTTGAATCGCCATCTTCAGACCACTGATATCGATCAGGCTTTGTAATATAACCAGCAAAAATTTAATGTTGGTAAGGAAAGGTTTGTTTGGCCCTTAGAGAACTGTGCATGTGTTGAATCGCCGCCCTCTTTAGACCACTTATATCGATCAAGCTTTGTAATATAACCAGCAAAAATCATGGTAGGCATGCCTGAACGTATTGACCTGTGGAACAAATCGATGAATAGCAGTGGTAACTNAGACAAGCCTATTTACCATTGTATATTCCCTTTAAGTATTTAAATGTGAATTCACTTAGCCCTTCTAGAGAACTGAGCATATTTAGTATCGCCCCCTTTAGACCACTGATATCGATTAATTACCGCTTCAAAGCAGATTTCGCAAGCTTTGTAATAGCTTTGTATTTTTGGATAGCCCTTCTATTGGTTATTACGAATCGTGAAGAAGTAGGAAGTAGGAAGTAGGAAGAAGTTTGTTTGGCTCTTAGAGAACTGAGAATACTTTGAATCGCCATCTTCAGACCACTGATATCGATCAAGCTTTGTAATACAACCAGCAAAAATCATGGTAGGCATGCCTGAACGTATTGACCTGTGGAACAAATCGATGAATAGCAGTGGTAACTGAGAATGAGGAACTATGAAAACGTAACGGTGCACGGGGCAGAAACATCCGAATTTGTGGCACCCAAGGTTGGTCTTATGCCAGACCACGGACGAAACCTCAACAAACTTTCGCTCGATACATCTATTTGATCAGTTATGAAGAGGATATCAATGGACTTTGTGGCCAAATTATAGACCAACCTATTTTCAATGTGAAGAGATCAGTTTAGATAGAGGCTATTGAGGCTATTTGCAACATTGATCTCAGTTCGTTTATAGCAAGACGTGAGTTAACAGATCAGGGGTGAACCACGACTGGCCTAAAACACTTGAAGACATCCTAATCGAAACCTCAAAGGCCTTCAACTAGTTGTTCGTCAAATTTGTAATTGGTTTGATAAGAATTTGATAATGATGATTCAGTAGCCCTCTCTATTATTCTAACACTGCAGGCTTGGCCTCATCGGTAGACATGTTGTGGTCGGGTTGGCCATTTCGTAAATGGGGAGGTCTGAAGAAAGGCCTATGTCAGAATCACTGATATGTTGATGTCAATTTGGTTTTGCACAATTAGATAAAAGCCCACAAACGTTAAGAAAGATCTCAGCGGCGCCAATTTACGTGCTTTTTATTCGTCATAAGTAGTAAAAACCAACCTACTTGCGAGGGGTCTTTTCGTTGAAAGTTGTACACTCAATCTCAAAATAACAACGCTTTTATTAGACAGAAGACAGACAGAATGACAACCAAATGACGAGTAGACCTTCAGACAGGGGCTATCCTGGCTATTGCCAACTCTATATGGCCCAAGCCAAATATTTCTAAACATAAGTTGAACTTTTGGTGAACTTTTGCTGTCATTAAAGAACAAATTCAAAATAATAGAGTACACTTTAAAAAATTTTTGTAAGACTCATTTTATCAGAAACCAACTTTCAGATCAGCAAGAAACTTTAGTATTGGGAAAGATATTTAAGAACTTTTTCATTTGCATATTTTCGCTTATTATTTTTACTTCGTTACTCGCTGTTACTTTATTTAAGTCTAGACAGACAAAAGGTTTCATAAAACTGGCTGTAATATATTCACAAAGGTCCCTCACTGATAAAGATAACGAGAATTTGAAGAAACTTGTCTAAGAAACGCTAAAGAAACTTCGAGCACTAAAATGATAATATTGTTAAGAAACTTTCAGTACTGGGGCAAATTCATAACTTCTTATACAATGAAATGTATGCATTACTTTCCTCTTGTTACCGTCAAGTTATGGAATGCCGGTCACTTAATATTAAATTCGAATACCATTTGGTCTGATACCGTCGCCAGCCTACTTTATGGATGTTTAATAATCTTATTGCTTCAGAAATCTAGATTCATATTCTTGCTGTCAAATCAGATTTAGATTAGTTTTAGAAGCATTATCTCTGTATCATTGAGAGCAGCTTGCTAATCATTATTTCCTTATCAAGAGCTCTTACTATCACAAGCCTTCCGTGCGCATAATTTCTCTAAAATGCCACTGTTCTAACGTTGCGTGCTTAAATAACACAATCTGCAATACGGAATTGAATAATTTCATCACAAAGCCTACATGACTTGTTTATTTTACGTGTAATATGATAGGGATCTCTGCAAAATTAGGCTGTGTGCATGCACTCTGGGAGCAATTAGTTATCATACTAGATTCTGATACACGAGGTATTGAAGAGATACCTCTGCATGCATGCAATGCCTTGCATTCAATACAATGCGTCGTGCGTCGAACGTCATTGTAAGCATCTAATGCTTATAGGTGCATGCTCCCTTTACACAAAGTCATCATTCTAGATTTTGATTCTGTGCATGTAATAAGGTAGCTCTCTAGTATCTGAGATACCCCTGCTCTCATGCAATGCCTTGAATTCATTACAATTCGTAGAATGTCATTAAGGAGAAATACTTCTAGTTAGCCCTTATTTATTAGGTTGTATGCATGCTCTTCGTAAACAAAAGGTCATCATGCTAGATCTCGATATCTCAAATAAACGAGATATGGTAAGATACCTCTTGTTTGCATGCACTCCCATACATTCACTTTCAATGCGTAGAATGTAGTTCTGTTTTTCGCCCTGACCAATTTTTATCATCATTCACATTTTCGCCTTCTTCCTTTATCTTCACCTTTCAATTCATCGTTTCCATCCGGTCTTCATCTCATTCCGGTCTGATCCGGTTCCCGTCTACCACTCACTCATCTCTACCAAATAAGGCCCTCTCCTTTGCGTTTGTTATAGCTTTGTTCGTTTTGGACATTCGTGTCAGTTTCCGGAATTTCTCGCCAACCGACATTATGTTCTTCTGGATATTCATAAGGCTTTCGGCCTCTGAGCAAACCTTAAACGAGGCTTTCCGCCTCTGAGCAAACCAGGGATGTCATACTAGTTGTCCTATGCCTGGATGTGATAGTAGGCCTAAATTAGCTGTAATATAACTAGAAATCTTTCCAGCCTACTTAAAATAAAGTAAGTAAGTAAGTAAGTAAGTAATGAATGAATGAATGAATGAATGAATGAATGAATGAATGAATGAATGAATGAATGAATGAATGAATGAATGAATGAATGAATGAACCTTTTTACCAATGACAGGTAGAAAATATTTTTGAACTTTAAATACGAATTTCCTAAGAATTCGGCTTAATTCTGCTTGCCAACAATGTTTTGTGACAAAGCCAAACGGGAAGACATTTCTTGACAAGCAAATTGTGCATTTTTTGCCTCTTACACAAGGGCTTTAAAATGAATTGTTGTTAGCAGAAATTTTTGCAAATTCCATGCTCATAAAGACAGTTTAAGTTTGCTAAAACAGCCTAGAATAGTCAGTGAACTCAAGGTTACATGCAAATCTATATAAAGTCATATAAGAGATCAACTAGCCTTAAAAGATATATCTCTTAATGAAATTGCAACTGCTCATCATGCTAAATGCACTTATTACCACAGTAGCATAAGATCGATCATGTCTTATTCTTAGCTTCTTTTAAAGCTTGTTACAGAACATGTGGCTTCTTATTAGCATAAAATTGGATATTTGCAGTGGGAAATTACCATCTTTGAAAACATGGTTTGTACGAGTATATTTGAAGCCAGAATTGATGTATCTATTTAGCTTATATAGTGAAAAATATTTAACAAATATTTTCTAGANAGAATAGTCAGTGAACTCAAGGTTACATGCAAATCTATATAAAGTCATATAAGAGATCAACTAGCCTTAAAAGATATATCTCTTAATGAAATTGCAACTGCTCATCATGCTAAATGCACTTATTACCACAGTAGCATAAGATCGATCATGTCTTATTCTTAGCTTCTTTTAAAGCTTGTTACAGAACATGTGGCTTCTTATTAGCATAAAATTGGATATTTGCAGTGGGAAATTACCATCTTTGAAAACATGGTTTGTACGAGTATATTTGAAGCCAGAATTGATGTATCTATTTAGCTTATATAGTGAAAAATATTTAACAAATATTTTCTAGAGAATGTATTTCAAGCTTGTTTACTTAGACATCAACAATAAAAAAAGGCATATAACCTTTTATTTACTTGTTTAGCTCAAGAGAGGTTCATAATTTTGGTATCAAGAATTTCAGAATTTAAAATGCTCTGATTCTACTGAGGCAGATAGATTGCATGCCTGCAGCCTCGCCACTTCTTCCTCGCTTTTTTTAATGGACTTGTCACAAATTTTAAAAAATGTTGGTTTAAACTTTTTGCCTGATATAAAAGTTGTTGAAAGTAGAGGTTGGAGTATTTAGTTTGGGCTCTTAGCAAGCTCACGTAAAGACACTTAGTATTTTAGGGAAGTGTAAGCATAGGCTGCAAACTTTGCAAAACTTAAAAATTAATCAAATGATGATGATATCAAAATGCCTTCTCTGAAATTATGATGGTAAATTACAAAAACGTCTCTTCAAGCAATTCATTTAAAAGAAAGGGCAATAACACGATTGATTTTAAAGTTTTGCGAAGATTCGAAGCCTATTCTAGAACTGTACAGCTAAAAATGCCTGGCTTTATACAGACTGCAACCAGGGGCGGATCCAGACCGAAGTTGAAGGGGGGGCAACTTGCAGAGAGGGCGCCAAAAATATAATAGAACGAAAGCGCGCCCAAGGCGCGCGAAAATTTTTGGACTCCAGGTTAAGAAAATTCTTTGTTTTTTATACTAAATATTGCCTTGATTTGTATGTTTCCTCCCATATTCTAATCAAAACAGTTAAAAAAGAGTGCGGTAGGGTCATGATGAGGGGCGTATTTCTCGCCAAAAGGGGGCGCCAAGCTGAATTTTCATCGTGAAAGGGGGGGGAAGTTGCCCCCACTTGCCCCCCCTAAATCCGCCACTGACTGCAACTGTGACATTCCAACTGTTGTTTTGCTTTTCAATCAAAGTGTTTGAGCAAAAGACAACAAAAGAATGAAAAGAAGCAAAGATTTCCCAGGAGTATTATCAAATTTTATGAAATAAAAACAAGCACCAAATTTAAAAAGATATGTCTCAGCTTAAAATTATCCTTAGGCTTATATGTAACCGTATTATGGAGAGGAAATGCTGCATTAGGCGACTAAAGACAAATTCTGTTTCAGCGTTATGTATAATGATCGTGCAAAGTTAGAGTAAAAGAAAATTGAGACTGAGGAGCAATTTATATTTTCGTTACCGTCGCCTGTTAGAAGTAGTAATTAGGAGTAGTAAGCAAAGACAAAGCTTGAAAAGTACTGACCTGTCGCATCAAAAACAGAATTCTAAAATGTCTGCATTTCACACTTATCATCAAAAAAATATACTTAGTTTTCAGGGGAAAGTTTATGTAACATCACTGTAAAATTTCTCCAAGAGTTTCTGGAGCACATTCTTTGGAAAGATAAGGCCAATTTCCCAAAATTTTAAGTGGCTTGTAATTCGCAATACTGTGGAGGGTTTGCAGTACTGCAAAGAGGGCTCAGAATTGTAGAGCTATGAAGATATGAAGTATACACCGTTGTTAGTCCTGCCAGGAATGCATTCCGCACTACAGAGGGTATTGAGCATTGTGAAAGGAAACGTGTAACTTAGTTTTCTGTTTGCCCTAACAAAGCATTTTTACACCACATGAAAAATAAGAAAAGACCCTCGGTGGAGAAGGTATCCCTATACAATACTAAACATCCTTCGAATTGCTGAACACCCTGCGATGTACCTCGCATACATTCTCTGAGCTAAAGGTTTGCAATGTTTTCATTTTATTAACATGACCGTTGAAATGGTGGTTGCTTTAACCAGACAACACCTCACAATAAGGGGCTGAGCTGGTGAAACCATGATAATGCGCAGAAAATCCTTACGACCACATACGACAAACAACATATGAAGGACAACGACTGTCTATTTGTCTTATAAATTCAGTTTAGCTCGCTAGGTAGAGACGTCAATTTGCTTCATATCCCAACAAGGTCAACCAACGAGTGTCTGCAGAAAGAAAATGATTCTAGCTCAATTTAATTAGGAGCCCAGCCCCCTCCCAACCAGAAACTGACTGGCTCATTTACAGGAAAATGGGAAGAAATTTCAGTGATTTGATACAAATTCAGAATGAAATACCGTTTTTGCTCACAACTGTACCTCCACCATCCTACCGAAATTCTTTGAAATACGTCAGAAAACTGTTCCGTTGCCTTATTATATGCAACTTGACTGAGTACGATAAGTCTATTAGTTGACAAGGACTGGCAGTGAAAGTTCTTCAACGTGTTATGTTTGCCAAGCGGAGCCTTCGGCGCTGCACTGGCCCTCGACGAGATCGATTGGCCCTCCGCAGCAACATTGCTGAGCTCTGTGCAAAGAGCATGAGTAAATGCATCTTGTTGAAGTTACATTGCTCATAAAATATTTAACTTTCGGAAGCACAACTTTTCAGTACATCCCTAAGATAGGACAGGGCACTAAATTTTCTTCCCTGAGATTTCTGCCTCGCCCTTGGTGACGAAAATTAAATTTAAATTTACTGCATATGTTTTTAAAACAGAGGTGGCACTTGTTTATGTTTTATTACACAAGGTAACCTTTTAATATTATCGTATATCTAACTCGGCAGACTCTTTTAATCATACCTTTGTTGGAAGAGAAACCTCAAAAGATAAAAACGAATTCCTGCATTCCTTTCTTAAACAAGATACGAGCCTATTAACTTTAACTTTGTTATGAAAATGTTCCGTATTTAACTGTTGCTTCACAACCATAGTTTCAGATTGTAAACAAACAATTTTTTTCATGTCATGATAAGTAAAAATGTTTAACTTTATTTCTTGACATTGAAGAGGCTGAGTGAGTCTTTTAATGGAAACCCAGTCTCGGTTACAAGCTGGTTGGAATACTTCCTATATGGCAGAAGACTCGAACGTAAACGCCCCTTAGATTATGAGTCTCAGAGGCTAAAGTAGGCTTGAAAATAAGGATGTAAGCCGCGAAAATCCGCGAATCAAAGCAATTAACGAGTTTTGCAAGAGTACTTTTGCTTATCGCAAATATCAGCTGACATTTATTTTGAGATAGACTCAAGACTATCAAGTTCTGGAATATATATATATGCAACTCACTCTAAAAGAAGTCATTTCTTTTCATACGAACAATTGAAGCCGAAATGAACTAAGTTTGCAACAAAGGAATCACTATGCTGTGCTATGTTAACTACAATAAATTTGTGTGACTAAACTTTTGAAACTGAATTTCCTTTTACATTTGTACAATTTTATCGTCCGGATTGAATCAATGGCAATTGGTTATCGCCCGGATTGAACCAACAATTTAGAATTTGTTCAAATTGTCCATGTATAACTTAATCAAAGTTTATTACAAATGTTCTGATGTTACTGAAGTGTCCATATTGTACTATCCCAGAACCATAGCTAGCTAAATGGCGTGGTATATAAATAGGATAAAGGGAAAAACCTAATTATGCCATTTTTCTTTGGCTTTGTTTTGTTCATGCACATGCCAAGATTAGCAATTACAGTAGGCAATTTATAGACCAATGAGATCTCCTCTTTTATATCAGTTCATACATTTTAAGTATGTAATAGCTACAATCCTGGACAAAAGGTTAGGAGACTGGCATCGTTTTTAACTGTTGAATTGTATTGTGAATAATAATGGGGATTATAATTTTGCAAACCCCCTCCCCCCGTGTCAATGTTGTTCGACAATGATTACCGAATGCATGTTGTTGACGATCGACGTGTTCCAACCTCGAACAACATTGATTAGGGGGGAGGGGGGGACTTCGAACTTGGGAGAGGGTGAAATCGATCTGCAGTCTCATAACTTTTGTCCAGGATTGTAGGTACAGTATCGTTCGTCTACCAACGAACATGATAGGAAATCAGCAAAGCTCGATGATACAATGTCTCAAAATCACAAATTCTGTCACCTGGGATTTAATTAACACCTCGTGAATCGGTCACGCAAAGCGCAAAACATGCATGCTTCTCTAAATTGTGATAGGTGTGCTAATCCCATGCAAGCTTTGTCACCGGAAAGTCTCAAAGGATTATGGTTAAATTTGCTGCAAAGCATAAATTTATGTGCTTCTTCTCTGACCACAATAGCATTAAAAAGCATTTCTTCTAAAAACCAACTTTTTGTCAAATATTTTTGCATCACGCTCAGACTTGCGTTGCCGCAAATCCCTTGAATTCTTCCTAAACCTTGCTTCTTTTGTTTACTCATTTGTTTTTGTTTATTTAGTAAATAGTCCGCTAATACGAAAACATAATTTAGTGGTTTGTGTGTTTTGATGTGCTAACATTTTCCTATCGTTACTCATCGTAAGCCTTGTGGTCGTAGTTCTTTTGTTTCACACGGCATTATGTGACCGGTAGTAATAATATTTCACTCGTGATGTGGCATGTCGTGACCAGCAGTTGTGGCTTCTCGCATCGGATGTCATGTGTCCAGTTGTCGTGGTGCCTTGCTTTCATAGAAGGGCTGAAAGAAAGAGAGAAATCTTGTAAGAGTCTCTTTCTTTCCTTCAAGACGACTTGGACAAGTCCATGGAAGGGCAGACCTAAGTAGAACGCGCATTTAAGAGAATTGAACTCTTTAAAGCGAATGAACGGGGTTAAATATGGAATATGCCACTTGCCTAATTTGCGTTCTTAAAGTCAACCTTCAAGTGCTTGTTCGTCGTTGGACTGCACAACAAAATTAATGTTATCGACAGTCAATAAAATGAAAATTTTAGCATAAAAAGTAAAGGAGTACTCTAACTCTGCAAGAACAGACTCATTATCCCTTTTTTTCCAATTATCAAACATCAAATTGAACATCACGATCGTAATTAAACTGTGGAGATTGAGTCATGTCTTTTTAGAAAGATAAAAGATAAAAAATGAAAGATCAAAAACCACTTATCAGACCAAAAGAATAACCGAAAGAATGGTATAGATACTAGCCACAACCCTAAAAAAGAAAACTGTAGGGATGGGGAACAGTACCGTAGAAACTTGCACACAAAAACCTAAATTTACGAGCCAAACTTTACGAGGTTCTGCCGGTAATCTTGATTTTACCTCGTGCTAAGTGTAGGGCTCAAATCTTTAAAAAGGTGGGTGTAAAATTATATTCCATTTTTCCTTACATTAAATGTCTTGAAAGGAACTTGGGGTACTTTGCTGTAAATCTGCCGTGGAAATTTTTTGATATCTTGATTATTTTTAAAATGGCGGCATTTATTATATTTCACGCTGTGACGTCATCAAATTTCAAAATCCTAAACCAGAAGAGTGACAGATTTCTGCTCGCCACCATATTGTAGACCCTAATAAACTATAGTTTTCTTGAAAATTATATCATTTTTCCTCTATTGATTTAGGATTTACGATGATTTTAATTTTTTTTAAATTTTCCATGGATTCTTTCAAAAGAAATAAAAACGCCGCCATTTTGAAAATAATCAAGATATCAAAAAATTTCCAAGGCAGATTTACAGCAAAGTACTCTAAGTTTCTGTCAAGCCATTCAATTCAAAGAAAAATGTAATAGAATTTTACACCCACCTTTTTAAAGATTTTAAAGATTTGAGCCCTATGATCAGAATTGATGCAAAAGTTGCATTTTAACAGATGTTTACCTCGAGCTCAAGAAACTAATTTCTGAGAAAGTTTATTGATTGGTAAAGTGAGAAATTGACTTTAAAAGGTTACAAACATTTTTACACTATCTATTGCCGACAAATTGAGCTAGGGCAACAGTTGTGCAACATGCCTAGCTTGTTTACAAGAGGTTTCACTAATTAGTTTGGCTAACAGATCAAGTGGTCTAATTTTCCTGTTTACATTTCAGCAATTTCTTTCTAATTTATACGTTAAATTTTCAGCATATTGTTCCTTTTCCGTTTTCATATTCATTACTAAAATTCCAATACTGAATTTTAATGTAATTGATTCTGTATGCTGTTAATAATTAATAAATGAATTACTAATTACATTAACACGCAATTCATTTGCATTTTGATCGGCATTTTACGATTTGTATATTGTTACATTATTGCCACGCTATGCCTTGATTGAAATATTTTGCGCATCACGTAACAGGCCATGGTGGTATTAATGACGTAGCGAAATGTAATAATAATAACTAGCTTATTCTTGCAAGAGAAAGATCAATTAAAATATAATTCAAAAAACCGTGGTTTGAGCTCTTGTACAGAAATTTTAATCCTCATCCAAGTGCTCTGATTTTATGTACTTTATTTATAGTTTAATTTGTTGATGAAAATTGTATCTTCGACCAAAGCCTCATCTGTGATGCATGCAATCACGCTTGAAGCAATAAATTCACACTTGAGGGGATTTTGTGGTGCAATGCGACGCGGCCCGGCCCGTTAAATTTAAATTTATCCAACTTTGTCGCATTGGCAGTGCGTCACCGCGCTTCATTGTTATCCAGAATGTTGTCTACCATACTGCAAAAATGTATAGTCCCTGCAATAGGAAAACCATAGGTGGTAGAGAAATTTCATTGACAAATGCTTTTTTTACAAACCATATATTTGAGTCTGAAAATCATTTTGGTATACCAACACTCGACTAAACGTTGTTTGCAAACCATGTATATGTGCCTAAAAATCTTTTGGTATACCAACGCTCGACTAAAATACAGATTGGACTGTACCTCCAACAATTTTCAGGTGGGCTACCACAAGTGGAAAACTTTACAGTCCATGCCATAGGTTGTAGAGAAATTTCATTCACAGATGCTTTGTTTGCAAACCATATATATGAGCCTAAAGCCCTTTTGGTATACCAACGCTCGACTAAAATACAGATTGGACTGTACCTCCACCATTTTTCAGGTGGGCTACCACAAGTGGGAAACTTTACAGTCCATGCCATAGGTGGCCATAGGTTGCATAGAAATTTTATTCACAAATGCTTTGTTTGCAAACCATATATTTGAGCCTGAAGCCCTTTTTGTATACCAATGTCGATTGTTGTCTACGTCTGAATAAAATTTCACCTTGGTGTTATTGACACGCGCCCGGAAACCAGCAAGTCCGCCCCGGTACGCCTAATGAGACCGCGTGCTACAAAGTTTGGAAGCTATCTCTACTCTNAGCAAAGCTCGATGATACAATGTCTCAAAATCACAAATTCTGTCACCTGGGATTTAATTAACACCTCGTGAATCGGTCACGCAAAGCGCAAAACATGCATGCTTCTCTAAATTGTGATAGGTGTGCTAATCCCATGCAAGCTTTGTCACCGGAAAGTCTCAAAGGATTATGGTTAAATTTGCTGCAAAGCATAAATTTATGTGCTTCTTCTCTGACCACAATAGCATTAAAAAGCATTTCTTCTAAAAACCAACTTTTTGTCAAATATTTTTGCATCACGCTCAGACTTGCTTTGCCGCAAATCCCTTGAATTCTTCCTAAACCTTGCTTCTTTTGTTTACTCATTTGTTTTTGTTTATTTAGTAAATAGTCCGCTAATACGAAAAAATAATTTAGTGGTTTGTGTGTTTTGATGTGCTAACATTTTCCTATCGTTACTCATCGTAAACCTTGTGGTCGTAGTTCTTTTGTTTCACACGGTATTATGTGACCGGTAGTAATAATATTTCACTCGTGATGTGGCATGTCGTGACCAGCAGTTGTGGTTTCTCGCATCGGATGTCATGTGTCCAGTTGTCGTGGTGCCTTGCTTTCATGGAAGGGCAGACCTAAGTAGAACGCGCATTTAAGAGAATTGAACTCTTTAAAGCGAATGAACGGGGTTAAATATGGAATATGCCACTTGCCTAATTTGCGTTCTTAAAGTCAACCTTCAAGTGCTTGTTCGTCGTTGGACTGCACAACAAAATTAATGTTATCGACAGTCAACAAAATGAAAATTTTAGCATAAAAAGTAAAGGAGTACTCTAACTCTGCAAGAACAGACTCATTATCCCTTTTTGCTATTTATCAAAAATCAAATTGAATCTCACGATCGTAATTAAACTGTGGAGATTGAGTCATGTCGTTTTAGAAAGATAAAAAATGAAAGATCACAAACCACTTATCAGACCAAACGAATAACCGAAAGAATGGTATAGATATTAGCCACAACCCTAAAGAAGAAAACTGTAGGGATGGAGGAGAGTACCGTAGAAACTTGCATACAAAACCCCTTAAATTTATAAGCCAAACTTTACGAGGTTCTACCGGCAATCTTGATTTTACCTCATTATAAGTAAATCCTAATTTAAGAGACATCAGAATTGATGCAAAAGTTGCATTTTAACAGATGTTGACCTCGAGCTGAAAAGCTAATTTGTAAGAAATTCTATTGATTGGTAAAGTGAGAAAATTAACTGTAAAATATTACAAAAATTTTTACACTATCTACTGCTGATAAATTGAGCTAAGGCAACAGTTGTGCAAGATGCCTAACTTGTTTACAAGAGGTTTCACTAATTAGTTTGGCTAACAGATCAAGTGGTCTAATTTTCCTGTTTACATTTTAGCAATTTCTTTCTAATATATACCTTAAACTTTCAGCATATTGTTCCTTTTCCGTTTTCATATTCATTACTAAAATTCCAATACTGAATTTTAATGTAATTGATTCTGTATGCTGTTAATAATTAATAAATGAATTACTAATTACATTAACACGCAATTCATTTGCATTTTGATCGGCATTTTACGATTTGTATATTGTTACATTATTGCCACGCTATGCCTTGATTGAAATATTTTGCGCATCACGTAACAGACCATGATGGTATTAATGACGTAACGAAATATAATAACTAGCTTATTCTTGCAGGAGAAAGATCAATTAAAATATAATTCAAAAAACCGTGGTTTTGAGCTCTTGCACAGAAATTTTAATCCTCAACCAAGTGCTCTGATTTTATGTACTTTATTTATAGTTTAATTTGTTGGTGAAAATTGTATCTTCGACCAAAGCCCCATCTGTGATGCATGCAATCACGCTTGAAGCAATAAATTCACACTTGAGGGGATTTTGTGGTGCAATGCGACGCGGCCCGGCCCGTTAAATTTAAATTTATTCAACTTTGTCGCATTGGCAGTGCGTCACCGCGCTTCATTGTTATCCAGAATGTTGTCTACCATACTGCAAAAATGTATAGTCCCTGCAATAGGAAAACCATAGGTGGTAGATAAATTTCATTGACAAATGCTTTTTTTACAAACCATATATTTGAGTCTGAAAATCATTTTGGTATACCAACACTCGACTAAACGTTGTTTGCAAACCATGTATATGTGCCTAAAAATCTTTTGGTATACCAACGCTCGACTAAAATACAGATTGGACGGTATCTCCAACAATTTTCAGGTGGGCTACCACAAGTGGAAAACTTTACAGTCCATGCCATAGGTTGTAGAGAAATTTCATTCACAGATGCTTTGTTTGCAAACCATATATATGAGCCTAAAGCCCTTTAGGTATACCAACGCTCGACTAAAATACAGATTGGACTGTACCTCCACCATTTTTCAGGTGGGCTACCACAAGTGGGAAACTTTACAGTCCATGCCATAGGTGGCCATAGGTTGCATAGAAATTTCATTCACAAATGCTTTGTTTGCAAACCATATATTTGAGCCTGAAGCCCTTTTTGTATACCAATGTCGATTGTTGTCTACGTCTGAATAAAATTTCACCTTGGTGTTATTGACACGCCCCCGGAAACCAGCAAGTCCGCCCCGGTACGCCTAATGAGACCGCGTGCTACAAAGTTTGGAAGCTATCTCTACTCTTTAAGCGTATTAATGGTGGTTTTGTACGTACGGCGAAATATCGCAATAATTCGAGTGGTTTTTCAAATCTCTACGGTTGTAAATTGTTTTCAAATCTAAGCACTCTGTTATGGTGATGTTAAAGCCGTTTGCCTGGCCTAATAACGATACGATAAATACGGCTGATATCTACCCACTTTTGTGATACAGTGTTCCTGCTGGGAAATCAGCTGTTTCGCTTAGTTGGGAATATGTCAATGAAGCTGATTTCGCGTCGACTTTCGTAAGAGAATTGCAGAAAAAATCTTCAGGATTTGAGTTCTAATTGAATACATCCATTAAATTTTCATTCCGATGCAATCTTTGCAAATCGGCTTTGAGAAGAA
Organism: Aurelia aurita; assembly: GCA_004194415.1. Classification (NCBI taxonomy): domain Eukaryota; kingdom Metazoa; phylum Cnidaria; class Scyphozoa; order Semaeostomeae; family Ulmaridae; genus Aurelia; species Aurelia aurita. The sequence goes on from REGM01000124.1 coordinate 299,544, forward strand.
ATTTAGCTTTTTATTATCTTTATTGAAAATGGCTAAATGAGTTTATGGTTTTTTGCTCCTTCCAATTGAGAGCTCTAGTCAATTATTTATGCGGACTCTCTAGCAGATCTTATGTGCTATTTTGTCAATAGTTTTGGCTACATTCACAAAAGTATGTCATTAGCCAGCGTTTTCCTCTTTGTCTCGATCACTAAGACAAGATTGAAATTAATATATAATGTATCTCATTGGGAGAACACACTGTAAACAGATGTTTTAGCTTATCATTTATTAACTCTACTATTTTTCCTATCAAACATGTTTTGATTGGTACTCTGTCGCTATTTTAGTTCTCTTTTGAATCCTCGATTATGGCTGTTTTCCATCGATTCAAAGCATTCTTGAAGATTAATCCTTACTCGTTATATTATTGTAAAGCAACAATATATTTGTCAACAAAGGTTGATACCTTCAGATACCTTGGTTAAGGTTCGCATTTGAGCTCTACCATCTGTGTAAGAAAAAATGTCCCAACGTTTGTGGCCCTGTGTTTTGTACCATTAGTCACCGGTGCCTGTTTTGAAGAATACAGAGGTGAACAATTTTCATAAAATTGCTCAAAGCGTCAGCACGAAGCGACAGATTTTAGCAAGCTGTTTGAACGGGTCTGATCTGAGTGTACACTTTAGTTACTTAAAATGAATGACCTGAGCTAAATGGCGTGGTCCACAAATAGGACACAGAAAAACCCTACACACGCCATTGTTTCTTTGACTTTGTTTTGTTGGTGCACGCGTCAAGATTATCAAATACAATAGCTATCTATAGACCTATGAGATCTCATCTTTTATATCAGGTCATTCACTTTATATTAAATCAACGGAGTTCAAAGCAGCTTTGCTAGGGGGACTGGGCAAGTAAATCAACGGTGTTAAAAGCAGCTTAGGTAGGGGTACTGGGCAATCTAGATATAGCCTATTGGATTTGATGTTCTCGATAGATGAAAATAGAAGGAACATAAGTGGCACGTGGCCTTCTTTTTCTATTCTTAGACTAGATCTCTATTTCTCCGTTCATTTACTTTAACCAACAGCCATAAAATGGAATCTGATGAATTGTTGCAAACCTAAAAAGCTCACAAATGCTCCAGTTTATTTTCTACGAAATAGGCATGCTAGTTAGTAGACTTGTTACCGGAGTTCTTCCTATTTCTGGGTTCTTCTAATGAACTAATCTCTTTTCGCTCAATTGAGCTAGCAATGTTAAAGCCCAAACTAAAGGAAACAAAACGTTTGACAAACATTTGAAATTTTCATTGCCAAATAATGTTTAACTTTTTTGGCCAACCTGTCAAATATTGCTTTAAAGATGAATCCATTTTAGTCATGAAAGATTAAGCTTGTACTTAAAGAATGATCAAAGTTAACACATATTAAAACAATGTTACAAAGAGTAGAATTCCTTTTCGAGAAACTCGCAGTAAATTGAAGAAAAGTGGACCGAGAACAGACTCTTATGGCAGCTCTTGAACCGGTATACACGAGCAATACAGCCAATTTGATAAAAGGTTCTGCATACATCTTCGTTAAAAGCAGCTAAATTCCTTTGCTGGAATTTTGGATAAAACATCCCACTACACCTGATATCGAAGAATCTAGCATCATGTACTTCTCTCGACTCATCTGAAAGTTTTGTTAAGACCAGTGTCAGACGATAATTTAACGATTTAGCACAAGACGTGAACTTGCAGGAAATGAGAATGCTTAGCAGTTTTATTGAGCGTACACAATTTTCCCAGTTTCCTGTCACTGCGATAGCTGTTCTGACATAATAGTCCAATCCTGTGAAAATATTTTGCAGTTTCGCAGATTCGCAGATACATTAATTATGAACATCTCCGCGAAAGTTAGTGCCATTCTTTCGTTAATTTAATTTTGGCGGATCTTTCTTCAAAAAGCAGGATTTTCAATATATTTTAGAATGAGACTGTGTTTAAATTTTATCGAGATTGAAACTTTTTGAAGTTAATTTCATTTTATCGTTCATCTTCACAATAGATCAGAAATGTTTAAACTTAAATTAAAATAGCTCAATTCCTACACGGTTCAAAGATTTTCAAATCTCAGTCAGAAATCAATAAATAAAATACATCCAAGCATAGACACTAAAATATGCAATAAATAACTTCGGGTAATTTACTTAAAATAAATTCTGTTGTAAGACCTTTAATCTCATTCTACAAATGCACAAATTCAAGGCAAGATATCAGAATCTTAGTATATCAGATTTAATCCTTGAATTGTAACGATTAATATCATGAGGACAAAACTAAATTTGGATAAGCCAATTGAAAGACACTATTCATGTTAGAAAATAATATTTCCTATCAGTAAGCTAACATGATGTAATTATGATGAGTTCCCCATACACGAAAAGCAGACTTTTGGAGGGGATAACAAATTTGGAAGGGATCTCACGATGTGACTTTCCGCCAAGGGGTGAAGTAGGGATACAGTAATAATTTCCTTATTGGAGAAATGATGCATTGAACATGAATTTGCTAGCGTTCCAGAATAAATGCCCGGAGGAATTATTGAATCTACAGCATATTTTTCACTCTTATATTTACTAATTTTGTGGGTTGCAAAGTTGGAATGGAAATTAAGGCAAAATTTTAATTCCTAAAGAATTATCTCAGTCATATCATGCTTGATTGTAACGTATGTCCCTGCAACTGTTGTTGTTGTTGTTGTTGCTGTTGTTGTTGATGATGATTTTCCGTTGGAAAATTTGTTTCTTTGCCCCCCTATGCAGTCAGGACTGGTATCAGCCCCGTCTCTCATAAAGTTTCAGTTTTGGCCTAAGCATAATTTTCGAGAAGCCCTCCGCAGGAGCGAGGAATGTGCTAGCGAAGCGAGCGCTCTACTTTCTAGTTTACTTGAAAATGCAAAATATTGCTGTGTTTTGGATTGGCTGAATAATATAATCTCATACTGATGCATGAATGAAGGATTAGTATGAACATAAGCCCGAATTTTCAGGAAATTATAAAGGTTAATGGTTAATGAATTGTGAACACAAAATGGCGTCTGCAAGGTATAATGTCTTATTATCTAGCATAAGGTTACTGTTAAAAGACTATAAAGAAATTGAAGTGATATAGAACTTGATTTTGTGTCGTGGTTAGGCCTTATAATCGGCACAAATGATATTCAGTTTGCACATTTGAATCAGTTTAAACTGCCAGACAATCTTTATTTATTGGATGTCAAGTCTGTCGTGTCGCTCCCTAACTTAGATGGCAGCCATTTGTTGGAATTTTTGAAAGGACGTTGTTTAGATGAAGATGACAAAAGTTCATCAGGGAATAGGCCAAGGTAAACAGGTTTTTCAAAGAAAACACTGAGACAACGCATTGTGTCTTTGGCTATGCTTTGTTCATGTCGCGTGGCCAGGACACTTTTACATATAAGATAATTGCATCAACTAAGCAGTTGCCAAGGAAGCAGTAGATAGTTTTGGTATCTAAAAAAAGTTCCAGTTAGGGATATTCCCCGGATGGCAATTTTTCTAGGAACCAAAGGACATGGAAAGGGCAGAATAACAAGGCTTTTGGCAGTGGGAAGTGCACTTTAAGATTATAACAGGGCATTTGGAAAAGTTCAGACTAAATTTTTGAAAACTGCAGATTAGATAGGACACTTTTGAAAAAACTTGTTGGTATGGTCATCCCTGTGCCCCTGGCACTTACCGTTGTGGAGTCGAGGGATTAACTACATCTAGAAGTCTGTGACTATAGGACCATAATTTAAATTTCTTGCACACAATAAAATTTGCAATAATGCCATAACTTAAATTTCTTGCACACGATAAAATTTAGGAGGCGGGCTGCCCCTTTTACACTCCACCGGGTGAGTCGAGACATAGTTGTACCTTGAAACAATTGTAAAGACTGATCTATTTTGCCAATTTCAAATTTTTTTTCCTTAATCTGTTGATGAAAGTTTAACTTGGATTTAAGGCTTACGTTTAAGTATTTTTGTCAACCTTTAGATGTTGCAAACTCAGACGGAATAAAGCACTATAATTCCCACTTCTGTCTCTTACACTAGAATTCAACGGTGCGAATCGTGGAATGTCTTGGAATAATAAGGAAGAAGGGAAATCACAGTTGGTCAATTTTTTCAAAACTTTTTTCGATGCAAATATCGATTGGGATAAAATCTTGTTCCCACTTCAATCTCTTACATTAGAATTCGTTCGTTCGAATCGTGGGAATTAGAGGCTAAATTTCCCTATAGTGTTGGAATGAGAAACTATTCTGAAATTCGAAATTTATTCCGGGAAACCACTGAACACTAAGGGTAAAAGCATATTTCGTTTTCTCTCCTTGGAAATTATGGAGAAACTGTTCTTTTCCCTTGAATTTCTAACTTAAAAATTTTGGAGAAATTCCGGTATTTCTTGCTGTGGGAAGTCTCGTCAACATTAGGAAGAAGGGAAATCATTAGTCGATCAATTTTTCGTAATCTTTTCACGCTAAGTGTAGGAATATCATGCGCCAAATCAGTAGGAGGCATTTTCAATTCTCTGACCTCTCCATCTCTCATACCAGAATTCATTGGTTCGAATCGTGGGAAGTCTCGTCAACATTAGGAAGAAGGAAAATCTTTAGTCGATCAATTTTTCGTAATCTTTTCACGCTAAGTAAATAATTAAACATAGGAATATCATGCGCCAAATCAGTAGAAGGACTTTTCAAATCAGATTATGCAGAGTACATCTCAACTGAATGATATCGGCTTAAAGTTCCGAACAAAAAATTATAATGCCATTAAGATTTTATAAAACTTCAAAGTTTGAAAATGTAAACATCATTGCTACACAAACAATAAGAGATAAGTCTATGCAAAATTGATAGCTTTGAAAAGAATGTCTTTCTGATCACTGTATTTCTTTAAATTCTCATCAAAGTTTATTCAAATTTCGTTTGGTTGATAACTGGACCGATAAAAAACATCTGTTGAAATTTTCAGATGACGCGCTTTGCTAGACTGATTATTTTCGTCCTAGTCATCGATTTTACTGCCTTAATCATTACCTTAACCATTACGAATGAAATTGAATTGAATTGAACCTTCCTTGCCGCGCGCTCAAACTAGGCATTTAAAAGGAAAAAATCCCCGAAAAATGTTCAAGCTTTTGAGTCTCAATGTGACTTCATTGCCAAGCAGGGGTTTTTGCGGGCTTGAATATTATGTATTCTGGCTTGAGCGATGAGAAGGCAATAGTTGAAGTGTTAGTAGCGATTAAAGTGATAGTAGCAATAACTAGGACGAAAATATAAAACTAGCGCATTGCAGCAATAAGTGCAGCTTTTGATGTTGCAGGCTTTGAGTTCGTTGGTTCGTTCACTTAGGCTACATTCACACAATACTGGTACAATTTTAAAACGGCAGAAAATTTTATGGTAACAAATTCGATGCTATCTCCGTGATAAAGTGGCTGGATTTTGACGACAAAGAAATTTATCTAGGCCTAAGGAATCAATCAGCCTCGTTTTAAAGTGTTCAAAAATGTTCCGTTTTCATCGTTTTCGAATGTTCACATGATCACTATTTTCAGATTGTGCTAGTTAGAGTTCCGATTTCAAATTCTGCCGATTTCAATTTCTGTCGGCACAGTAGGCCCCGTTTTCGTGTGAACGGGAGGCCAGTCCGTAAAAGTTTGCTCCGTTTTCAAATAGTACGGGAACCAACGCAGAGGCTGAAACCAACTCAAAAGTGTTTTATCTTATATGGAGAAATAGGCCATATTTATGAAATTGACATCTCGTAAACTGTGGCGATAAAAAGCGGTCAATGTATTTGTAGGTGCATGCGCCTTGTAGGTAGTCAGCGGATACATCAACACATAACACAAATAACACAAGCTATAGCTACCTTTGATTGGCAGGAAGATAGACAAACGCAGTGGCAAAGCAAACTCACAAGTATCTTATCTAAGATGAAATGTAGCCTATGCTTTATAGCATTGAAATCTCTCGAACTCTGGCGATAAAAAGCGGTCAATGTGTTTGTAGGTGGATGCGTTTTGAGAAGGCTCCTCGGATACCTTGCAGTGTCATGAAAATGCACCAACGCAGAGGTAAAAACCGATGCAGAAGCTAGAATAGGCTATGTTTATGAAATTGACATCTCGCAAACTCTGGCGATAAAAAGCGGTCATTGCGTTTGTAGGAACATATGCAATTTGATGGATCTCTTGATCAGGCAGATCAGAAGCCTGAGAGAAAGAAGGGATTGTTATGCAGACGCCCAACATAATTACCTTAGAGTGAACGTGAGGAGATAAGACAAAAACAGTAGCTAAAATAACAAAGGGCTGCATACTCTTATTCAAATGGAACTGGGAAATCTAATTTGGCTCAAGTGCATATCTGAGAATTGCGCAGATCTGAACTTACACTGTCTACTGGCTCTGAGAAGGCTTAATAAGCTTTAGAATTGCTGGCTGATACAGTTCAAATGTTTACACAAAAGGATTGATGTTATCAGCGAAGACATGTTTATGCAATAACACCATCGCTCCTGTGTCACATATTCCTGTAGATAAACGGATTGGACGTTTTTCAATTCGCATTCTTTATCTCAAGTCATTTTACAAATCTCTGTGTCACTATAATAAGGTTATTTCTACTCCATTCTCTCCACTGAGTCACTCGACCTTTTCTACAATTGCAATGAATAACATTGTCATTGTTTGGTGTGGCTCATAAGCAGGGCCATGTCACTCGGGGGCACAACTGCCTCCTCTTCTTGAGCTCTCTATAATTCGCTGAATTTCTCTGACGCCTGTTAAAGAAAAGCGAATTAGGAAGAGGAGTACGGGGAGTTCATCGAGACCAGATCTTTACCCTAGGAGATTGTAGCTTTTTATAACTCTCAAGACTGGCATTTTCCATAAAAAAGACGATGGGATTCTGGATTTTAAGGAAAGAACCTAGGGATTTCAAAAATTTTACAACAGTCTGGGTGAAGGATTTTGAAATTTTGTAGTGACATTTTAGGGTAGAAAGCCCACTTTCTTACCCCTCAAGTAACTTTCTGACCCTTGCTGCTTCTCTTTATATCTGATTTTGCTGAATATAAAACTAGAGCATACGCCTCTGTTTTATACGCTCCACAGAGGCGTACGCTCCGCAACGCCTCTTGCTCTATTTAGATACAGCTTACTTGACAAGATATTTAACTCTCCACACTTGATGGGAAACATTTATGCTTGCAAAAAATGACGAATGCAAAAGGCCTAAAAAAGGCCAGCGAGAGGAAAGATGTATGCTACCCTGGAATTTTTGTTTTTACTTATTGCAAGAATCTTTGAACATCCTATCGGGTTTTTGTTCGACTCGAGGAACGTATTTTGCCTTTCATGAGATGGCAGGCTTAAAAGTTCGTACACCAACACCCTGCATAAAAGTGACCTTTGTTTGCCTTTTAACGTCATACATAACGTTAATTAACAATGTTAGTTCCACAATTACAGAGACCTCGCGCCGTAGGCCACACGAGTTTCTAATACTCCTGCTTTGAATTCGCTGATGTATTTTGTGTTAGAACGTGTGTTATCTATCTCAAACACTGACCACATAAAACGATGTCGACCTTCTTGTGTGGTGAAATGTACATCCTCATTCATAAAAAATTGTGGTGTAAGTTTTGGAATTGCCAAAGTGGTAACCATATGTGGCTTGAACTCGACCTTTCCATGTCTGCAGCCTTTGAAGCTTCGTTGTCTCAATTGTATTGGAAATAACTTGAAGAAGGGGAAGAAATTTTGAATTTTTTCTGTCCTCTGGAAGTGTAATTGGTCTTTTACAGCTTTTTTGTAGACGTTAGGCCTCCTTTTTCCTTGAAAGTAAGCTCTTCTTAATACACGTACTACTAAGAAGATGTGCTACAGATTGCGAGTGACAAGTATTTCATGCTCACAGAATCGTCCAGATAGAAATTTAATTATATCTCTTTGATCAACCGGTATCTTAGAATTTCGGCTATAGGCAAGGCTAAATTAGAAAAAGAATTTATGCTAAAGCCCTAAGATACCAGGCCCTATTTATGGCCAAAGTTAGAAACAAAGAGAAAGTTCTGGTGTAGGTAAAAAATCTCACACACAGAAATGATATAGTAAAAGCTGGAGTAATTTAGCCAATTTTTAAGGCTAGGTAACAAAAATTAGTACACACAGTAGTACAGGTAATGCATAGTAAGGGTAGTATACAGTTTCTCTTAAGATCCGTCCCAAGCCATGACTTAATTCCATAAATGTTTGTAGAATTTCTTTCTCATCATACAATACTAGCAAAATGTGGAGGGAGATTTAATATCCCCCCCCCCCATTTTCCATAAACCCTAGCTGGATAGACATTAACCACAAAGCTGGGTACTCTGCTTCTGAAAATGAGGCTTGTCGCTTGCAAGTTTACTTTTGGCGCAATCTCTCCCTTGTAAAGGCCTTGTTTTAGAAATGGCTTTATTGCCTTTTCTCGTAACTTTTTCAAAGTGCACCCTGAACATTTCTCTGCGATACATCGGTGACCAAAATATCAAAGCAAAGCTAGAACTGACAGCCATGCAATTAGTGTTATGGGCATCTGTCCCTCGTATCTTCGATTTCCGAGAAGTCTTAATAGCACCAGACTTACAGCACGTGTGACCGGATTGCAAGTGACCGCACCGGATGGATGTAAATATAGGCGGAAATTGCTTTAGAGCTGACCGACATTGGAACATCATTAGTCTTGTTGATAACCTAGAATTAGAAGTCTGGTAGGATTGGTAGATTTTATCCAAACCGTGCTCGCTATGAACAAATAAAAGTTATTTAGGTCCTGTGACCTGCGATGATAAACCGCGCGGAAAAGCCCGCTTTGCTAACGTCACGCGCACCGCTTACTGAGGCTAGTAACAGTTTATTTGGTCAAGAATAAAATTTTGTGTAGTCTAGTCCATTATCGCAAAATCGTGATTAGTAAGGGAGAAGGAATTTATACAAATGTCGATTCTACCGTGTGTCACAATGCCACAATAAACAGTACAATCGTTTGATCGGTTGCTGTGGAGGAGCGCCATTCTAAAAATACTTTGATTTACTGTTTATAAAAATTGGAAGCTCCAACCGATACATTGTTCTGTAACATCGACAAATGCTAGCTGAGATATGGGCTATCAAAGATAATACCTTTTGGAAAACGGTAATTTTCTGCTTACAAGCAACAAGCAGATTCTTTGTAATACCATTATTTGCTTTGGTTTTTTTCCTCAACCTACTGGCGTCAGAAAATGAATTCAATTCAATGAAAAATTTCAGCCCAACGGAACAGTAGGGGATGCACGCAAGCTAGTCATTGACTAGTACCGAACGTCAGCTGTTTTTCATTGGTGGATGTATTGTTCTTTTCAATAACTCAGAAATAAAAATTGAGATCAAGCAGTTACAACTTGCCCCGCAAAAACAAATCGCATCTTCAAAGCTTTGCTCATGCTTTTCACGACCAAAATACGCTAATCTAATAAAAGCTCTTTTATCGCTTTCCAGATATGAACGTGATTCGTTCCCCACCTGGTTGGGGCTTCCATCAATTCCCACCTGGTTTATACAGTCAGAGTTTATCACCAGCCAACTCAGCAGCCGATGCCTATTCTTTGGTGCATTCATCGATGCCTGGCGCATACCAACACGCAGCAATGCAACCTGCAATCACAGATGGCAAAGGTGAGCATCCGTCAATGCAGGGTGGAGGATACCATGACCCACGATCAGGTAATATGAACGAGATTGAATTTGCTAATTATGATCATAGTCATCAATTTGTAATCATGATCTCCTTCCATGACAGAGATCTTCAATGTGCCCAATATTAGATATAACTTGAGAAATGATGATGCACTTGTACTACTACCAAAAAGGGCTCAGAGACTATAAAGGGCAGCGACTTTGGTTATCTCTCCCTTAGTATGTAAGAAATGACCAATCTTTTGCTGAGTTTAAGACAAAAACAACAAGCTTGAATGGCATTAAGAACTTGCAGAATATGTAGAACCTTCATTCCACATCTTACATTTTTATAATACCAAGTTTTTAACTACTGTTTGGAAATTTTACGACATGCATTAACTGAAACTTTTTGCTTAGCTATGTATAAATATATAAGGATGTACACAAGAAAATATGACCTGTAGTTATATAATTAATTCTATTTATTCTCGACGCGTTTCGACTCTGAGGTCATCGTCAGGAGAATATATGTATGATAATATAATAATAATAATATAATAAAAATAATAATAATAATAACAATAATAATAATAAAATATTTATTTAAAGTTAGCAACTGTTGCAGGGCAAAAGCCAACAATAGAAGATTGCGCTAAAGTGGCGTCGAGGAATTTTTTACCATGATCATGGCTGTTTTAAAAATTTCTAATGATTTGATTGACGATTCACCATTGGACGAAAAAGGATCATGATTAAAAATTCCCTGACCCGATTTTTAACACAATCGTCTATTGCATTACTTTCAGCAGTTGGCCTGGGATTATCTAATATCGTTTTGTAAATTTTACTGTACATATCTATGTGAAGCCAACTTTAAACAAATTGATTATTATTATCATTATAGGCAGCTACCCACAAATAGCAGCAGTTCCGTCACCCAGAACCACCCCCACTACATCTTCTGAGACACCAGGCTCAATGTCATCATCCCAAGGAATGCATGAAGCCAACCAATCAAATGGCAATGAAACAAGTATGGTACAAAATGGAATAATGATTGCTGCGCCACCAACATACCCTGCAACAAATCCTTTCATCTCCGGCAATGGTATGACAAATAATAATTACATGAGTCTTAGCCCTTCAGGCGGCCTAAATCTGCCTTTTCGCCATCAAGCTGGATACCCAGTACAAACAGAGCCAAACAGAACCGGCACGGAGGAGGAACAAAATGCAGTGACCAGTGTAGGTTCGTACGGATATTACCGAGGCCAAGCAGGCGGATTCGATCAGGCAATGATGGAAGCCGGATATCCTGGAACCAAAGTACCAAGACAAGCTTACGCGGACATTTCTCGACTCGGCAATCATGCCGGAGTTAATGGACACCATGTCGAGGAGCTAGACGAAAATGCTAATAGCTCCACACCTAAAGTTTGGAGACCGTACTGAACAACTTGTTTCCTGAATGAAACCAATTTGAATGGCGTTTCAGCCTCGGAATGAGATGAATTATATGGAACAAGCGGCCGCACAGCGTCCAATTGTTTAGAATGGTGAGTAATATGGGATTCCAAGCAAAGAATATAAAGACGCAGTTTCTGCTCACGAGGCTGTAAATGCATCTTCTCCTGGGCTTGGGCTACTATCGAAAGAACCCTTTATGAACCCATTATGAATTACGCATATGTGCATATTTCGGACCATTCACCCGAACATTGGAATGTAGGATACAATTGGGTACTTTGTAAAGAATATATGCAAATGAAAGGGGACTAATCACGTGGTATATGTTTTCTAAACAAGAGGACGCCGGGCGTCAATATTTTAAAAAAGTGGGCTCCTATTCAGTTTTGAGTAAGGCTGTATCACAAGCGTTTCTAAGATGTCACTGCTAGCAAAGTAATTTCCCCCAAACAAATGATAACCTTGCCCAAACGTCCAGTCAAGTCAAAATGATAAGGTTGTAAAACAAGACCCTCTTATCTAGAGTAATGCCTAAATAGTTGTTGCAATGAATGCCTGATTCGACTGCGCAAAGAACCTGTTTTGATAAGTAATGATTTCACAGATCGACGCCAAAGTACTGTTCAAATTTGTATATTTTACGACCCTAGGCCAGGCAATATTGCAGAAACTGATGCCTTTGCCTTGGCCAAAATCTACGAGTTGGTTACCATTACTAACAGTTGGCAAAAGCATACACTCCTAGTAAACAAAGTACCGTAACAACCCCCCACATATAAGCCGCGCTTTTTTTCCATGATTTTCTCCCCGATATTAGGGGTGCGGCTTATATGTGGATTTAAACATGTTGGACCGGAAAAATGACGAATAATAACTTCTCTACGGAAAAAAGGCTTCAAGCTATTGTCTGAGATAATAAAACATAGCAATCATGATTGTTATGCACGCTGCTCATGTTGCGGTCTTCTGCTGAAATTTGTGCATCGTTCAGATTTTCTTAGGTACTCAGAAAAACTATTCACTTCAGGGAAGCAGACCCTCGTATACGAACTGTTCTTACCTTGGAGCCCAAGCACAGGAGACAAATACCGACCTAGCGTTGCTATTCGACCCAGCTGAAAGCAATGAGCCATTTATATACTGTAAGTGATTTATTTAAGGTCTTTTCACCATTTGGATTTAACCAAAATGTCCTGTGTTTTTATCATCATGTATAGAGCTATAAATTTATTAGTTTAGTTGTTTAGTTTAGGGAAAATTAGCAGCGTGCACAGGACTAAAAATACTAGCTACTTCTAGATAAACAAATACCAAACGTATGATAAAATAACAAAGTATGTAAGACAGAGGTAAAAACCTTCAAATTAGTTTACTCTTTTGACCATTATGAATAACCACNCAAATTGAAATTTGTGTAATTATATTTCGAAAAATCAAATTTATCGTAGAGGGATTTGGATGACAAAATACACTATGCCAATAACACTGACTGTGCTTATTGTCGTTCAAATTTTATTCGATGAACATTTAGTCGTATATTTTACCAAGCTTGAAAAGTCATATGCCTGCAAGGTACTGACTGTCTAGACAAATTAGATCACCTTAAATGTGGCCTAGCTACGGCGGAAGAAAAAGCTTGCATAGCAATGAGTAATGGTTCGTTTTTGTATTCATTCATAAAGCAAAGATTCATATGAGCTCAATCCTCCTAAAGCTTGGTTGCTTCGAAGGAGCTGTCGAAAAAATAAAGTTTCTATTCATGTCTAAAGTTGTACTGTCACGTGGCTGATTGGCTCCTAAAAACGATGGGGTCCTATTGTTGCACAAACAATCACCATTTTGTACCGAAGAAGACAATTGGGATTGATTGTACAACAATAAGATCCCATTGTTTTAGCAGCCAGTCAGCTACATGACAGTACCACTTTAACGCACTTCTTTGAAAGGTCACCTCTAGAGGTCACCACCTGGAAATATCTTTCCCCTCACTTTAATTTATAAGGCTTTGAAATATAAATTAGTCTTATTCTAAGCACTTCCGCAGGGTCTTTCACACTCCTCCATACAGTTGCTCGACTCGGAGAAAAAATTGAAAGTTGTTCAATTAAAGTGATTGATCCGAGCTAGAAACAGGTATTAGCGCTTGTTCATCTCTCATCTTTTTCGTGAAATCGATACACTGTTTTCCCATTTCATGACTAAAACGCCTCGGAATGTCCTGAAGATATCCAAAGTTGCGCCGGCTGAGAAAGACTGTTGAAAGATCTGAAACATGTTAAATAAAATGAACCATGGCCTCTCTCACTTAAATGGCTTTGAAGCTAATTATAAGTTTCTCGGATGCTCGCCTGAAGAAAATTCACATGGTGTCTGCTCCAAAATTCTAATTTCGTGACAGTTGCATGTGATTCTTGAAATTGGAGATTGAATCTCTCTCTCTTACGCTCCTCCGTCCGTTGTGGACACTGCGCGGTCTACTACTATCTTCCAAAAATGTGTCTATGTTTTGCAATTTCTTTATGTTCGTTTATTACGACGCTTCTTGTGGTTCCGTTACCATCTTTAACTATCAAGTTGACTTTTACATTTTCTAAATCTTTTTCGACAAGTTTCATCCATGTCATTTTTTGACCTCCTCTTGGTTTTTGCAGAGCTTCTTTGCTTCTCTCAGTGCTTTATTTCTGAGATAGCCTCGATTATATGCAGTGGTTGCTGTGACAACACGCTGGACTGAGGTTTACTAGCTGGGTCGAGCAAATAAAAAACTAGATGGACAAAAAATCCCTTTTTCAGCTGTAAAGTTTGTATTTCTTATTAAAGTAATGTCATACAGGCATTAATCAAAAGATCTCGAAGAGCCTAGTTTGAAAATTAAGAGAAATTTGAGTTTCTAGCTAAGAATAGGGGCTTTAGACCCCTGGGACATCTAGCAACTTTTTTCAAATTGCACAGATATCGATCTTGCGTGATCTGAAAACATAAATCCGAAAGCCGTCTGACAAATTTTAAGGTGTTGTTGTGTTGTGGGGCAGTGGTGTAATCCTCTGAATTTGCAGCCAGAACAGTCAAGCAAACAGGGTTTTGAGCCACACCACTTGAGCGTCCCTCAAAAGGTCACGGACTCAATTAGGTCTGTTCTACTCATGCAATCCTAGCGCTTGACGCTAAAAAACGCACCTTCACCTGCAGTTTCAAGTAGCTTTCTTGTTCACTCCCGGCAATCTTGCCTGGCATCATCATTTCCATTAAACACCCTCGGTACACTAGACATATATAGTCACTATGGTCATAAAGATGGACAGTGGGTGGAGGGAGAGAAGAGCTGCAGGATACTGTCAACTTTCCTCGTGTTGTTGATCTCTGTAAACTGGCAACGGGCAATAACAAGGTTATTCCTTATCAGAAGTTGGATCTGTGCGATTAGGGAGGATCTTGTCCCCTACTGAGTCCGGAGACGGTGCAAATCCACATTGGAATGTGATGTTACTGTGATATATTGACCTTGATTTCGGATTACTCGCATTCACGAAACAACACCTTCCTCCTCAGGGGTATAGGAGTGTGTGCTTTCGGTCGCAGCCTTCTTTTTTCTCAAGAAAAGCAGCACTATGCTCGGCCTCAGGTTGAGGCATGGAAGCCAGAATAAAAAGGCATCTTGCAATAATAACTATTTTGCAATAAGATCAGACCTAGAAGATATGTAAAGAAATGATCTTCTGGCTGAAGATTATAAGAGTTGAATATGAATATGATTGTTTGGTACCGAACAATTATGCAATTGGTATTGAATAAAGATGCCCTCTGGACCTGTTAGCAGTTTCCCAGACATATATCAGAGAGGTCAACTCGGACAGCTATAATCTACTTAAAAGGAATGAACAGAGCTAAGTGAAGTAACCTATGAATAGGACGGTGAAAACACCTACACTCGCTATTGTTGCACTTATTTCTTTCGCTGCAAACTTATTGGACTTGCACAAGTCATCTTGAATTAAAAAGGAAAAAATCTTTTCATCTTCTTTCAAGACGGCCTGGGCAAATCGACAAACTTATTTTCCTGCAAAGCACCTCACCTACACAGTCCGAAGCACTTTTTTGAGCTCGAGGTTCTTGATGACGTCATTTACACAATTGCTAATTTCCCGTATTGCATTGTAATCGCAGCCTAATTTCGCAAGAGTGCTCCTTTTTTGCACTAGAAATACTATTTGACACAGAGTTGCCAAGACTTCTTCCATGTTCCCACATATCCCCTTACTCCAATAATATTTTGCGACACTTATGTCCGTTATCAAGGATCGAACACCCACCACAAACCACATTTCTTCGCGTTTTTGGTCTCCAGTTCCCGAACCACACATTACAATATACATCAGCGCCTGCCAATAATTCAAGATTTTCTTTCGAGATAGAAATATGATTGACCCCTGGAATCAAATCATGGGTAAATTCAATTCGAATTTGATATGTATAGAACCATATCTCTTGTTAAGCTCGTAATCTACCAACATGGACAGTTTGCATTGGTTTTATACTGTCTAATCCTATGGTCTTGTATGGATATAGCCCCGTGTAACGGTCGATATTTTCTCACAAACCCACAGAATTGGCCTTAGCATTAGTCAGGTCTTTTATGAGAGATTCCTGGACTGCGTTTTGGTGTTCTGACAATGGCCTAGCTTTTCCGGGAATTTCCAGGATTATAAGAAGTCTGTAGAGTGTTGTTCTAAGGCTTTAGGAGCTTGGTCTTGCCGCCATTCTATGCCATGCTTCATGCAAACACACCCATTTGAACGATATATAGCTAATTCAATGCAAATTGGGGTTAGGTAACCAGAGCTGGGNTTGTTGTTGGTTGTTTCTTCGCCGCGCTTTGGTCTACAACAACCACAACAACACAACTCCATGATGGGCCTAACAAATACAAATAGCAGTTGAGTTGAACTGATATAAAAGAGAAGACATGAGAGCAATGTTATACAATTAACTGGCAGGTATGATTAAATTTTATCGAATTTAGAACTGTTACTGAACTACTCTCCGAATCAGTGCCGCATCGTCTTTTGAAATTTATTTATCATCATCATTTGATCACTGCCACTTAGACTCTAAACCTGATAAAAATGGGATCTGGTGGAAGGGTGTAGACTTGACTTGAGTAAAATATGTTGTGGACTATTATTAGATGGGCATTCAAAACTTCAACTACATGTAGGTTTAGATCAAACTGTTGTAGCTCAAACGAGAAATTCATGATTAAAGATGTTTGCAAAAAACCTGCCTGACATTCAGTACCCTAAAGCTGACCCATTTTACCCCTGCAGACCCTACCTCTCTATAGATATTGTAGGAATGGCTTGATACTTAGTGATCTGAATTCTATGCCATTCTATGTATACATGTTGAACGTTTTATGATTATTCTAGTGCACTGTTACACTCATGTGTGAAATTTACCTTGTTAATAGATATATCACAAACTAAATTTGGTACCCTATTTCTGGGAATCTCTGACTAGTTTTCCAAAAAATGACCCCTATTTTACATTTCTATGTCCTAGATACGATTAGAATTTATACCCCCTTCTCAGAGAAATAGCGGACAAGCATGAGGTCAAAAAAATAACTAAAGTGCAGGCGCCGGGCTGCCAATAATTCAAGATTTTCTTTCGAGATAGAAATATGATTGACCCCTGGAATCAAATCATGGGTAAATTCAATTCGAATTTGATATGTATAAAACCATATCCCTTGTTAAGCTCGTAATCTACCAACATGGACAGTTTGCATTGGTTTTATACTGTCTAATCCTATGGTCTTGTATGGATATAGCCTCGTGTAACGGTCGATATTTTCTCACAAACCCACAGAATTGGCCTTAGCATTAGTCAGGTCTTTTATGAGAGATTCCTGGACTGCGTTTTGGTGTTCTGACAATGGCCTAGCTTTTCCGGGAATTTCCAGGATTATAAGAAGTCTGTAGAGTGTTGTTCTAAGGCTTTAGGAGCTTGGTCTTGCCGCCATTCCATGCCATGCTTCATGCAAACACACCCATTTGTACGATATATAGCTAATTCAATGCAAATTGGGGTTAGGTCATCGAGAGCTGGGCCTAAGTCAACAAAGAATTTAGGGTTGCATTCAAGATTACTCCCATTGGTAGGGCAAGAGACCAACGAACACACAAGTACTTCCAAATAAAACTATGCATTTGATACCATCAATTAACAGTAAATGCCACACCTTAAGGGGCGAAAAGACCAACATTGCTGCGAGAAGCTGAGTAGCTGGATAAAATGTAAGAACAAAGAACAAGAAGCCAGACCTTTTCATTCATAAGCTGTGTTGACTTCGACTTAAAGTACCCTTTTCAACCGTGCCACATTTTTCGTTAGTTCCCCATCAACCAGGATTTGACGCTGGCAAACCTTTATGCCTCCCTCTCTCTTTTCATACTTGGAAATTCTACGGAAATTGCTTTAGTTTTCGTTAATTTTCGACTAGGATGTACTTTTAAAGTACTCAGAGTTTTTCAATCTCAATAGTTAATCATTTCAGAAATTTTACTTTGTCATCACTTTATTTATATTTGGTATATTCTCAAAACTCTAGCTACATAAAGCTAATTATAACCAACGTCAACACTGCTGCAAATATGAACAAAATTAGATGCTTCGCGACCTGTTTCATAAAAAGTCAAGCTCCCTGAAGATTGTCTGTAGAGCTTTTCTGGTCAGGGTTTATTTCAAAAACAACAGTTAACGTTCGGGTGGTTTGTAATGTGTGGGCCCGCCGCAATTCGTAACAAGATACTGGATCCTAACTGATGTCACACACACCAAGAGGCTAATCCATAATGTCTGAAGGCCTAAATCTTGGCTATTTGAATTTGTATATACTTGATTTAGCCTTGCATTAGTTTCTCAGTAATTCAAATAAATCTTTATTTATCGTGTATCAAATTGAATCATTGCAAATACAGGGAATTAAATTCATTATCCTCATTCTCATTCATGGAGAATTAAATAGCCATCAATTTAGTGAAAACCCAACAAAGATTAAGACGTGATCTTTGCTCAGTTCTGGCCAAATCAAACAGGATAAACGTCCCTTGCCAAGAAGGCATTAAAGGTATCATCTCGGAATCATGATCAGCTGCTGAGTCATGTGATTGCATAACTAGTAAAGTGCACTGGGGCTGCAAGTGAGAAATCGTTGATTCGTGAACAACTTAACAAAATTCCTCAAAAACAAACTGTTTCTCTCTTTTTTAACCCGCTCAAATAATGAAATGATGCTTTCTACAAAACTTCTTTGCTTGCAACAACAAAGAGATTTTGATGAACTTTTCAAGGAATACTTTCAACAATATCAGATTATTACGCGCGATTTTGTGGGGAGGCAAAACATGGTGCATCTTTCAGAAGAGGAGTGGTTATTTGATCAGATTCACAAGGAGAATGTACCCTAAAGCACAAGAAGTTCTAAGGAGTTTTCATCTCTCCGACTGAAGGAACTTGTTCAATGAGCAAACACTGTTTGAGAGATTTGCTTGTCAAAGAAATTTCTCGTTTGTTGGTTTGTTTGTTTGCTTGTTTGTTTGCTTGACCACCAGATACAACATTGCGCTAAATGCAGAACTTGTTGTTGATGAAATTCCTGCAGCAATGTTAGGTGAAGTGGTCGAACAAATAAACAAGTGAAATGTCAAATGTTTGTGAAACGATGTTTGCTCGGTTTGGCGCGCCTCAGAGCAAGACAATTCTGTATACCATTTGAAAACACAATTTCAATTGTTGATTCAGCAACATTTGCTTGCTTGGCTGTAAGCAACACTATTCAGCTAGCTCATTTTCAATAGACCTTTCCCAAGTCTCGATTTCAATTTGATGACCCCTTTCCCAGTTATCTTTGATTCCTATTTCCTAGCGTGTATTGTTGTCTTAGAAGTCTTAGACTACTATGAAAACGAAATCTACATTCTTTCGTTTAATTTCGCGCGTTGGGATATGTCTACCTTGGTCTCGTTTTCACAAAGAGACTCGGGAAAAGCCTATTCGCACCTCAAAAGTTGCAAAAACTCAAGCGTCACAACATGGACACATATTCGAAGTAGACTCTAGCATTAGTTTATCGTATTATATTTTATTTGTTGGGGATTCGTTTTTCATAAGTGAGTAAAGTATAGCCTAGAGTATTATACATCAGATAAAATGCTTTAAAAGTAGTGTTGTTGTTGTGCGTATTATCAAAAGACATTAGACCTTTTCTGTAGTCGCCCCCTCCCCAAAAGAAAGCTCTTGCTACCTCTTTTCCAAGGCTGTCTATATGGTGCCTGGCGCTGAAAGCGAGGAATAATCCCTCAGTTTGCTCTCAATTGCCGGGTTTTGTTGAACATCAGAGGATTTTGGTATCAATTTAGAAAGCATTCGCAATGGTGAGCATCAAAGAGCTAGCTAGCTTGGTAAACTGTACCCCTTGAATGTAATTGATACTCTCTAAAACTGTATAGCTCATGAAAACATTTACTCTCGGACACCGGACCGGACAGTCATAAGTGCCTTCTACTCTTAGATCTAACTCCATGCAAATTTATTTTCCTAGTTTTAAAATACGATTTTATGAAACGATCCTTAATATTTAAGCAGATCTAGTTATCATATTTTTTTATCAATGCAGAATCATGTTCTACAGAACTTAGAATTATTTGAGGAAGACCATTGAAAATTGTTTGAAATTTTTTCATCAACCCTTTCCCGGATGCCTACTAAAAGCATCGAAGCTGATTGTATTTCGATCGCTTTTGCGATACCTAACAGTTGATGTGAATACCTAAAATGGTTTCATAGTCTAAATTAGAGTTTCATGGACAGGTTAAAGCAAGAATCTTTGAAATCGATCAATTCAATCAGGTTTTAAAATCATCCGAAAGGGACACAATGTTTCACTCACTCACCCAGCTAGTGATAAGATAAGAGCTTCTTTGTTTCAAACTTACCCCTTAGAGGATTCTTTAGATCCTAAAATTGACAAGAACATCTTCCTCTTTAGCGTCCATCCCCACGATGAAACTTCGATATGTCATATGTCGAAGTAAAACAAACCTAGCAAGAACTTTCTTCCTCGAACCGTAGAAGTCCTAGACGTGCTAGAATGGTATGTTATTGTACATATTAGCATTATATCGGCATTGTACATTTGGTAAAATGTGTTTCAAGCAATTAATTAATATGTATATGTATGCTTTGACAGGGTCCAACAATATTTGACATTGAATATTACAAATTTTATAGAATTTTAATTATCATCTTGGTAAAGATAGCTTGCAAAATGTATTGCTATATATTACAGGTTTTGAACATTATCAGGGTAAAAAAGACGGTCAGAAATTATCACCCTTATTCTATTTGTTACAGTATCATAATCGTTTTTTGTTAGGTATTGGACTTTGAATTTTCAACTAAATCAACCTCTAACGATATTGTTGTGTTTTTGTGTACCTTCTGGCAAAATTGACTGACCTTGACAATTCTGGTGGAGTGACTGAAGCAAGGCAGATTTTGTAACAATAGCATCAGTTGCTTTTGATTGACATGCCATTTCAAAGCGATCAGCGACTGCACAAGCAACAAACCAAAAAACGAAGCCGCAAAAGATTCGCTGAAACATGTATGGCTAACTGTCTCGTTGTGCACGCGAAAAGTTATTGTTGAGAGAAGTCATGATCGCTTATCGAAAAAAGAAGGATAGATCAAAATATCTGTTATGTGACTTTATTTATTTACTTCAGAAGAGGAGCAGAAGGCATTGCAATTCTCGTATATTTAGAGTGTAAATAGAACAGTTCATGCTTAGCTTCTTAATTAAATAAATATATTCCGCGAGGCAGACATTTAAGTGTATTCTTCTTTTTCTCTTAGAAATTCCTTTTTGCATGCACAACGAGATATTTAGCCATCCTGGTTTCGGCGAATTTTGTGAGGCTTCCTTTGTTTTGATTTGTTGCTTGAGAGAATTCCCTTTGTCTACAATCTCTAATCGCTGTGAAATCTCGTCTCAATCAAAAGCAGCTGATGATATCGTTATAAAATCTATCCTTGTCGGTGGTGGCTCGTTTATTTCGGTTCACTTATATTTGGTTAAAATATGATTCAATTCAGAGGAGGACCCTACAAAATTCCTTTCGTTTTAAAAATTATAGCATAGCAGGTATCCTAATGCTGAAGCCTTTTCAATTTTTTTTAATGGTTCGTTTATACCAATAGTTTTATCTTACATCAAGAAGAAAATCGAGAAAAAGCACCGAAAATACATGAATTGGAAAATGAGAATAAATTTGATATCAAATGGGAGAGCCAGAATGTTTTTGACCACTAAAATTTTCAATTTAGAGATTGTTGAGCTAGTGTCAAATCTTGTGAGAAAAGCTCCTACTAAAAATCTGGCAAAAGAATCTGGACACGAAGACTCTTTGTCTCTTGGAAAAAATTATAACTGATAAACTAAAACAACTTTTCAATCTCCAATATCTAAATTACACATAATCAAATCATCTAAAAAAACGTACATAATTAAGAGAAAAAGTATAAAAACTACTTTAAAAACTACTAAAAACACCTCAAGGTCCTAAACTAAGTGAAGCATACTAAAACAAAACAATAGCGAACACAATAACACGATATTTTCTGCTTGACGACAAGGATCAGTGTTTGCTGCACTTCTGTTTCTTTTGTTTTCATTTGCCCAATCTCGATTTCAATACGAGGCATGCAGAAATGGGCCTAAAAAGTTTCTGTGAACGTCGATGAATGTAGCAGCTGCAAATTTCAGAGATCTCCTGGAGCCACAAAACGGGATAGAATGACGAAATCAGCAAAGTCGGGGAAAGGAGCAAGCGCTAAAGTAGAGAGAAGTAAGCCTACTAAAGCAGGCATTGGTAAAAGAACTGCTGGGGAGCTTCCGAAAGTGAAGGTATTTTGTAGAAGTTTTGAATAAAAACATATACATGGATAAATGCCTTTAAATGTGATTGACTAATCCCTGCACATTATAGTGTATTTCTGGGAATATACAAGCTCGTCGGGGTTGGGAACACTCTTCTAAATAAGCAACAAGGACAAAATTTGCAACTTGCCAGCAAAGACTCTTAGTCTTAGAGACATCCCAAAGAAGCTCAGTCAGGTGTGCACCTGGTTGGAATCTTTGCAAAATGCACACTCAAGTCTATTGTTTTCAAAACAATAACCTATTGTTTTTCTATTGTTGTCTCTGAAATTGCGCACCAAAGTTATTCTTCGGTGCACACAGCAAAGTTTCCAACCAGGGTGTGCAGACAGTATTGCACTTGCACATGTCAACTGGAGAGCCGTGCACACTTGCTTCTTTCCATATGGGATTTTCAATAGGCTATTCAAAATAAACAATAGAGAACAAACGAGATTTCCTTGTGCACACTGGAGATCTCATCAAAAAGTGCCATACTCTGCAGACTGGCCAAAGCTGTGTACGCCGTGCATCACAGATTTACCCTAAGTTCTATTGTTATTTGTATTGTTTAGAGTGAGTCTGTGCGCCACAGACCTGTGGCATGACATATGCTGATTCCAGTCTGGAGAGACATGGCTTTATTTTTT
>REGM01000124.1:322868-357422 GCA_004194415.1 Aurelia aurita
TTCACAGAAATGTGTATCGAAATATAAGTAAAATTTCTTGGTCGTTGGTAACCCTGCTGCTTACTTGAATCTGATTCTGACCTTTGCACCCCCAGAATCAGATTCGAAAACCAACAACAACAACAACTAACTCCAGTATACAGCTTTACAGGCTCGTATAAAAAATTCTCAACATCTTTTGCCGAGAAATCGTGCAGAGCGACTCACTGAGCGTTAGTCTCCTCATTGGAAACTCGAAAACCTTAATTCTATTCTTCTAGGGTCCAAAAACAGCAAAATTTAGATCCCAATCTGATTCTGGAACTAAATATGATTCTGAATCTGATTCTGATTCTGAATCTGATTCTGGGTCTGAATAGTATGCGGTTGAATAAAAACATACATGGATAGGCCTAAATGCCTTTAAATATGATTGACTAATCCCTGCACATTATAGGGTATTTCTGGGAATATAGAAGCTCGTCGAGGTTGGGAGCACTCTTCTAAACAAGCAACAAGGACAAAAACTGCAACTTGCCAGCAAAGACTCTTCAGAGACATCCCAAAGCTCAGTCAGGTCCTGGTTGGAATCTTTGCAAAATGCACACTCAAGTCTATTGTTTTCAAAACAATAACCTATTGTTTTTCTATTGTTGTCTCTGAAATTGCGCACCAAAGTTATTCTTCGGTGCGCACAGCAAAGTTTCCAACCAGGGTGTGCAGACAGTATTGCACTTGCACACTGTCAACTGGAGATTTTCAACCTGTATGGAAAGTTACATTTTTGTGCACCGCACTTGTGCACCTGGATCCAACAAGAAACAAAGAAAACAATAGAAATCAGGGACTCTGTGCCTGTGCCGTGCACACTTGCTTCTTTCCATATGGGATTTTCAATAGGCTATTCAAAATAGACAAAGAGAACAAACAAGAATTCCTTGTGCACACTGGAGATCTCATCAAAAAGTGCCATACTCTGCAGACTGGCCAAAGCTGTGTACGCCGTGCATCACAGATTTACCCTAAGTTCTATTGTTATTTGTATTGTTTAGAGTGAGTCTGTGCGCCACAGACCTGTGGCATGACATATGCTGATTCCAGTCTGGAGAGACATGGCTTTATTTTTTGATGAGATAGATCTTCAATGTGCATTCGATCAAATTTCTTTTGTTCTCTATTGCCTATTTTGAATAGCCTATTGCCTATTTTGAATAGCCTATTGAATATCTTTGCTGTGCAAGCCCCAATAAAACTTTTTTGTGCTAGGGAACTCAAACCAATAAATAAAGAAGTACTCCTAAATGTGCCTCCATGAAACAAACGTTTTCCTCTTTTTTACAAAGTGCCAAGGATCCTGGTTCCCAAGTTTGCAAGGATATATTTACAGAGGCCTGCTGGTGTACAAGTGCCATTCTCTGCACACCAGATTTTTTAGACTCTACATTAATGGCTGGCCAACTGCTGAGCTTGTGTTTGTCCTTGGGTTTTCCCTCCACCAAAACGTTTAATCGCATAAGCATTAGCATAAGCATAAATCTTTAAAAAACATTGCACGGATGGGTAATGCATCTTTTGTTTGACTTTATGGCTTGAAAGGAACTTCAGGTAAGTTGCTATAATCCTTTATGTAAACTCCCTAATATCTTGATTATTTTAAGAATTACAGCGGTTTTCTTTTTAATGAAAGAACTCACGAAAAGTTTTGAAAAAAATTAAAATATTCGTAGATCCTAAATGGAAATATGAAAAACGGCACAATCTTCAAGAAAACTATAGTTTATGAAGGTCTATAATATGGCTGCAAGCAAAAATCTGTAGCTTTTCTAGTTTACGATTTAGCAATTTGATGACGTCACATTCTCAAAACTGGCAACAGCAAAGAAGACGCTGTAATTCTGAAAATAATCAAGATATTAGAGAGTTTACATATAGGACTATAGCAAAGGTCTTGAAGTTCCTTTCAAGCCATAAAGTCAAACAAAAGATGCATTACCCATCCGTGCAATGTTTTTTNAATATTCGTAGATCCTAAATGGAAATATGAAAAACGGCACAATCTTCAAGAAAACTATAGTTTATGAAGGTCTATAATATGGCTGCAAGCAAAAATCTGTAGCTTTTCTAGTTTACGATTTAGCAATTTGATGACGTCACATTCTCAAAACTGGCAACAGCAAAGAAGACGCTGTAATTCTGAAAATAATCAAGATATTAGAGAGTTTACATATAGGACTATAGCAAAGGTCTTGAAGTTCCTTTCAAGCCATAAAGTCAAACAAAAGATGCATTACCCATCAGTGCAAATGTTTTTTAAAGATGCCAAAGATTTGGAGGCTATGCTAATCGCATATGACACCCACTAGAGAAAGACTGTCAATAATATTTAGTACAGTTTCATATTGATGAAGAAACACATTATTTCTACCAAGTTCTTTATTAGTATTTCATCAACAACCTTCTTGAATTGGTCATTTTTTAATTTGAAGGTTGTTCAGGACTAAGAAGATATACAGATTTTTATTGCAAAGGTACCATCCCTATAATTAAAGATATGAATATGAAATGAGCTCTTTCAGAACAATAAAATTATTAGCTCAACATTAAAAATGTCTTCTGACACAAAATATGTATCCTTTTTTCCCGCCAGGTTGAAAACTTTACACATCCCAAACTGGAGTGTAAACCTATTCCTTCCTATCTCTCTGACAAAGCCCACTAACTATCTGCTTTGCTCACAACGCAACAGTTCCCTACATAAATTAATATTTCAACTTTTCCCATAGCTGCCACTTGGAAATGATACTCCTTTGTCTCCAAGTGCATCTGGGTCATTAAATTCAAACTCACCTTTAACTGCTCGACAAACTCCAAAGTTATGGTTTCAAGCTGAGATATCAAGCATGATGTAAGTCAACTTATTCTTCTCTCAAATTATATTTTCTTAAATTTAAGAAAACAGTTGTTTTAAATATCTTTGTCTCCTGCAGTTGAAGAGAAAGCCTGCCAAACTGAGATGTTTCATCTGCCACTGGTGAAGGTGAAGGTGAAATTGCCGTTTTTAGGGCCAGGCGCTGGGATCGCTCGCAGAAGTAGAGGAGACCTAATTGAGTCTGCGATCCCTTGTCATGATGCTCAAGTGGTAGGACTCGAACTGGCCTCGAACCCTGTCCGGTTTGACTGTTTTTGCTGCAGAGTCAGAGGATTACACCACTGTGCGACTTTTGTTGCAATTCTGGTCATATGAATTTTACATATTTATTAAAAAAGTATCACATGCTATGCCTAGCCTATCAGATCTTTTAATTTTATATTTCAAATGATCATAGTCATAAGAAAAGATTTGCACCTTTTTGAAAAGACATTATTTTCTTAATAACAAACAACAATTATAACTGATAAAGCCCCTATGGAATTTATCATTGACACTCAATTCCCGAAAATTGTGGTTTTCACACTCAATATCTCAATGCACTGTTGCCAAATGATATGATAACCACCCCATTCTTCTCCAAGTCTTTGAAATTTGATTGTCATTGTGACAAAAATTGACTTTCTACACAGGTATGCATTTGGTGATTGCAGAAAGCCTTCTCCTGAATCTGTGGCACTGGTAGAAGACATAGTTCGCCAACAAATGAGTAATTTGGTAAGCTTTTCAAATGGTCTTTCATGATTTGTGCTTCCCTTGTATTTCTCTATCAACAGAAGTTTTCCAAAAACTAGATACACCAGCCATATTTTTAGCCATAACGCGTACTTACTAAAATGAAGAATGACCCAAAACCAGCCAAAATAAACCAAAGCCATCCAAAATGACTCACAATGACTTGCAACTACTGTAGATCATAACCAACCAAAACCACCCAAAAACCTTCAAATTTTGCATCAGATAAGTTGTTTCTTTGCTATCATCTTGGGACGAATTATGTGAACAAAGAACAATTGTTGCTTGGTAGAAGAAACGTTTGTATGACTCTATTTTTTGTATTCATTTTATCTTTATTTTTTTATTTATGAATTTATATGTTTTGAATTTTAAAAGGAGCAATTCAAATTTCTAGGTGACTTGTCTCTGGAGAGACATTAGAAGAGAAGTTAATTCACTCTTATTTTGTCATTGAATAGCACCGTATTATAGGAAACTAACACTGCTAGAAATTAACATGCAGTGCATCCCAAAGAAGTTGTGCTCCATTTGTGTGGCTGTTGTGGAGGAGCTGTAACTTCAATCGTCCCGTTTTTACATAGTTGCATAGGATAGGCTTCAACTTAAGGTTTGAGATATCATTTGAATCAATCCGACGAGTGGTTGCTAATATATGGCACAGGAAGGGCAAAATAAGTGGTTATTTCAAAAACAGCACTTCCTTTGCCCTCCAGCAATGTCAAAATCAAGAAAATTTTGAAAGAAAGGGTTCTAGCATTGTATTCAAATTTTTTCTACATTCGTAAAAGTGTTGTTTATCCATAAGACAACACTATCGATCACTTTTTAAAAATCTATGACAAACAAATTTCTTAATCAAGAAAGTGACATTAAATTCTTCCAGAATCATATTGTCAGAGCTGCCAACTTTCTGTAATTGCAGGCTGAAAGAAAAATATAGAAAAATTTAGTACTTGATCAAAATGATAAAAGTAACATATTTTTAATCAACACGTAACTAAGTTAACAGATTAAGGTACATGAAATTAACGCTGAACAAATTGTATGTGAATTATATAAATTAACCTAAATTATTGAAATTTGTGTTTATTTTACGGGCAGCGTCAAAGTAAATGAACATATATATAGCAGTCTAGTCTAGAAATAAGACAAAGGAAGGCCATTTGCCACTTATTGTCCTATGGTTTGACCATCTAAGGAGACTGCTTCCTTCTGTTATCATGCAAATTAGGCAAGTGGCATACCTTACTTGTATTTGAATGTGCGTGGTATTAGAATTCGCGCACGTCCTTGGTGCGCGAAATTAAAACTGAGCGAAAAATAATCCATGCGAAAAGGTTTTTATAGCCAAATTTGCTGCATAAGTAATACAAAAGAAAAAAAACAAACCTAAGCATTGTTGAGTTATATTATTGAATAAAAATCTTTTAAAAGCTCCATAAATAGTCTCGTTCAATTCTTCCTTCTCTGATGTGATAATTACGAGAGCTGCAATACAAGCTCATTCATCTTCTTAAAAATTTCTGGGAGGTTTCGCCTTGCATCACAGTCAAGGTAATTGGAATTTCCAGGCCTCCTTGTAGCAAACGAGATCGCCTAAGCATTTTTTGTGTGAAGATAAAACAACTACAATAAATACTTAAATTACGCTGTACCATCCATAGTGAAAAAGACATAATGTCACCGGTTCTTCACTATGGATGGCACTCACAAAATCAAATTAATTTTCAAAACACAAACAGAGAACAAAACAACAAAATTAAGGCAGATGACACAAAACAGACAACAAAACAAAATTAAGATTTAGAATTACATTTTTTTTAGCTTTTCAAAACTTGTAGGTGTAGAAAACGAAGAGAGAGAAAAAACTTACTAAGCTTTGGTCATTTGCCCAGTAACCTACCTCAACAATGCGAAACGAAACACGCCAATCTTACAGGGAACTACTGCTGTTAACGTGGTATTGCTATATTAATCAAATCGGCCAGAATTTTTGAGAAATGAAATCGTCGCTTCCAGTATCACTCTATTTTCAATAGTATGATATTTGGGTCAAAATTTGACTCTAGCTAAATTTGCAATTGTTTGGTTGCCAGCTACCTTAACTTGTAGCTTAACTTATAGTTTGTATCGTGTTTGTTTATGTTTTTTTTTCTCTCGTCGTATCTTCGCATGTTGTTCTCGTATTGTTTTTTGTTTCATGTTATCGCCATAGGGCAGTCATGCCTTTTTGCTCCCCATGGTTTCGTCCCTGTAGTATTGTATAGTTGTATAGTAATTAGAAAGTATAGTAGGATGTAACATGTATTGTAAATTTTTATATGAATATAAAAAAAATAAATTTTCAATAGTGCCTAAACTTTGTCTCTCTGACTGCTGCTGTGATATTCCTGCCATGTTCTATGAAAAACTTACAAAGCCTTGAGATTTCTCCTGGTAAATGACCTATGAAGGACAATGTCTCAATTTCCCGTTAATTTTGGTACAGAAACCAATGGCGTATGGATGATAAGAGTGCACGAATTTAAAACAGAGCGAATATATCACGTGTATGGTGCGCAAAATTCAATCACGTGAATTTAAAGCTGAACGAAAATGAGTACCACACGAATTACAATACAAGTAAGGTATTCCACTTTCAACCCCATTTATTCGCTTTAATTTCCTATAATAAGGTATGTCATTTTGCAGCTAGTGCAAACTGCTGATGTCACCAGTATGAGAGGTGGAAAGTTCATGAGCATTGATGATATACTCTTTCTTCTCAAGCGAGACAAGGTTAGTTTGATTTTGCAGAATACTGAATAATAGACCGACAGAGGATATTAGATCAGAAGAGATACAGACAACATCCATTTTTACCATAAAGACCGTAACATATCGAGGTATACAATCAAGGGACCATCTGAATTGATCGGTTAACTTTCGGCAGTGAACTCTCCTAGATAGTAGCAAGTTGTGGAAAAACAGTCGATAAAACCGCTTAAATACCAGCACTTGGATGATTAGATACTTTGCTGACTTTATGCCGAAAATATGAAGTGCCGAATGTTTTGAATAAATGTCCACAAAATTCGGCCAAATAGCAATTTAATTCAATTGTGGTTCGGTTGATTCTCCCATGTGATGGTCCCGGGGGGGCACTTGACCTCAAAATGTACGGGGGTGTGCCTCTGAGATATTGAAAATTTCACCCTGTCTGGGAGCAATTTTTTTCAAATTGACTACCCTGTCTGGGAGCAAACTTGCAAAATACAATAGCAAAATTGCAAATTCCTTGTCAAAATCCTGTACGAGAGCAATTATTTCAAAACTATACACCAATCTGGGAGCACTTTTGTGAAAAAGGATACCCTGTTTGGGAGCAAAATCGCTAAAAACGATACCCTGTCCAGCGGCACATACCCGCTACAAAAATTATCGAAGTGCCCCCCCCCCTAATTTTTGAAGTTTTTTGAAGAGCATATCGAAGCATGTATTTTTTGTATTTAGGTTTGAATTATATAATTGATTTTGAATACAGAAATTTGTTAGAAAGTACCATTTCGCAATTGTCTAGAACTGTCAAAAAGGGTAAAGTCTGAGCCTGGAAACAAGACGTTGTAAACTGCGATCGAAACAGTGCGATTCCTATAAATATTATGTAAACAAAGATGGAATTTAACACCAACTTTAACAATCGATATCGCCCATCTCTGTTGACCAATCATGAAACTTTTTGCAGCACATGAACTCCTAGGCTATGCTGCATGTCACAAGCCTAAAATCACTTAGGAATATTCGATGCCGTGGATCACAGTGAGTTGGGATAAAGAAGTAACTTTGGATCGAAGTCCCTTGAGATAATCTCATATGCTCGATACAGTTTCACTTTGATAAAGTCCCTGTTATTTGTTGTTTCCCTTTTTATTGAGAAAAGCACATTTCCCAAAATCTGCTAACCCTTGGCCATATAGACAAGATCTATTTGGTTAAGAGATAAACGGAGCACAGATTTGGATACAGCTAGAGNCCCCCCCCCCCCCCGAGGTGATGGTGCTCCCTTGTGTCGGTAAATGTTTTGCCGTTTGCCAAACACAGCCGATTCTAAAATAGGTCATACAACCATGAAAATGAATCTGGATCTTTTAGCCGATATTCAGCTGTTCCTCGCTGAACAGTCGAATTCGCTTGCTGAATAACCGATTTTCAAAATTGCAATATCCGAATATTAAATTGCAGATAAAATTTACTTTCGGTAGAATTCAGCTAAAAACAACCGATCAATTCTAATGATCCCTAAGTAAGTGCAATTATAGCATGAAGGTATCTGGTGACAGCTTAAGAATAAACCCACAGATTTAGTCAGAGTCTCTAACTTTTGTTCTAATAACGAGGTTGAAAGATATTATAAAATATTGAGAATGTTGTGTGGCAATACTTTGAGCGAGTAAACATAGATTTCTGTGATAATTGAACTAAACTGCCAGGATTGGAGGGTATTATGTTGACATTATTTTCACTGTACCATATGAGTCAGAAAAATGTTTAAGGGACCATTCATTATTTACAGAGGGGTTGGTACCGAAGAGAAATGGGCTGGGTAAAATAATTTTGTTAACATAAAAAGGTTGGATAAAGGGTTTTTCCATCGCCTTTTGAGTTGGGTAGGAAGATTTTTGGGACCAGAAAACATTTCTCTTCGGTACCAACCCCTCTGTAAATAATGAAGAGTCCCTAAGATGTTTGAAATCCTGTAGCTTCCAAAGTATTCATGAAATTCCAATAAACTGATGTTATTTGCGTAGCTAACATAACAAAAACTTAGCTTATCAAAATAGGTTGCATCGTTCTGTAGTTATGAGCAATTTTATAAATATGTTAAATCTCAAAATTCGTCAAAACTGGCCTATAATCCTTAATCAAATTTCTAACAATCCAGGGTCATGATAATATAAAATAGTTGAAAAAGGGCTGAATGGCAGTCCCAATTGTATACAATTTTGCAGCCTCTTTATGTGCCCTGTAAGATGTTTGAGCAATAAAATAGGCAGATAGAGTTTGATTATGATTTATATGGGAATAAAGTTTTTAGTAAATGTAATCAAGAATTTTGACCTGTTTTCGTGGATTTTAGGCCTATTTTCAAGGATTTTGATATGAAACGTTTTATAAACTTGTAGCTTGAGATACGATCAATTCTGACAAACTAAAACTTTGTATCGAGTTGAAATGTTATCTATACAAATATTATCATTTTAAAGGAGTCAAAAGATAGTTAAAAACAACAGCTTTTCAAACGGGTAAACATTTTTCTGCCGATCTATGGATACAACGGTAAATATGGGTGCATACTCACCCAATATAATGATTATTGTTTAATACAAAATTTGAAGCAAAGCAAACCATGCTAAATTGTTGTTGTATGAAAGAGTTATAGATTTCACATTTTTGCTTGCAGGATAAGTTGAGAAGAGTGATAAGATACCTAGACTTCAGGGACTCAAAAATCCGAGCAGCCAAATCAGCATCTCAAGATGAAGACGAAATAATTGAATCTTCAGGTATTCTTGGAGAGAAGAAATTTGTAAATGCTTTCTAAGTTACAACATTTGTTGGTGCAATTTCAGTTCACTACGAAATTTTATCATTATTTCCTTTTGAATTTGAAATTTTAGAAAATAACATATTTGTCGTTTAAAGCTCAAACTTTTTTAGATTTTGACGAATGTTCGGCTTCTAGCCGAAATAGTTTACGAAAAGAAAACAACGTCCCCATTTACTAATCCTTTCACCCTTAAGCTCTGAGGAGGGACCATTTATTTTCTTTGGTAACAATGAAGTAATAATATCGAAGACGTTGTTATTATTAATTGCAAGCAGTGTCTTCATCTTGGCGTTTCGGTTTCATTGTTTCCTTGACTATTGTGAAGGCTGTTAGCAACATTGCAAATCTGCAAAAATGAGGTAGCCCAAATTGTTGAATCTACGAAGTGCACAAAATTTTGGTGCATGGAAGTTGAAAAAGGAAATTAATAATTAGGGACAAAAATTAAAAGGGATATATTATATAAGGCACTATGATTAGTAATTCAAGATGATTCGTTTTCAGGAAGTTAAGTCTTTTAGAAGCTTCCTGTTTATATGCTGGGCCTTTGTATTTCTAATAAACTTTCGTGGCCTATGATTTGCAAAGCGGTTTTTTTTATTTTACCACAATCCAGCCTTTTCTCTCTTTTTTTTACGTTTCCTCTCCATCGATTTTCTCTGCCTGAAGAACTCTTTCAACTCTGTTAACTTCTCGTTTTATTGATTCAAGAATAATGTTGGCAAGCTTGGCGATGTATTTTTTTACTGTATTCATAAAAATTTACAGAAACATACCTAAAGTTACAAGACGATACCACAAGGAGCAAGGAAATACATAGCAACCCTGTAGCCATTTACAATGAACATAGAAACTTAGGGTGTGTTTGATTGGTAATTCCAAACCTACCAATTCTGAAAACAGAAGACTTAGCAGAGACGGAAATACATTTTCCAATCAAACACAAAAATCCTGAAACGGTACGTTTCGGATTCACCACCAGGGTTTGCTAATGGAAAACGAAGATGGCTCCAAACTCTGCCAAACCTTCTGCCTTTTTGAGCAGAAGGTTCAAAAGGCCTTCCAAACCTACCAAACCTACCGTTTTGAGAATTTCGGAGTCAATCAAACACAAATTCCGAGTCTACCAAGGCTATCGTTTTCAGAATTGGTGCCAATTAAACACACCCTTAGTTGACTACAAAAACGATTTTACAAATAAACGAGAAGGAAAATATTACAGGAGAGAAGAAATCCTACAAGCTTTCATTACTGATTTATTAAAACGTTTGGAGGCCTTGATATATTCTAGCGTTGCTGTAAGGATTTTTGCATTTGAATCAAACGATAACTCTTCATTGCCAAAAAGGATAATTTTTAGCAACTCTTCATTTGAAAGATTTATTAAAGCATGAGGCAACAATATGCTGATGTATGCTGTGCTTATTGTTGCTTTGATCTTATAATCTTCCTGTTGATCATAAAAATATCAATTCTATCTTTTAGTCTGATTAGTATGCTCAATCTTGTAGTTGGCGAAACTGGAAAAGCAGACAACAAGAGACTAAAATTGGCATACGATTTTATTAGCTCTATCGACAACACAGGTATTTCATTCTTCACTTTGTTTTTGATGTAACTTTTGGTTAAATATTCCTGTTACTGTATGTTTCTTCGGATTTTTTGTCCTAGGTTGTTAGATGAATCATCTTAATTATTAATGAAGTATTTCCCTGCTGCCTCATACAGTAAAGCAGTTGCTATTAGATATTCTATTCGATTCCCTTGCTCATTGTGTAGTTAGACTCCGTTCTGTTTGCACGGCACGGGATGAATATTTGTACGGATGAAAACTGGTACGTTTAAATGCGTCTACACGGTACCGTACTGAGTTTGCCCACTTTGGCTTCCCGTTAACACGAGACCAATTTTCAAAAATTTTCAAAAAGTTAATTGATTAAATTGCAGCAGTATGCTTTCGGTGCTATATTCCCAAAGGTTGACTAGACTGATTACAGGGGTCCCTTGTATCCGTGCGGTAGACCTTGCTTACAGGGACTCATTGTAAAGACAGTGAAAAATCTGGCCCTGCTTTGTGCATGCCTCAATCGAATCATGATCGAATCACTGCCTTGGCCCATTTTCAACCGCTCTTCCTCAAAAATGAAATGCAATAAATATCAAGCCAAGCAAATGGCGCCACAGGTTCTTGTGGCGAGGGCCTAAATAGGGTCACAAGGTTTTCATGTAGACCGAAGTGATATCATTCAAGTGAAAGAACGCAGGGAACAAGGGACTCAGATAATAAGTATAATGGTTGATGGCAGTGAGAATATAAAGTTTGAGTGTTATTTGACGTTTTCCTGCTTAAATGTTGGTGAAATCTTACACAGAGATAAGGCTTATACAACATGCAGTTACAATGTCATGTACCAATATTGTTGATATATGTTCGAAGGGATTTGTGATCTGATGCAACATTCGCTAGCATTGGTATGAAATAAAACAAGAGATAATTTCATTGGATGGTTTTTTAGGCGGCCACCAGGTTAGTCGAATTGCAACAGAAATGTTTCTTATCAAGCAAATGTACTTTTCTCAGGTGAACTGACGGCATTATTTGATCAAGATGGGTACATCGATAAAGTCCGGCAAGATCGATTAGAGGTATACTATTTTCAGAGAAATAATCTCTGCATTTTCTTTTGCAACCATTTCTTTGCCAATCCTAACTACTTTACCTGTTGCAGAAAGTGTTGCAAAAAGCATCAAATATTTGGTTGAATCATAGAAAAAGTTATCTAAAGTTGCAGCTTAGAATGAGGAATATAGATAAAGAAGCGATTCTTTTGCATATTTCGATGAATTTATTTTTCTATTTTTTCATTTTTTCATATTTTCATATTCCATTAAAAATTTACAAGACAAATTACTAATTACGCTACCTACAAATTACTCTACGAAACACTAGACTGTGACTACCCCGTGACCATTGCATGAAAAAAGATAAAAACTACCGGGTGAATCAAGACAAATGCACCACCCGCCTGCAAAATCGCACGCAAAGAATCACCCAACTGATTCGCAATATTTTTAAACAAATTTGACATATCTAATGTCAAAACTAATGAAAATTTGACATAACATATCCAAGGACTAGTTCCTTGGAAATTTCTTGTCAAGCTTTGATCGGCCCTTAATACTGAGAGTTACTTAATTCTCAGAAAACCGTCCATTTTATGGGACTAAAAACCAATTTTTTAATTTTTGTGGCAAAACGTCAACTTGTAGTTTCAATATATTGGAAATTAGAAGTTTTGAGCATCTGAAACAGAGATTTTTAAGAAGATGAGTTTTATTGTGCCGAAATAACAACTACTTTCTAATTGACTCTTAAATTAAGCGGTAGACTTCCTTTAGCTTCTTAAAGTGAATGTCCTGAGCTATGTAGCGCCCGTCTATCAATAGGACAAAGAAAAACCTAAGCACGCCATTGTATGCCTTGGCTTTGCTTTCTTTCTACACACGCTCGATTATCAAATACAATTGTCTATTTATAAACCTATAAGAGTCCATCACTGCTTGAGCCACTTTTATATGCTTAGATTCCCTTTAAATGTTGCAAGACAATGTGCACTAGCTACTTCTGACATTTAATACTAAATAAGATTTTTAACATCGGCAAAGATATCAATTGGATAATTATGTGTGCAGTTTCCCAGTATGTTTAAAAACCAGGCAGGTCTCAAACAGCCATATTTGCATATTAAAACCTATCAAAAAGATCATCTATGCGTAGAAATATGTTGGCCTTTTATTTTTCAGCCCAAAAAGAAAATTCTAGGATGTATACTGGAATTGAATTTTGGTGTTAATTGCGTCTACATTTTTTCAGACACCCAGTATATGGTGAGCAATGCGAAAAATATTGAAATCGAAGTTATTTACGATGTTATTTTCACTGATTTTTCTTTGTATTTACAGAGAGCTGAAAGGATCTCAAAGTGCTTGGATCACCAATCATACATTGAATTCACTGAAGCGAGACAAGTGAATTTTAGTAAGGATTTTTGAAGATTTGAACATAACACAGATGTTTTCTAAATTGAGCATTTTTCGATTCAAATGCTCCAAAGTTCAGCTTAAATTTAGCTTAATTCATTTTTCTGTGTCCTATAAAATCGTTAATGTCAAAATTGTAGCTCTTTGTAAAAACATGCTTGTGCTGCCGATTTTGCTTGAAATTGTCGATGCGTGATATTCTTTACGTTGGGCCGACCTCAGGCCATGCAGCAAAGCTTTATTTTAATGTACTTACGGAAGATATGTTCAATATCAGGAGTCAAAATTTGAATCAAATTGGAAAGAAAATTTTGACTTGTTTAAAGAAGATGTAAGGAAATAATTTTATTCAACAGCTAATTTTAGAGCAACAAAAATTATGATGAAAATGTCATAGATTAAGGGTGCGTTTGATTGGTACTTCCAAACCTACCAGATTCTGAAAACAGTAGACTTTGCAGAGACGGAAATGTATTTCCCAATCAAACACAAAAATCTTCAAAACGGTAGTTTTCGGATTCACCATGACGGTTTGCTAATGAAAACGAGAATCTCTCCAAAGTCTGCCAAGCCTTCTGCCTTTTGGAGCAGAAGGTTCAGAAGGCCTTCCAAACCTACCAAACGTACCATTTTGAGAATTTCGGAGTCAATCAAACACAAATTCTGAGTCTACCAAGTCTACCGTTTCCAGAATTGGTGCCAATCAAGCACACCCTAAGTCGAAGCATCAAGGAGACAAGTTGCAATTTTTATGCAATGTTTTTTGGCTAATGCATTCGACTCACTTTTCGATATTATGTTTCCCAACAAATTCATGTTATACCAAAACCATTCGCTCGCGTCTTTTTAGATAAGAAAGCCGGGAAGTTCAAAGAATGGCTTGATGTTTCATCGCTTATTGATGTGAAACCCAGTGGGGCTGTTATGGAAATTCTCAGCTATATGGCATATGAAACTGTTGGACAGGTAAAATAGCTATCTTCTACAGGGGTATTGCGAGGTACCAGCTTTTGGAGGGGTGTGCTATCTTGGTTTGGAAATTGCCCGAATTTTTTCCATTGTTTTCTTTAAATATTCCATTGTTTTAGTTAAGGATAGCTATTGTTTTGTACCTGGTGAATAAAACAACAATCCTTGTTTGAAAGACCACTGCTCCCTGGATATAGAGGCAATGATATTGGCAAACCTGTGATTTAATAGTAGACATGTTCAAATAGCTTTTAAAATTTACCTCACGGAAATCGGCTACTCCGTTCTGAAATTATGAGCGAGTTTCTCGAGAAGACCCCTTCAAGAAACGTTCAAAAATGGCATAGGACCTCGATCAATTTTCCCTAATATTTCTGCCTTACAACAATGAGTTGAAAATGTTTTAGCACGTGTTGTCCCTTTGGGAGGTTGAAAATTTCATCCCTAGAAGCACAACAAAACTATTCCGGGCGATTTCATCCTCCCAAGAAGATAACACATGCTAAAACGTGTTCAAGTCATTGCTGTAGGGCAGAAATATTAGGGAAATTTGATCACGATTTTAGGAACTATGCAAATATCATCAGTTTGTAGGAATCTAAAAATAGTGTGGAAGTTACAGGCGTTCAAACATCTAAACATTTTTCTGACTTACCCGGTCTCTTTCATGTGCTAAGCATGAGCTTCAATTTTTAATCTTTAGATCTTATCAAGCTTATAGATTTACTTCCAAGTCTTCTCTGTCCCTAGATTGTCGACCTTGCCTTGATCGTCAAACAAGACCAAGAAATCACAGACCCAGTTCAAGCCGTAATGCCTCCATCGATCAATCCAGAGACTAGCCTGATGAAGATCTTCTCGATCACAGGGCACAAAGGCTCAACAAGTTCAACAACTGCAACTCCCGGTCATACGCCACCAGGCACTCCAAACACTTTACAGACAAATAGTACATCAGCAGCAACGGGGACTGGAACGAGTCTTATATCTCCTGCGCAAGGTGGTCTTGCATCGTCTTTAGGGACAGCGTCATTGGCTTCTTCAGGCTTAATCAAACCATCAAAGACCAAGAAAAAGAAAACTAAGGTATGCAGTAAATTTGTGATCTATTTCTAAAGTCCTTTTTTAAACAAATTAGATCCGAATCTCCGCTTTTAGCATAGTGGCTTAGGTCATAGCAGAAGCTCAGTTACAATATGGAGTTTGAATAAAAAAGTGTAGCGTTTGTCTAAGTCTACAATTTTGCTTCCGAATCTCCGCTTTTAGCATAGTGGCTTAGGTCACAGCAGAAGCTCAGTTACAATATGGAGTTTGAATAAAAAAAGTGTAGCGTTTGTCTAAGTCTACAATTTTGCTTGCTAAAAGCTTCATGGATAGGAGGTAGCCCCAATCGGTTATCGAAATTCAGTGGGTTAAAATTGGTCTCATCATTCGATATTTACCAGCGATTTTACTACAAAAGTTTTGCAAGATTCCTGAAACAAGGCTAGAACAGACGGATCCCTGCATAGGTTCCAAATCTTTAAAAAGGTTGGTGTAAAATTCTATGACCTATTCATTTGAATTGAATGGCTTGGAAGAAACTTCAGCTACTTTTCAATAATTCTACCGTTGCACTCTTCAGAAAGTTTGAATCTTTTCAGAATTGGAGTATTTTTCTTCTTTTAAGAATTCAAGAAAAAATTTGAAAAAAAACTTAAAACCATCGTAATTTCAAAACTTTTTGACGAAACATAGAATAATTTTCAAGAAAAACATTGTTTATGAATGTCTACAATATGGTATCAAGCAAAAGTATTTCACTGTTATGGTTTACGATTTAGACATTTGATGACGTCACATCCGCAGATGAGTTGAAATATAAGTTACGCTGCAATTTAAAAAAATATTCAAGATTTCTGAAAAGTCCAATGGTAGAATAAGTCCAAAAATCCAATGGCAAAAATCCAGCCCAAGTTTCTCTCAAGCCATTCAATTCAAATAAGTTGGTCGTAGAATTTTACACCAACCAAAGATTTTGAACCTATGCTCTAATCCCCCCGTTTTCCAAATGGTGTTTTTCACTTAATCAACCTTGCGGTTCTAGTTATAACTGTTGATATCGCAGAAGCGATTTGCAGGCTCAATTTGATTTAATCTTCTCGTGTGTACGTTGAAAACGTAGCTGGTTTTTCAGAAAAACATCCACCATGTTAGCTGCTAAACTGGTGCTATTGGCGCCTGAAAGCTTACGTAGAGGAATAGAAAACCGAGTTTTAACATCAGTGCGCAAAAATACAAGAAATGCTCAAATCGTAAGCTCAAAAAATCTCAACTTAGAGGCTAGAATGTTGATTAATCGCTTTGAGGTATCCCGCAAGGAGAGAATCTAAAGACTCCTCGACCTTCATTTTGCAGTTTTATTTTCGAAGCTCATAGAAAAGCTTGTACATCGTATTGGTTTGCTAGAATTTGAAATGAAATATTTGACCCAGAAGTTCGCTATCCAACCAGTTCCAGTCAAACCTCAATTATCCAAACCAAGCTTTTTCCGGACTTCTCGATCATCCGGACTTTTTTCTCTACCGGGTGAGTCAAAAAAGTTTCGGCGATTTACAGGATGTCCCAAAAAAAATTATACAGATTTGGTTGACCCTAGCGATGAGAATTTAGCGTGAATCAATCCGAAAACATTTTT
This sequence comes from Aurelia aurita, assembly GCA_004194415.1. Lineage (NCBI taxonomy): Eukaryota > Metazoa > Cnidaria > Scyphozoa > Semaeostomeae > Ulmaridae > Aurelia > Aurelia aurita. Next base: position 339,789 of record REGM01000124.1, read on the forward strand.
AAAACATACCTCGATGGTTAGCTTGAACATAGATACCTTGTTTATTGATATTGGGTCTTTGAGAGTTTAAATATTAATCTTCAAAGGACAAATTCACCTTCATCTCCAAACCAGAGCTTTTGCGTTTTGGCCTAAGCAAATTCTTGAAGCACTGTGAATAAGTCAAAACCCAAAAGCCCTGGTTTGGAGGTCGAGGCAGATTTGTCCTTTGAAGATTAATATTTCAACTCTCAAAGCACCAATATCAACAAACAAGGTATCTATGTTCAAGTTGACCATCGAGGTATGTTTTAAAAATGTTTTCGGATTGATTCACGCTAAATTCTCATCGCTAGAGTCGACCAAATCTGTATACTATTTTTTGGGACACCCGGTAGAATTCATCAAAATTTGAAAATTTAATTTAAGTTAAACTTGTCTGTTTGAGGTGTTGCATCAAAGATAAACTGATGACAAATTCAGCAAACGTTGTTTATACCTACCTACCACAGGTCGAGTGACCATACACTTGGGAAACCATCTCTTTACCTGTTGATACAGTTACCCACTACGAAGAACTTAACTTATATGAAAAGAAAGCTCCATGAAGAGGACAACCACGTGATCTGAAGTGGGTATAAACAACGCTCGCTGAATTTGTCTATTGTTCTGTCATAGCTTTCAATTATTGAAATTCCAAATTTTTATCAGCTACCTGGTTTTTGAGGCATACTACGAAATTGTACAGAATCTTAATGCAAGGTTGATAATGCAAGAAATTAGTCTTGTGATCATGTACGAATCGAAAGTTAATGTGTAATAATAAACTTTGAGAATCATTGGCAAGATTTATGATGTCTCCTAAATCCCATGGCTCAAAATATGGGGTTTTCGAGCAGTCATTTCAAGGTCTTTGCCCTAGTTTAGCATAGTTATTGTTGCAAATAATGATTTCACCTTTGATATGCCTAAAAAAGAACAAATTTTAAAGACAAGTAGCACAACCAAATTTTGCAGATTTTTCAAACTTTGAAACGTTATCTCAGTCATCCGGTATTGGTAATAATATTCTTCGCGTTATCTCCTCGTCCCTGATTGTTTTTTATTAGAAATATGAGCTAGGGAAGTACAGTTTCCGAGCTATCATATTGCAGGTTCCAAAGCTTGTTTGCTCAATTCTGTCATTGAAAAGGTTTAAAAGATCGCTGGCTAGTCTGCACTTTAGCGGACCAGCTATCAATTTCGGCAAGTAATGTGTCATGGGGTAAGGGTCAGGGTTAGGTTTTGGAAAAGGGATTTAGGGTAAGTTATGGTAAGTCAAGGTTAGTTAGGGTAANCCTAAAAAAGAACAAATTTTAAAGACAAGTAGCACAACCAAATTTTGCAGATTTTTCAAACTTTGAAACGTTATCTCAGTCATCCGGTATTGGTAATAATATTCTTCGCGTTATTTCCTCGTCCCTGATTTTTTTTTATTAGAAATATGAGCTAGGGAAGTACAGTTTCCGAGCTATCATATTGCAGGTTCCAAAGCTTGTTTGCTCAATTCTGTCATTGAAAAAGGTTTGAAAGATCGCTGGCTAGTCTGCACTTTAGCGGACCAGCTATCAATTTCGGCAATTAATGTGTCATGGGGTAAGGGTAAGTCAAGGTTAGTTAGGGTAAGGTAGGGTTTAGTTAGGGTTAGTAGGGTATTTGGTCAAATACGTTCTCGAGAGATATGACATAAAGCTGGTCCGCTAAAATGCAGTTGTACCAGATCGGTTAAAACAAACATTGCTGAGTTTGAATACTGGTCAATGGTGACAACTAGACTTATCACATGATTCGCTGTTTTTTGCTCCAAACTTTGTTGAATTGAATTGCGTATTCGCTCAAATAACGAATCCTAACTATACTATCAAGAAACCCAAACAAACTACCCTAATGTTTCAGGACGGCGATGATTCTCGATGACATATCTGGATGAAAGCTTTAAACAAGCTCGAGGCTATTCTCCTGTATTTTGCGGGACAGTCTCAGAGTAGAGCTGTAGCGATGAAAAGTTTTCCATTTACTCATGCATTTTTGCTGTGATGTTCAAAATGGAATGTGCAAAATGGAGCAAGGGGTTATTATCGCATTCACACTGACACCAGCTTTATCTAAACCAGGTTAGATTTCAACCAATCAAATGCATTCGACTTGTTCGATTGACCAATTAGAAGGCCCTATTCGATAACCTGGTTTTGTTTAAGCTGGTTTAACTTGCAAATGTGAATGGGGTTTGCAAATCATTATGTTTATTATTAGGTTCATTTGACGCAGCCAGTCGGTATATTGTCTGTTTTCCGTTTCAGCATGGTTACACAAGTGGAATTGAGCCTACAAGTGATTGCATAGTCCCATGCCATATAAGAGAAGCAATGCGGCGTTATTTTCAATCTCATGGACCTATGACACCATTCTCGGTAAGTTTTGTTCTTAAATAAGGGCAGATTTTGTAACAATAACATCAGTTGTCTTTGATTGACAGGCCAGTACGAAGCGATTAGCGATTGCAGACAAAGGGATTTCTTCGGCTGAGTAATCAATCTCTGTAGGCAAAAAAGCAGATCGTTAGAGATGCCCTGAAACCTAGGGAGGTAACTCACTTGTTGTGCAAGCGAGAAAATGGTTTTTAAGAGTAGACTGGACTTGTAAGAAATTGATTCTTTTTGACTGATAAAAAGTGGGACTCGTGCCAAGTCCAAGCGAATGCAAGAGACTTTGTCGAAAGAAGTAAATAGCTAAACATCTGGGGTCTCGATTTAATTCATCCATATGACTATGACTTATCTAACTCACAGAAGCTGATGAATAGGTGTTTGAATTGCACATAATAATATGCGAGAATTGCATTGCCTACTGTTCAGCCTACTTCTTCTATTTCCTAAAAACCATTTTTTGCTTGCACAACGAGTGAGTTACCTCCCTAGTTGTCAGGGCAACTTTCCAGTCCGCTTTGTTTACATTCACTGAGCCTTGATTACTCAACCGAAGAAATCTGCGATCGCTAATCGCCATGAAATGTTCTCTCGATTAAAGGCAACTAATGCTATTGTTAGAAAATCTGCTCTTGTTGTTTTCTTATCCATCCAGTATCTGAAATCACATCAGGTAACTGAACCTTTTCCAAAGTACTTTCGGTATACGCCATCACAGCAAAATTGAAGGATAAGATCTAATGAGTGCAGGTACAAGATGTTATTTAGCAACTTAGACATTAATCATGAGCTTCAGGCTTGGTCAGCTTAGAGTATTGAAAGGGCAAAGTCAAATTTGTGGTAAGTATGCTTCTGCTTGCACGCAGTTAACAGTTTGCAGTGCAATGTCTTCTCTCGTTATGCCTTTACGTAACAATTTTGTGTCGAGCCTCTATATGAAAATACAAAGGGTTTTATAAATACCTGCGTCACATGTCTGTGTTTCAGTTGGTCTTCTGGGGGGGAGTAAAGTGAAGTTTCGTTTATTTGGCTGCAACAGAGACCTTCATTTTCATTTCATTTGGCTGCAACAGAGACCTTCATTTTCGTTTCATTTGGCTGCAACAGAGACCTTCATGTTCGTTTCATTTGGCTGCAACAGAGACAGAGGCTTCAAGACCTTTTTGGATCATTCGGTATATTCTTACTTCGGCTGGCATGTGATATATCTTCTCAAAAAGCTCACTCTGTATTTTCAATCACTTCCGTCAGTCATAGGTGCTTTGTGAAGTTTTTACGCAGTTTTTGGTCTGCAGGTTACGTTCGAAAGAAAGCATTTTGATAATGTTTTTAACTGCTTTGTATTTTCTTTCCAGAGCAATTCAAGACCATCGTTGAGCCACAGGACTTTATGTCTATAAGGTAGCTGGATGCATGAGAGAAATTGTTACCAACCCAACTGCATCACTGCGTAGTATGGTAACTGCAGCAGAGCAAAGAGGTAACCTTTCAGGAGGCAAAGCGAAAAGGTATCTCTTCAAACTTTGAAAGGGTGACTAAATGCTGTTGTGTCTGTTTATTGTGCTCTTTCGAAAAGGTGTCTCGAAGATTATTGTTAATGCAGTCCTCGAGAAATTGAAGATGTTGGTTGTTCACAAGTGGTGCTTCGAGGAGCTGTCTCAAAGATTATAGATTATGCAGTCAAGTTTTAGAAGATGAAATCAGGCAATTGGAACTCCAGAAGGCATCAGCGCAGTGTTTCTCTGTCAGTAGGACTTGGTAAAAATGGTGACTAAATACTTTTTTTGCTGCATGCAGCTCTGATTAGAAGATGTCCCATATATAATGCAGTCCTGTTCCAAACGTTGCTGTTCAGCTGACTATGTTTAAAGCTCTTCGATTTTCTATCAGTTGCGTTTGCTGTGTGCATCATAGAGGATCTTACAGTTCTAGTCTCCTTTACCATTTCAAATATACAAACATTGCTAAAGGAATGCCTACTTTTAGCACCGCAGATCATACATGCATCCAAATTTTAGTCGTTGACTACTGTCCATGACATCTTTCCGTACTTTTTTTGCTACCTGCCGCAGCGTGTTTTTCATGCTAAGGCCTGTTTACTGCAATTCATGCTGCAATTCACCATCTTATCCAAAATGACCTAGCCTCATCTACTGTCTTCGTCGGCATCTTAAGAAAGGCTACTCATTTTGTTCTAAAATGTTTACTCTTCACAAACACGTTGCTTGGCATTGCGCAGTAAATATACTAACGTTGGCAATTCAAATCTTGCGTTGGGAAATTTAGTACTTTTTAATTCTTCTTTGTGGACAGGAGAAAACTTATAAGCAAAATCTACATTTTGAGTAGCTTGTTCAGTACTAGCCTGTNCAAATATACAAACATTGCTAAAGGAATGCCTACTTTTAGCACCGCAGATCATACATGCATCCAAATTTTAGTCGTTGACTACTGTCCATGACATCTTTCCGTACTTTTTTTGCTACCTGCCGCAGCGTGTTTTTCATGCTAAGGCCTGTTTACTGCAATTCATGCTGCAATTCACCATCTTATCCAAAATGACCTAGCCTCATCTACTGTCTTCGTCGGCATCTTAAGAAAGGCTACTCATTTTGTTCTAAAATGTTTACTCTTCACAAACACGTTGCTTGGCATTGCGCAGTAAATATACTAACGTTGGCAATTCAAATCTTGCGTTGGGAAATTTAGTACTTTTTAATTCTTCTTTGTGGACAGGAGAAAACTTATAAAGCAAAATCTACATTTTGAGTAAAGCTTGTTCAGTACTAGCCTGTGCCCTCACTTTTGTTGTCCCAGTTTCACAGAGATCTTGTGAAATCTGTTATTCAAATAATGATATTGGCTTATCTAGCTCTTTGTTTGTTTAATTTATGCCGCAGTCGTTGGACAACAAAAGTGGGTCCATCACACAGACCATAGCTCCCCCTCGTTGTGGTCTGTAACGCAGGCTAGTTCAGTACAGCCTACCGGGTGAGTCATGAAAATGCAATCCCTGTTTGAAAGGCTGTTGTTCCCTGGATATTAAAGCAATGATAATGGTAAATGCTCTGTTTGATAGCGGACATGTTCAATTAGATTTCAAAATTTACCTGGCTTAGATCTGCCACTCTGTTATGATTTTATGAAAGATTTTCTCGAAAAGACCCTTTCAGAAAACCTTAAAAAACGGCTGAAAATGATGATCAAATTTCGTCAGTTGTCCTGCCTTACAGTGATAGCAATTACAAGTGTTTGCACGTGTTATCCTTTGGGGATGACATCTCCCGTAATAATTCTGGATTCTCCTAGGGATGACATTTCCACCAAAGGGAGAACACATTTTAAAGCATGTTCAAGTCATTGCTGTAAGACAGAAATATTAAGGAAATTTGATCGTGATTTTAGGCCGTTTTTGAAGGTTCTGGAGAGGGCTTTCCCGAGAAAATCCCTCATAATTTCATAATTGAGTGGCCCATTTCAGTCATGTAAATTTTAGAATCTAATCGAACTTGTTGGCTATCAAAAAAGATATTTGCCAATATTTTTGCTGCGATATCGTGGAAACAATAGCCATAGCCATTAAGAAAACCATTTTTAGAGCTGGGGATTTCTTTTCTTTTGACTGTAAATTTTGAACATTATTGTATATAGGTTTTAAATATTGTAAATAGGGTTTTACAGTTTAATTTAATTGACAGTTTTATAATACTTTTTTCTTTCTTCGATTGTAATTAAATGTTTTTATCGAAGGGCCCCTTGAAAACCAGCTTCTGCTGAAGTGCAACGCTCCTTAAAAGAATTAAATATGACATATGAAAATATGAAAAATTCCAAGAGGGATTATTTTCTATGATTCACCCGATATACTTACTGCAAATGTTTTGGTTAAATATAGTAGAATTTTTTACAATTAGATTTTAGTAAGAAATAAATTGGAAGTATCTTTCCATTGAGATCCCGAACATGTCATTCGGCCTCAGGCCAATTCTAGCGAAAATTTTAAAGGACAATTCCGGGGTGTATAAAAGTAATGTCAAAAAACAACCTTACCAACTCCTGACGAAGAATTGCGACTTTTTTCCACATTTAGGCATCCGTAACGGCTGCCAATGTGACAAACGTTTTCCATAAGTTAGGCCCAAGCTCGTCGCCATTTTGGAAGAGTTCACGATGAGGAGTGTAGCCTCGCTTTAGATGCAAGACGGTGATGTCAGAGCTTACGAGATTTGCAGGGAGAATTTTCTGATAGCCTCGTTTGCGTTCAATATGACGTAGGCTCGCACTGACCTTCTGGTCAATGACGTAGGCTCGCACTGACCTTCAGATTATAATACGCAATTTCCAAGAGAAAAGACGCAAAAAAGTTAAAAAAAGTACGATACACCATTCATAACAGTATAATCTTTCATTTTATGATGAATCATACCAACCCCGGAATTGTCCTTTAATGCAAAGCAAATGTTCAGACCATGTTGCTGCTTTTGTTTATCTTTTACCCGTCCATGTTTTGTAAGATATAACGAAGAAAGATTAACTAACGACCAGTTTCTTCAGTTGTAGGCCCTGTTTACACGATACCGTGTTCACTTCATATCGGACAAATTGGGGCTCTGTTTAAATAGAACTCTTCGCTGTGCTCTGCGGGGAATTCACATTTGTTTTAAAACCACTGTGCAGGGTGCCCTACTTCGCTAGTCTGCATGCAGGCTACTACTTCGCCTCCTCTTCGAATCGAGGCTCAGTGTGCATATACCATACTTTCTGATGTGTCCTGATTCGCATGCAGAGTGATCTCGATGCTCCGAGGAGTCTCGTAGAACCCCAATCAGAGTTCACGGGGCTCCTCTAATTGGCATTCAATCGTTTACACAAACATGGCGGCATATCGCATTGGTTTCAAGCCTCTTCCAGAGCACTTCCATTTGATAACGCAAGAACGGCATGAAGCATGTCGGATTGGTGCGTCCTTGTATAACTGTAACCATAAGGCTAATCCGATATGAAACCGATCCGATATGAAATGAAGACGTTATCGTGTAGAGGGGGCTTTAGTAGAGCGAATGGATTAGATATCCTATGGTCATGGACTCGAGCCCTGCGCTGGTCGATTCATTTTAATTCTTCCGATCGTCCTTTTTGACTCACGGTACGAAGTACAAGTAGAGTCTATGGGGTGATAGGCGACTCCTGTGTCCTGTGTTCTGTGTCCTGTGGTCATTTGCTGTTTGTCATGGCACCGAGGGTTGTATAGAAGCGTATAGAAGAGACAATGAGTTCGTTTAGAGCCTAATTAGGGCATGCATGACATTTAGTAGCTAATGGCGGACAATAATGGAGTTTTAGCGCATGCGTCTTGGAGTCAATGTCTTGTGGAATAAAAGGAAAACGCGCATTCTCAGAAGACGCTAGCGCCGAGGTGAAGTGGAAAAAATCACTACTTTTGAACCGTTTGACCGATTTTCGCGCAGTAAACGGCCGCGGCAAGGTAAAATTCGACGTAAATCGATATTCTTTACCTACTGCAAGTATTATTTCACAGTTATTTCCAAAAACCGTCGAAAAACAAGCCATTTCATTTTGGAAGCTGTGAAGAAATTTTTTAATTTTTCACTAGGCCCATCAAATTTGCAAGTTTTCCTCCTTTCGAAACTTGCGTTTTCTATCGTTTTTCTTTGTGTTCTAAAACTTAAAAGCTGTCGTAAACCTTTTCAAACGATGTCGTGAAGTTTCTTAAAGAAATTAGTTTCATTTTCATGCTTTTTTTACTGCTTTAGCAGTGACATGTTTTCGACCTTTTTTGGTCTTTTTCGGCTTCCTAACAACAACAACAACCCATGGTTAGANTTTTCACTTAGGCCCATCAAATTTGCAAGTTTTCCTCCTTTCGAAACTTGCGTTTTCTATCGTTTTTCTTTGTGTTCTAAAACTTAAAAGCTGTCGTAAACCTTTTCAAACGATGTCGTGAAGTTTCTTAAAGAAATTAGTTTCATTTTCATGCTTTTTTTACTACTTTAGCAGTGACATGTTTTCGACCTTTTTTGATCTTTTTCGGCTTCCTAACAACAACAACAACCCAGTGTTAGACTGAATTAGCCCGTGTCATCGTTGTGTAAAACTTTGAACATTTTATGGAATGATAAAGGAGGCTTTTTCAAATCTAAAACGGTTTTAGATGTGACTGTAGTGACTCAAGTGAGGAAAAGGAAACATGTAAACACAAATCGTCCGAAATAAAAAAATTTGCTCACATTGAGATTTGAACTCCAGCCGTCAGATCTGAAGCCCCAACGCCTTAACCACTACACCAGCTAGCCTTGCTAACGTCGAGGTAAAAAGGATAATGTCTGTTTATTATTGCTTGCATTCAAGTATGGAATATCAATACCACCTCTAATTGACTCATTGTTGCTGAAAACAGTAATGACGTCAATGTTAACATTGACGGGCTCTCTCGGAATCTGATTGCAAGAACATACATAGTTGAGGGCAATAGGACACCTTGTACGCCTAAGACTACGTTTACACGATGCCGGCACATTTTGAAAACGGTGAAAAATGTGACGGTAGCAAAATTTTAGCTAGCGTTCACACGATACCGGCACAATTTGAAAACGGTAGAAAATTTGACGGCAACAAACTCATTGCAATCTCCCCAAGAATTTGATGCCAAAGAAATGTACCTACACCTTAAGAATCAATCAGCCTCGTTTTGTAAGCGTCGAAAAATGTTCCGTTTTCATCGTTTTCAAGTGTTCACACGATGCCGTTTTCGAAATGTCCCGGTTAGAGTTCCGTTTTCAAAATCTACCGTTTTCAAAATCTGCCGGCAAAAAATGTGCCGTTTTCGTGTGAACGGGAGGCCTATCCGTCACATTTTTCACCGTTTTCAAAATGTGCCGGTATCGTGTGAACGTAGTCTAAGAAGTAACCCCATAGATTTTCCGTCGTACCTCAGGAACAATGGAAGAGAGTTTGAATGCTGCCTTTTCAGATATGTACTTTGATTTTAGCTAGAAACTAACTTCCCCATACTTTTTCATTGACATTTTTTACAGCTTTTGAAGGTTTAAATAACGTCATCAAAGAACATTTTCAAGACTTGTCAAGTCAGGTTATGAACTTTTTCTTGAAGGTTTCATTTTTTATAAAAGTTCTTCTTGTTTTTAGAAGCAATAGTAGTTTTTGAAAGCTGAAAACATTGTTATGTAATGAGATTTTCTAAAAATGATATATCTCCTACGACCTTCTTTGTCTGATACTTAAACGTTATGCCAGGTCCGTGAGTCCCCCCAGAGGGTCCTTTGATTCAGTACTTGCAATTCTGGTTTCAGAAATAGAACATAACGTAGAGTAGAGCATAGGTATTAAATCGTGATTGGCTTACATGTTAGGCACACATCAGCGAATCGGGCCAATCGGATTGCGTAAAAATCACAACGGAGGCAAATTTAGGTCCTATTTGCTCGTTTTACAATCCTCTGCTTTATCATTTTCTCTTGAAGGGAAATTTAGATTTTCAGATTGTTTCGTCTTGCGCAGGAGTACCAGTATTGTAACTGCGGAAGAAGATGAAAGTTGAAAAAGAATTGCGGGAAATCGGCATGGGTTTGCCTGTTTTCAATTCAGAAGGCGGGAAATCGCTGTGACATTTCAATACGCCGTTATCCGAATATTCAACAAGTTACAAAGCAACAAACAAATTGTTTATAATTTGAAGTCAGCACATCTGAAATAGGTATTTACTCATCAGTCAATAGTCAACACATCTTTGAATACGTATTTACTCAACCGTGAAAAATGACAAAACGAAATAATTCCTAAACAAACGAAGTGACGCGAATGAGAAGTAAATTCTCACTTTCAACAAAACAGTAAAATGCCCAGACAGCACTGAAAACTAGTGTAAACGGTTCTTGCATGCTTCATGGTTTTATGTTAATGGCTATGTTCTTGTTTTGAACAATTTTGACGGACGTGATTGTTTTATCCTCAAATTACTCTTTGATAAGCTTGAACAGTGTCCAACAATGGATAAAGAAATTGGCCTTTCTGATATCACAATCATCAAAAACAAAAATGCAAAGGACTTTGGAGAATCATTCGAATTAAAGCTCATCGAAGGAGATAACAGAATCGAAATGGCTCCCTCCAACTTTGTTCTCCATGAGATGGTGAAACATAGCCATGTGGAAGAGATGTACAAACATGTTGCTAACATTCTAAAGCAAGGAGGACACCAAGCAGTGGACAAAGAAGCCAGTTCATTAGACGTGGAAGGCCTAGCAGCTCTGCATTACGCCGCAACGCAACCTTCAATCGTAGCTGCGAGGCTACTCCTTGATCAAGGTGTGAATTTGGATGTGGAGTCGAAATGTGGCGAAACGCCGTTACATATTGCGTTAAGGTAAGGTTGTATTTTGTGGTATAGGTCTACTTCTAAAGATAGAAAGATGAAATGTAATGTAACGTCAGCACTTTTCGATAAAATCCTAGCTGACGAGAAGAACTATTCTTTGCACTGCATGGCAAACCACACCCCATCCCATCCCATCCCATGCTCTAGTATCTCCTGTTGGGGCAATACACGATTACGCTAAAGATGTCGGCGAGGAACTTTTTCCAAGATGCATTGCGGTCCAATAACGATAACGATTCTGGAAGGAATGCATCTTTACGTTTCTGGAAGTAATGCATCTTGGCTAAAACCTCGCAGCCATCTTCAGCGTACTCATGTATTGAGTATAGTGCATAGTTTTCGTGTTGAGAGCTTCTGGTAGACTATTCAGTACAGGCCCAGTATACAATATATTTTGGAAAACCATGACTAACCTGTTCTTTGCAAGAAGAGCATTGGGTACCACAGGAATCAACCCTTTGACTTTTCTTTCAAGAGATAACCCCCTCCGAACCCATTCAGCAAGTAATCTTCGTTGCCTGACTGCATAAGTTGGTAGCCTAGTTATTCGACGGCTAGAATTGCCTCCAAGCCAACCCAACCCCTGGGGAGTACTTGACCCACATTTGTACAGGGGTGTGCCCCCGAGTTTTGGTGACTAACCCACTTCTATGATGATGTAGCGCTTGACCAACCCATTTTTATGAGGACGTAATGCCCTTTAAGCAATAGGATTTCAAGAAATTTTGCGTTTACACCCGATTTAAAGGAAACTTTTACCAAAATTTTATCCTATTTTAGAGAAGTTCCCCTTTCAAAACCCACACTTATGAGGGGCACATACTGAATATTAGTGAGTACCCGCCCTGGGACCACACCCTATTTTGCAAAGCCGAGCTGACTCTAGCCTGCGTTACAGACCATAACGAGGGGAAGTTATGGTCTGTGTGATGGACTCACTTTTGTTGTCCCTACGACTTCAGCATAACTTAAACAAACAAAGAGCTAGACAAGCCAATATCATTATTTGAANAACGAGGGGAAGTTATGGTCTGTGTGATGGACTCACTTTTGTTGTCCCTACGACTTCAGCATAACTTAAACAAACAAAGAGCTAGACAAGCCAATATCATTATTTGAATAACAGATTTCACAAGATCTCTGTGAAACTGAGACAACAAAAGTGAGTCCATCACACAGACCATAAGTCCCTTCGTTATGGTCTGTGACGCAGGCTCTCGCGCAGGCTATGCTAACTCATGCCGGTCTGCAGTTTTCTATCCATCATCGCGGCGTCCCTGGAATAAGGAACCACAAAATGAGAAACTACGGAACAGGAAACTCAGATGGAATTTGTGAAATAGACTTGGGGCCAGTATACTTGACACCATTTTCCACAAGAATCTTATTGGCGGATTTTTATGCTTTAAATTTGCTTGCAGGTATGGTAATATTCAGATGGCAAGCATTCTCACGGACAGAGGTGCACGCTTAGAAAAAGTTGATTCCAGTGGAAATAATGCATTGCATTTAGCTGTAGAAAAGGGATTGCGTGGAATGGCAGTAAAGATTTTAATGCGATGCCCTTTTCTTGTTTATTCACAAAACAATACCGGTTCCACAGCATTGCATTTTGCGGCAGTTTGTGGTGACGCTCACTTGTGTGAAAAACTGGTTTCCTGCGAAGCTAAAGTGATCGTGAAAAACATCAATGGAGAGACGCCGTTGCATTTGGCTAGCTTGCAGAATCATGTCGATATTTTGAAGGTGCTGCTTGAAAAAGGTAAGTAAAGAATCTTATTTTTCGGTTGTAAATTTTTTTGGACTGAGTAAACTCGGTTTTCACAAATTTAAAAGTTGCAATTTAAACACTCTGAAAAGGAATAATTTCGCTCTTGATTCAGAGCTAGACTTATTACATGAGTCCTTGTTTTCGCTCTCTTCCCCCTAACCATACCCCACAATACCCCACAATACCCATTCCGCATAACAATAAATAACAATTCAATTCAATGGAGCAAAACTTAGACTCATATCATCAGTCTAATTCAGAGCGAAGCAAATGAAAGAATAGACCTTTTAGCTATTCTACAAAAGAGTCTGCATCGAGCGATATTTTTATACATTTTTATACGAAAGGTTTGATTGAGTGGCGTTGGAGTTTCTATGTCTTTTGCACATATTCAAAAATTCTACAAAATGTATAAAAATATCGTTGGATTCAAACTCGTTTTTAGAATAGCTAAAAGGTCTTTTGCTCCCTGCAAATCCGAAACCAAGTTGTTCTGTTTTCAAGCATTTACACTGAAGCGTTTCATGCCGTTCATAGATCTTACCGTTTTCAAATTTGTCTTCATTTCATGCCGGTTACGGAAACGTTTCAGGGTAAACGGAAGGCCAAAACGGCATCTCATTTCGTACTGTTTTCATTTGAGACATCCCATTCCCCTTCTGTATATGAACGGTTGTTTAGTTTTGACAAACTTCCAAATTCCAATTCTAGCCAGTCCAAGCAAAGAAGGACGGGAAAAGTTTGTAAGTCTAAGAAGAAACGATGGTTTTACAGCACTTCACATAGCAGCTAATATGGGACACACCGAGGCAGTTAGATATATGGTCGACTTAGGAACAAATGTCAACCCTTGCGCAGCACCAGGTCCCAGTGCACTACAATTGGCTGCCGGAGGAGGACACATTGAAGTTATGAAGTTGTTGCTGTGCAGCGGCGCTGCGTTGGATGCTAAAGATCAATATGGGAATACAGCTTTGCATAGGTATGTGAACTTCACTTCATCTCTGTTGGCTATGAACACCCGCTCTTGGGGCTTTTCGACATGAATTGTGCTTAAAGACCCATAGCTAACCATGATCCTTTGCGGTCCCAAAGCCGACTACTTCCGCGTGAAGGGCTGTTTGCGAAATGGTTGATCAGTTGTCCATCCGACACGGATTCATTTTTAAATCATAGGGACTCAATTTGGTCAATTGCATATTACAAATATCCAGAAACCTAACTGTGTGGTCAGGTTATACCGAATTGTCCAATAATACGAACTACCCAGTTGATACGTTGGTTTCAATTAAGAAAAAAACAATTCCTTATCGGATAGACAACTGATCAACTATTTCGCAAAAAGCCTCTGTTACATAAAGTACTAGCCTTGGGTGCGATAACGCTATTTTCTTGATATCACCTGATATAAATGAGATCTTATTGGTCTGTAGATAGCCTATTGTATTTGATAATGTCAGCGCGTGCACCAACGAAACAAAGCCAAAGAAACAATGGCGTGTGTAGGTTTTTTCTCTGGCCTATTTATATACAACCCCATTCAGCTCAGGTCATTCACTTTAAGAATTCTTTAACATTTTCAAGACAATTATTGAGTTCTTGATATTCTTGCAGTCTTTCTCAGCTCTCAGGAATTCTTATCAGAATTTTAAAAACTCTTATTCTTAAGATTTCAAGAGAATTATTTTGGTGCCATGGTAAACTGGGCTTGTGCTGTAGATATACCGGGTGTCCACAAAAGTTGCCTTCAGTTTGAAAATCACCAAAATTTGATTCTGCTGCTATTCGCACGGGCTGTAGGAAACATTCGAATTGGTCTTTAGAAAATGTTGTGGTCATAGGTTGCGGTTTTTAAGATGAAATTAGCTGCGATGTTTTCACAGCGGTTTCCTGTTATTTAGTAGCCACTCGACGGTTGACCCAGCAGACTTTAATCTGCCCATCGGTAGTTTCCGTTTATTAGCGTCTGCTGAATCAACCGTCGAGTGGATACTAAATAACAGGAAGCTGATGTGAGAACATCGCGGCTAACTTAATCTTAAAAACCGCAACCGATGACCACAACATTTTCCAAAGACCAATCCGAATGTTTCCTACAGCTCGTGCTATTCGCTGAAATTTCCTTTTACTCGTATATAGCAAGAATCAAATTAAACTTGACGAAAACAGTTTTCCTTATCAGCTCAGTTCATATCATTTAAATTTATTATGTTCGTAGCTTCTGTCCAGAGCATTCTTGGACCCAATCAAAATACCTGAATCATGGGAAGAAGTCGATATTTAACGCAGCAAACGAAAGTGACAGTGAGTCAGCAGGTGACGATAACGATAGTGATGATGATACCGATGCTGATGTCGCTGTTGATAGTGGTAGTGCAATTTCAAGAAATCTGATTGCGGAAGAAGAAATGTTGGAAACAGGAAGTGGTATTGCGGAGAAGAGTCGAGATGATTGTGATCAGCAATGCAAACAAGATTGTTACGAAGAAGAGTTTATTGGCACTTCAGGGACTACGAAAGACGATGCAGATTACTGCAGAATTCCAAGAAATCCGATTGCGGAAGAAGAAATGTCAAAAACAGGAAGTAGTAGGGAGAAGATTCAAGATTATTGTGATCGACAATGCGCACCTGGTTGTTATGAAGAAAAATTCATTGGTGTTTCACAGGCTGAAAAATACGATCCGCATCACAATGATTGTCGTGTGGAAGCTACCGAAGTGCCACGTGATTCCTATAGAAATAACAATAAGTATGTCGTTTCACAAATTACTCAAGACAATGTTCTATCTATACAGCGTCCTAATAAAGATTGTTTTACAGAGCAGAATGATGATCTTATGACAGAAAATGACTTATATGATGATGATTTTTCCGGTTGCAATTGTGTAGACGAATGCTTATGTGAATGCTATGACTGTTGTTCTACGCGCCAGGAGGAAAGTAAGGACTCCACCAAAGACTGTTCAAATTGGCGGGGCCAAAGGCCGAATGCTGATGTCTTTAACACATTAGCTACAACTTGTGCTCCTGGAGGTGTCAAGAAGAAAGAGGATCTTCGGTCGAATCAACAAGGGACGGAGCGAAGCTCAAATGGTAAGGACGATTTGTTAGTTTTTTATATGAGCGTATTACAGCATTGGCGTCATCTTAAAAAAAAGATTGCACAAATGGTACTTTAGAAACTTTAGGTACTTTGCTACATATTGATTTTCAGAATTATGGCGTTTTTTGTTTACTGATTTTGATTTCATGTTTTTTTCTACTCTTCTAGGCATATGTGGGGCCTTGACTTTGAAATTTTATTGCTCAAAGTATATTGGAGCGTACACAAAAAGTAATTCCTTGAAATTATTGAAAATATCCATTACTCATGATATCCCTCCACAGTTACTCATGATAGCCCTCCACATTACTCAAGATAGCCATCACATACTCAAGATAGCCCTCACATTACTGCGCACCCTCCACATTACTGCGCATGCATTACCTAGGGTGGTTCAGTTCAATTCAGTTCAGTTTTCCTTTTAAACCCAAGCTGCCCTGCCCAAGCTTCCCAAGTTATTATCATTCTTTCTTTTCATTTCAGGGGGTAAGCCAACGCAGAATAATCATTCACGGCGTTCAAGAAGTAAATCCCCATCGAAATCTCCTTCCAAGCTACCATCAGTGGCTTTATCGTTGAGTCAAACAGGCAGAACGAGAGGTGTGCCAAAATTTTATATTGGTGGCAAGAATGGAGTTGCACTGTAAGTCGATCTCTGTATGTTTTATTTCCAGTTTCATCTGAAAATTAAGATCATGACGAAATTATGGATTCAAAATTTGAGGTCCTTGTTTGTTTAAAAAAAACTGGTCCACAAAATTTCGAAGAATAAGTGAGTTTAGAGCTAGTAAAATTGTAGGCCTATATCTCTTCTGCTTTCTTTTCTTATCTCTTCTGTTTTGCTTTTGTTCAATTTTGATTGGAAATTGAAAAGTTTACAAATTTTTTTTGTCTAATTTCTGAATCGTCTTTGAACGTTGTTCATGCTTTATAGACAACCATGATTTTCAATCAATGCTCCAAGAGACGTTTCGGTCAGCTTTTACCCATTTTATTTCAAATTGCAATTGGATAGTAATGCTTCAAATACGTAAAATTGTGTTAATGAAGACGAAGATCTTTTCATACCAGGTGAGTCAATAAAAACAATCCCCGTTTGCAAGGCCATTGCTCCATGGATATATTTAAATCGATTTAAAAATTTACCCGACTGAAATCGGCCACTCAGTTGTGAAATTGTGAAAGATTTTCTTGAGAAAGCCGCTTTAAGAAACCTTCACAACAGACCTAAAATCACAACCAAATTTCCTGATATTTTTGCCTTACAGCTATGACTTCAACACGTTTTGGCACGTGTTATTCTCATGTCCACCATTAAATGATTTATTTGCCAATATCATTGTCTTGATATCCAGAGAGCAGTGGCGTTTCAAACGGGGATTGTCTTTATTGACTCACCAGGTAGTAGTTACAAAATGCAAAAATTATATGAGGTAGACCAAAACTAACAAGAATAGGTGCTCATCGTGGTGCTAATTAGGTTGCCTTGCTCTCTAGAATATTTCTGTTTGGTAGATATCAAATCAATACATAAGTAGCCTTAAAAGGGTGTCTTTCATTAAGCAAAGGTTTACTACAGTGAAGGCGTTTTGATTAAAGGCTTTCTGCAAGGATTGTGCTACTACGCTTATGTTTGCTCTAAAATTGGCTCAAGGGGAATTTTACCACGATCTTTTACAAATTATGAATTTCTATTGTTTTGATTTGGCGATTTATTTTTGGTATAGAAATCCCCCCCCCCCTTAACCGTAAAGGGGCTGGGTCACGTTACCGTAAAGGGGCTGAGTCACGTAACCGTAAAGGGGCTGGATCACTTAACCGTAAAGGGGCTGGATCACTTAACCGTAAAGGGGCTGGATCACTTAACCGTAAAGGGGCTGGATCACTTAACCGTAAA
>REGM01000124.1:358432-393211 GCA_004194415.1 Aurelia aurita
CAAAACTGCCCACCTTTTTGTTGCAATCATCTATCAGTTCTTAGAATTAACTGTTCTTTGTCCCTTAAAATTGGCAATACCCATTGTTTATTTTGTAGATGCTCCTGTCATTATTTGATCAACGCTAGGCCATTACAAACAGCGTGGATAAAATCGATTACAAAACTGCCCACCTTTTTGTTGCAATCATCTATCAGTTCTTAGAATTAACTGTTCTTTGTCCCTTAAAATTGGCAATACCCATTGTTTATTTTGTAGATGCTCCTGTCATTATTTGATCAACGCTAGGCCATTACAAACAGCGTGGATAAAATCGATTACAAAACTGCCCACCTTTTTGTTGCAATCATCTATCAGTTCTTAGAATTAACTGTTCTTTGTCCCTTAAAATTGGCAATACCCATTGTTTATTTTGTAGATGCTCCTGTCATTATTTGATCAACGCTAGGCCATTACAAACAGCGTGGATAAAATCGATTACAAAACTGCCCACCTTTTTGTTGCAATCATCTATCAGTTCTTAGAATTAACTGTTCTTTGTCCCTTAAAATTGGCAATACCCATTGTTTATTTTGTAGATGCTCCTGTCATTATTTGATCAACGCTAGGCCATTACAAACAGCGTGGATAAAATCGATTACAAAACTGCCCACCTTTTTGTTGCAATCATCTATCAGTTCTTAGAATTAACTGTTCTTTGTCCCTTAAAATTGGCAATACCCATTGTTTATTTTGTAGATGCTCCTGTCATTATTTGATCAACGCTAGGCCATTACAAACAGCGTGGATAAAATCGATTACAAAACTGCCCACCTTTTTGTTGCAATCATCTATCAGTTCTTAGAATTAACTGTTCTTTGTCCCTTAAAATTGGCAATACCCATTGTTTATTTTGTAGATGCTCCTGTCATTATTTGATCAACGCTAGGCCATTACAAACAGCGTGGATAAAATCGATTACAAAACTGCCCACCTTTTTGTTGCAATCATCTATCAGTTCTTAGAATTAACTGTTCTTTGTCCCTTAAAATTGGCAATACCCATTGTTTATTTTGTAGATGCTCCTGTCATTATTTGATCAACGCTAGGCCATTACAAACAGCGTGGATAAAATCGATTACAAAACTGCCCACCTTTTTGTTGCAATCATCTATCAGTTCTTAGAATTAACTGTTCTTTGTCCTTAAAATTGGCAATACCCATTGTTTATTTTGTAGATGCTCCTGTCATTATTTCATCAACGCTAGGCCAATATGAACAGCATGGATAAAATCGATTACAAAACTGTCCACCTTTTTGTTGCAAGTTGTTGAAATTGACTGTTGTTCGTTCTTAAAATTGACAGTGAATACAATACCCATTGTTCATTTTGTAGATGCTCCTGTCATTATTTGATTGATGGTAAGGCTGATATGACCTGCGTCGACAAAGACGGTTACAAGGCTCTCCATCTTGCTGTCATGAAACAGAAAAACGACGTTGTCGAAGTAATGATCATGAATAAAGTGGAGATTGTTCCTGAGGACATTGGGGTTGCAATTTCGGCAGGAAATGTCGTTGCGCTTAAGATGTTTATGGATCACTTAGGAGCCAAGTATATTGGATCTGATGTTAAATTGCTTGGATTAGAACAAGCGATTGATGGAGATTGCCAAGAAGTGCTGGAATGCATCGTTCATCATGATAGGTAAGTTTCTTTAAGGACATACCGGATGAGTCAGCAAAATTTATTCACTGTTTGAAAAATTATAGTGCCAAACTTACGCAACAAATTCATAAATGTTTAGTTCTTTGTGTAATTTGGGGTTCAGTGTAATTTTAATATTTTTCTCATAATGCTAGATGCTTTTCTCCTCTCAGAAATTCATTATTAGTTAAAAATCGCTTTCCTCAAATCACTCAAAAACAGTCAAAATAGTCAAAATAATCAAAACATGCTGTTCACTCTAATACAGATTTTGAAACAAAACGTTCTTTTCCGTCCCTAGTATTGGCTGGAGAGAATGTTTACATTTATCAGCCACCAATTCATTATACTGCAATGCATTATACCATCAAAAAACAGTGTCTTGCCCAACCTCGTTCCCATGACCCAAAACGAGGCTGTTGAAATCCAGCATGGCAGCCTTTTTGGTCAGTATTGACGTAGGAAACTGGCCCTCGGAACCAGGTTGTGTCTTGCCATCCTAATAGTTGAAAAATGAATTTAATAGAGCTAACCACGTCTTTCTTTAGCCAAGAGCCAAGAAAAGCAATTTTTGGGGAAATCCTTAATTCGAGGGCAAAATCGTGCATTGTAAATTACAAACAAGTTTTTAAAATTTAATTAAAGCTTCAGTCAGGCGATAAAATTTGTATTTTTTGATCGATTCAATGGTTTTTGCAGTATGAGTTTTCAAATAGTGGATACATTTTTTTGACTCATCCGGTATTTGGTTGGTTATTCTGTTTTGGCTATTTTTCCTTTTTCTACCTAGCTTTCGAAGGCATTTTTAGGACACTGAAAAGCTTAAGCTTATCGAAGTAGTGTCCTGGCCCTTCCTCTCGATGTGACCACACCTCATGATTCCCGCAGGCACTTGGGTGAACTTTATGTTTGATGGTTATTTGGTGTGGGAAGGGACTGTGCTTAGCCAAACTAGAGAGAGAAATGCTTTTCGTGTGCGCGCATTTTGTTAGAGCCCAAACAAGGCTGCAAAAGAGCTTGTATGTCATATCTCGGATCAATGAATACAAAATGCAATATCTTTCCGAACGCCATGACACACAAAGCTTAGCCATTGCTTTATTAGGTCACGTTTTTTGTGACGTTTTTTGTTGTTGCGTTGCTCCATTACTTGTTTTTATTGCGTTGTTTTTGGTAATGTCAAGTATTTTGGAATGCAACTGTTTATTTTCTTTAACACTAATTATATTCCTCTCTTTCTGCGTAGCTTCCAAGACGCCGTAAGACATGGTAACATTTCAATAGAACGCGTCATGCCGAAAATGATAGCCAAATATCCAGATGTTGTCGTCAAAGTTCTTGACAAAGGAATCACAATATCCGATCATCTACCTGATTCAAAAGACTTCGAAGTTACATATGACTTTACATCTTTAGAATCGTCGCCATCTTTATGTGATCAAACTTTTGGAACGGATGTTTACTTTGGCCCTTCGATCATGACAGATTTGGATAGAGAACATTGTCTTGCTCATCCTTTGACTCAGAAATTGATTGATTTGAAATGGTCGTCTCATGGAGCAGTGGTGTTTTATTTCTCATTCTTTGTTTATTTAATGTTCATAGTTTCAATCACAGTGCTGATCGTTTTAGAACGACAAGGGTAAGTAGTCTACTTTTGATTTGCTTTTTTTGTCGATATTTCTCTGACATTACCGGATGTTTTTGATAACAAAAATGTCGAGCTTCTTGCTTCNAATCGTCGCCATCTTTATGTGATCAAACTTTTGGAACGGATGTTTACTTTGGCCCTTCGATCATGACAGATTTGGATAGAGAACATTGTCTTGCTCATCCTTTGACTCAGAAATTGATTGATTTGAAATGGTCGTCTCATGGAGCAGTGGTGTTTTATTTCTCATTCTTTGTTTATTTAATGTTCATAGTTTCAATCACAGTGCTGATCGTTTTAGAACGACAAGGGTAAGTAGTCTACTTTTGATTTGCTTTTTTTGTCGATATTTCTCTGACATTACCGGATGTTTTTGATAACAAAAATGTCGAGCTTCTTGCTTCAAGTGAAGCTTGTTTTGAATTTAATACTCCATTCCTCAAAATCGGTACAATAACAGCTTGAATCATGGGTAGTTTGACACTGCATGTGTTGTTCTATGGGGGAGCGCCACAACTAATATGCCGCAGTTGTACGGCCATTTTGAAAGTTCTGTTGTTAAGGAGGCTTTGCTGTTAAGGAGGTAGCGAAAGAGAGAAGGAAGGAAAGAAAAATAGTTTTCTCTCCTTTCTTTCTTTCGCTACCTCCTCCGCAGAACCAAATAAATTATTCCTCCGCAGAGGCATAATAGTTGCGGCGCTCCCTCATAGAAGAACACATGCAGTGTCTAACTTACCCATGCTTGAATATCGTCATACGGAAAGATGGGCGAGATCGTTGCTTTGATCTATCGACGAAAGTCTCTTTAGACTTGGAGACCATATTTAGATATTTGTGACAAAATTTAGATGCTTTGTGCGCAATACCTGGTCAATATCCTGCTGGCAAATTCTGATTTAAAAACTGACTTGCCTCCGCGTTTAAGCGATCAGTTAACGAAAGTCAAACCAATCGTAATGATGAAAATTTGCTTATATTCTCAGTGACCTGAAGAGCATGATACCATCTGCAGTTAAAGTAACATCCAACACTACAAACACAACAACAACAACAAAACCATGTACTGGCTGTACCACAACAGCTCGACCATTCCATTCTCACAAGCTGGCTAAAACCAGGTCAGGCCAAATGATTGCTATAACCATCTTTGGCTTTCTGTGCATTCAGGTTTTAAAAGAAATGGCACAAATACTTATACAGTGGAAAAGATACTTTAGTGATCCCACAAATCTTCTAGAGTGGATAATTTTTGCCGCAAGCTTTGGTTACCTTAAAGGATTCCTGTTCGAGCAATACCACGATTTTAAATATGAGCTGACATTTGCAGTTTGCTGCCTCTTCTTTGGCTGGTTAAATGTCCTGATTTTCCTGAGACGAAGTCCTGCGTTTAATATCTACGTGGTGATGTTCACTCAAGTTGTTTTCACACTGATTCGCGTGTTATTCGTGTTCAGCCCATTGTTGCNTTTTAAAAGAAATCGCACAAAT
The DNA here is from genome assembly GCA_004194415.1 of Aurelia aurita. Lineage (NCBI taxonomy): Eukaryota > Metazoa > Cnidaria > Scyphozoa > Semaeostomeae > Ulmaridae > Aurelia > Aurelia aurita. Next base: position 363,259 of record REGM01000124.1, read on the forward strand.
ACTTATACAGTGGAAAAGATACTTCAGTGATCCCACAAATCTTCTAGAGTGGATAATTTTTGCCGCAGGCTTTGGCTACCTTAAAGGATTCCTGTTCGAGCAATACCACGATTTTAAATATGAGCTGACATTTGCAGTTTGCTGCCTCTTCTTTGGCTGGTTAAATGTCCTGATTTTCCTGAGACGAAGTCCTGCGTTTAATATCTACGTGGTGATGTTCACTCAAGTTGTTTTCACATTGATTCGCGTGTTATTCGTGTTCAGCCCATTGTTGCTCGCGTTTGCTTTGGCCTTTCAGCAATTGTTTGTAAAACAAACTGTGTTCACAGATGTTTGGAGAAGTTACATGAAGACATTCGTAATGCTCACTGGCGAACTGGAGTACGCGGATACTATTCCAAGTTCTATTGGGAAGAAGGATGCGACGACTACATACCCATTGGTGCCAATACCAGAGTTGTCTTACATTCTCTTCGGGTTCTTCATTATCATGATTCCTGTCGCGTTGATGAATTTGCTTGTAAGTATACAGTTGAATACACATAAGTTTCGAAGATACCGTGACCCAAAAAATATTAAACGTTAAATGAAAAATCATTAAAATTTGAATACATTACCGATCATGAAAATTTTTCGCGCATTTGTGTTAAGGAATAAATCGATTTCAGAAATATTGTAAAGTCTTGCAATGGCTTTGAATTTGTTGGAATTTGTGCTTTTACAATCTTCCTGGTTTTATTTAAACATTCTATTAAAAAATTGCATCACAAATTACTAATTGCACCACTTGTGAACTACTTTACAATACAGTAAAAACCCGCGTATAAGAACCTACAATTTTGCAAGTCAGGCTGAGTTCTTAAACAATGAATACAATGTATTGGTTCTCATAAAATGGTAGTCTAATTGGACAATTTCAGCCTGCAGGTTCTTAATCCACTAGGTTCTTATATGCGGGGATTTACTGTACTACAAGAACAATACCACCGGGAGCAAAAGACTATGACTTCCTGGTTTTGAGGCATTCTCCCAAGTCACTAGAAATTATCATCAAATTAATTTCTATCCCACACTATCACTTAAATTGGTTTCGTATATACTTGACGAAGCTTTTATGTATAGCACTCGAAATTTCATATGAAATGGCATGATATTGCTTTTTTCCTAAAAAATACGATATTTCGTAAAATACTATCGCTTAAATATGCCATAATTTCGTCGTCTCTCTCCCGGAAGAGTAAAGTTACATTCATCTACCGGGTGGACCAAAAAGATCTTCACATGTTTGAAAATTCGTTATGTGGAGAATACTTGAGATATTGGAATCAATCAAAGTTTGGTTGCTATCCGAAAGGCTGAAGTATTTTTGTGATTTTTCTTCTATTTTTGTGAGCAGTGGAAATATACCGGGTGTCTCATAAAAAATGTGCCGCCTTTTGACTGGACAAAGAAAGAAAACGATAAGAAATTGGGACTTTCCGATTGCACAGCTAAATTTTTCAATCTTCAAGTTAAATGCACATACCTAGCATTTATAAATCGTCCATAAAACACCGGAGATACAAGCTCCCAAAGTCAAAATTTAGAGTGCACCTAAAACCAGAGGTTTTGAGAAGGGGCCTAACCATGATTTGATATCATGAGCATTTTCCAAAGGAATTTTTTACCTTTATTTTTAGTTTTGATTTTGAAAAGAATCATAGATGCTTGGCCCCGTTTACACGATACCGTTTTCATTTCATATCGGATTGGTTTCATATCGGATTGGCTTTCTGTTTACACGAGACCGTTTTCATGTCATATCGGATTGGCCTTCTGTTTACACGAGAACGCACCAATCCGATATACTTCATACCGTTTTCGCGTTTTCAAATGAAAACGCTCTGAAAGTGGCATGAAACGAATCCGATATGAAATGAAAATGGTATCGTGTAAACAGAAACATTTTCATATACCGGATTGCCACCCCCAATCCGATACGAAATGAAAACGGTATCGTGTAAACGGGGCCTTGGTCACGACCCTAATTGAAAAAATAAAAGAAAAATGTGGCGAGTTTAATAAACTCGTGCTACATTTAAAAAATAAGCGTGCATGTGCTCCTTTCTCTCTTTTTTGATACAAACAACTTTTCAACGGAATGTAAGGAACGATTTTTTCCTCAAAAGAAAAGTGATTTCAAGAACAATTGAAACATCTTAAAATAGAATTCTTTTCAAAAGTAAAAACTAAAAATAAAAAGTTGAAAATTGCTTAGGTAAATGCCGATGACATCAAAGCATGGCTAGGCCCTTTTTGAAAACCTCTGTTTTCAGGTGCACTTTAAATTTTGACTTCGCAAGCTCGTATCTCCGGTGTTTGGTGGACGATTTATAAATGCAAGGTATGTGAATTTAAGTTGAAGATCAAAAATATAGTTGTGCAGTCGAAAAGTCCCGACATTTGATCGTTTCATTTCTTTTTCCAGTCAAAAGGGGGTACTTTTTTTGGACACCCGGTAGGTAAAATTGGATTTATGAAAATTCCTTTACTTCGAAATGCGTGAAAAAGGGACAAGTAATCTCCTCACTTAGAGCAATATGCAAATACACTTCGTTTCCCTCAAGGCTTAAAAATTTAATAATTTAGTAATGATCTTTACAAAAGTATCACATCAGATACGTTATTGCTTTTATGAAGACTTGATTCTTAGCTGTTGAGGGGGATGAAATGTGTTTGAGTGAGGAGATAGTTTGTAATTTTGATCGAGGGGTTTATGCATCTTTTCAAGCATTTCGAAGTTACGGAATTTTTGTAAATTAAATTTTACCTATTATATTTCCAATGCTCAGAAAACTAGAACAAAAATCACAAAAATACTTCAGCCTTTCGGGTATCAACCAAACTTTGATTGATTCCAATATCCTAAGTATTCTGCGCATAATGATCTTTCAAACATGTGAAATTCTTTTTGGTCCACCCGGTATTAAATTTATTTGGTCCTTGAGACAAATACAGAGATCGAAAACATAAACAAATTTTAGTGATTTTTCAAAAAAGTTTTTACCCGATATTTTGCACACTATAAACCTGGGTCAATGATTTAAAGTTTGCTGCAAGCTTGAATTCCAAATAATTGCAGTTATATGTAGATGAAGAATTTTGAAAATTATTTTGAAAGAAACATTAGCCAAGCAAAATCATCTTGATACGTAAAAAGAAGGAATTTAGGATAACAAGAATTAATTAATTTATTTATTTATTAATTTATTAGTTTATTAATTTATTAATTTATTCATTTATTCATTTATTTATATTGATTGATTTATTCATTCAAGATTGCCATAACAGTAGATAGTCAATCTTTTTATTTTTTTTTATTTTTTATAAACCAATTTAATTACATTACAAATATTGTACCCTACTTTACGCTAAAAGAAAACTACTCTACAGTGAATACAATAGACGACTGCACTAGAGATGACACAGCTGGAAACTTTTACCATGCTCCCAATTATGCATCTCGCAATGAAAGAGAAAGCTCACCCACCAAAGAATCATGGATTCGTTATTGGCGGTATCGGGATTCGGGTTGAGAGAACGCAAGGAATTTGTAAAATTTCCCTGCCTCATCTCTAGAGCAGTCGACAATTACAATCTAATAAAATAAAAACCTCACAAAAAAGAATATATTACACTATAATTAAGAATAACAACAAATTTACGACAAAGAACACGACCAGACGATACCACAAAGGGTGTGTAACAAAACATACCACATAGTCAATCTGTAACAAAACAAACGCACAATTTTAGTCCTATCTTTGGAGTCTTTATCTTTAGACATTTCTAATCTAACTATATCTTTTCTCAAAAGTGAGTCGACATTGATTGTAGATAAACTTGATGTAGAGAGATTTGGACGACAAGAGATAATAGAGAGGCCCTATATGGGGTATTTGAAATATGAAATAATTCAGATTTTCAGAGAAAAAATGTAAATATTTACCTTTAGTAGTTTTGAAATATGAAATAACGATAATTTTCAGATATGAAATAAAAATCGTAAATTTCGAACGAAAATGAATCAGTCAATATTCATGAAATATTTGAAAATCATAATTTTGCAATATCAAATAATGGCAAAATTTCGGAATGAAATATGAAATAATGTTACCCTCCCTAACAGGGCCTCACTAGAATATATTTGAACACACTGAGGCGTATCGGACTTGTGTCCTCATCAGAGTGTGATTTCGATTGTGAATAAATGGAGTTGAAATGGAGATCGAATAGTGACTTTCCATGTGCAGCTTCCTTTTTAGTAAGGATTAAAATGAAAACGAGAACAGAACACCTATACTTTATGAATGCTACAGGGATAAATTATCTCTCGTCATCTTTACGACCGTCATTAAGGAAGATCTTATTCGCCATCAAAAATTAAGAATGTACAGTTGTCTTAGCCTGCGCTCAGCCTCAACTCGTCCTCAAAGGAAAAATAGATATCTATTTTCCTTTGAGGAGGAGTGGAGGCTGCGCGCAGGCTACAGTTGTCTAAGATAAAACGATATTTTAAGACGAATAGAATTAAAAATTACAAATTTTAAACTTACTGTGAGACTAGAATACACTAAAACATACTATATCTATAATAGAAAAAAATAAAAATAGAGAGGAAAACAAATAACAACACCCCAAAGCTTTTAAATCACCAGAGAATATGGTCTAAATATGGGCTAATACTCCGCTTCTGCAAGACTTAGTAATAGACACATGAGTTATCTTGCAGGTTGGTCTAGCTGTTGGTGATATCGAGAGCATTAGAAAAACAGCAAAATGCAATGTTCGAAAGCAACAAGCGAAATACATCAAAGAGTTGCACACCAAGTGCCCCAAGTGGGTTCTTACATGGACATATGCCACTTGTCACACTGAGAGGCCTAATGACATAAGTTGGATAAAACGGTAACTCTCGTCGCATGCACTCATATTTTAAAAGAAACCGCTTAAAAATATGAAACTGTAGCAGCCTCTTGCAGAAAATTAATGAACTCTGCTAGAAGTGATCATTATCATCATTATCATTACATGTTTAAAATGCAGAACTATAATACAATATTCTATACACTTAACAATTTAAAAACATATTACAAAATATCATAGGTTTATTTAAATGAATGAGTCTTTAAATGAAGTCTTTGAAGTCCCCACTCCACCCCATTTTTTTGGCGCACCCGGGTAAAGAAATTTTGCTGTGTGTGTTTTTAGAGTAGCATTTCTTTTTTAATCGCAGGTTGATCTTAACATCAAGCTTCGCAGGCGAAGAATTCATGTCATTTTTGGAAGAAAGACTGTCAGAAAGGCAAGAGGGAAAAGATGAAACGCAATTGAAAAAGTTAATTGGGATTGAGAGATGTTTGGTAGAACAAAAGAGAAAAATGGCCAAAGTTCAAAAGACATTGGAAGATCAAGTGCGGGCCATGACAGAAATCAAGGCTGCTCGTGCTTGAGGTTTGGGGAAAACTTTTTTGTGAAAGTTTTCAGGCACTTATCCGGTGTATTTGTTGATTTATCTGAAATCACTCGTCAGATTGTCAGCTTGAGAAAATGGTACCCATAATCAGCAAACTTGATGATGAAAATTTGGACCATAATTCCGCAAATTATCAAGAAATTCTTGTAATTTTGCATAATTTCTCTGAAACAGCACCCAAAGTTCCGCACAATATCTGAGAACGATTGCCATAGTTCCGCAATTAAAAAACTTTACCACCTAAGAATGGCATTCCCCCTTACCACCAACATACTAAGATATGCCCCTTAAGGGGACAGCCCCGGCAGTGGAGTGAAAACTATTGCGAGTGCCTTACCTTAGTTTTGAAAGCGCCTGTTTTTCATTTGTTGGTAAAGGATGCAATTGTTTTAATTAACAATACCCATTGACCATTCTCCTTCATCGTTTTCTCAATTCCTGCCAATTTTGTTAGATCTTTGCAGCTGATATTAAAGGGGCCTTTGCAACCGGTATGCTTTGTGAATACATCCTTTTGTGGTTTCTTTGTTGTCGCCATTTTAGTGGTCCTCTAAAATGCAAGGGTGGGCATGTTGCAGTGAGGACAGTGGTCCCATGTATGTCCACATAACCAGTTTATTTCTCCCATACTATGTTAATGTCTGTCCCTAAAATCAGGTTTGTTTGAACTCTTTTCAACAATATCATTTTGCAACTAACTTGGACTTGTCATGTTCTTGGATGTTAGTCAATATTTGTCCTCAAAATTGGGTTTTATCGGAGTATTATAAAAATGTATGTCCCCAAAACCAGTCTTTTTAAGAGCGCAATTTGTACTGGTACGCTGAAAAATGGGTTGGTGAAATCGTTTTTCCAAGACATACATAGGACCACCTAAAGCACAGCACATGCCCACCCTTGAAAATGGCTGATAACAAAGAGGTGACACGTGCAAGGTATGCTGGTTGCAAAGGTCCCTTTAATTGGGAGTATTTCACATCCAGCATCAATTTGCATTTGGTAGCACAGCGCTGCTCCTTTCTGGGCTGCCCACAAAACAGAGGGCTTGGAGCTGATGATCCAACTTACAAAAGTATTGAGAAGAAATGAACCTTGGATCTTGATAGTTCGAGGTATGCGTAGTCTAAAAAAAATTAAGCTTTTCAGGACGTAAATTAAGCTGCTGGGGGGCCCTGGGGGCTCGCGTTCTTGCACCCTAACTACAGAAGCATAAAATAGGATAGGATGGGATGAACACAAAATAGACATGATGCATCTTATTAATTAGGTAAAATGAGAAAGAAAAAAGAAGTGGGAACAGGGGAAGAGAAAAGAGAAACGACTCTGAAGAATTCTGTGAAATGCTAATGAATATTGAGTGAATATTAGAGAGTTTCAGAAACAAGGACGGCAACACAAGCCAGAACGTTATTTTCTCTGCACGCTACCTTTACATATTATTAAAAAGGCCAAGACGAAACCTTCTTCAGTTAAATACCTGGGAACTATCTTTTTTATTAAACTAACATTTAAAATGAGATTTCCGAGTTGTGCAATTGAAAAGGACAACTTCATAGTCTCTCAAGGGAAACAAATTCGTACACTAAACGAGGAATCTATTGAAGCCAAATTTCAGAAACAAAACAACAGTGCATCGCAGTTGCCGTCCTGGTTTTTTAAAGTCCCTATTCCACATGTACAATGCATATATCGATGTATTGATTTTGTATATTTGTATACACACAGAGCTGATAATGATTAATATAGATTTAGGATTTTGAGAAATACGCATTAAAATACGTCGCACGATATATCATTTATACTACTAGTTGAACCATAAGTGCTCCATAAGCTACATGGCACCTTGCCTCTTGAAGTTAAACCATATTCCAATGCATTTTTCTTCAAAATTTAGTTCCAGTGATGGTGTGCATTCCTTTCTGACATTTACAATAAGGCAAGAGACTTCCTACATTCAAAACAAGTTCGAAGCTTAATATAGAGAAAGAGATGAATCTGATAATTATTTGTGGTTTTTGCAGTATATGCTTCAAATCCAGGCAGCCCTAAAACGAGCCAGATTTTATATTGTCAAACCAACCAAAAAGATAAGCTATACCTAGGAAATAATTTGGTCCTTGGTCTACTTGCCAAAAAAATAAGTTTGAGGATTGGATTTGTGATCAAATTTTGGTGTTTGTTGGATTTCAACAGCCTCTTTTTGGGTCATGGGAACGAGGTTGGGTGTTTGTAGCTTGTGGAGTTCTTTAGGCCAACCTGTGAAGTTAATTTATTTTATGAAATTGATTAATTACGCTACGCAACATATGGATTTTTACATGAAGATGTTTTATCAAAGCAAATCGTCCGATTCTACTGGAATATCCAGATTCTTGCGGTAATTCTAGCGGGAATATCCAGATTCAAAAGTATGCGGCAATTGTTCATGTCTTTCAGGCGAATGCAGGGAATGCTCCCCTTGAGTATTAGAAATTTTTCATAGGGTCATGTTTTGGCAGATTTCGCTTGATGGGTCCTTTGGCGAAGTTTGAATCTTCGCCAAAGGAGCAACCATTACTTGGCAAACATTTCGGATTTTCTTGTCAAGGCAAACGTTTGTCCGTTTGGTCTCGCAACAAAAATCTACTTGACCATCGTTTTTGCTTGTGACATTTTTCCAATATTCCCCAACAAATTTTGCCTGATTTCGCTTGTCAAACTATGTTTTGCGACGTCTCAAAAAGAGAAAGCACTGCTTCTTGTACAAAGCTCAAGTGTTTGCCAAAGGAGGTTGCATGTTTGCTTGTTTGTCCGTTTGTTTTGCCAGGGCTTTAGATCCCTAAAAACACGAAAGACATGAATCACAGCAAGATTTTGTGATGGACTAAGAACTCTTAAATAACTAAGGGATTCATTAGGAAAAGTTTTCTTGTTTTCTGAATGTCGTAGTTAACCCAGCCACGATCGCCTGACGGACAAGCCCACTTGAAAAGCCGCAGTACAAAGGGTTTTTTATTTGAAACAAACTTTAAACAAGATCCTACACCGTGAAACAGTGAAACGCAAGAAAATTAATCGACTGCCGCCATATTCGATAAGTTCGATTGATCGCCTTATTTCCTAGTAACGTCGAAAATTGATCAATCGAATGTGGCGAAAACCGTTATCGATCCTGTTGCGTTGTTATCGACTTACTGAACACACGTACAACTTTTCGCTGCTTCTTATCGTGAATATTTACGAGTTTCAAGCCGATTTATCGCTGATTTTGAGAGAAAAGGTGGTCGAAGGAACAATTCGAAGAATAGAAATGATGAATTCGAAAAGAACTGCACAGTTGCCGTCGAGTTTCGACTTCGACAGATTGGTAAGTTCGGTTTATCGCCTCCAGTCTTTTCATCGCACTTTGCTAATGTTTAGTTCAGTCTTACTTGTTTTAATTCAATTCTTTCAACAGAAACATTGCTTTGGAAGCCAAAAACAAAGTTTGTTTGGGGTGGGGTTTAACTAGATAGTTGTGTACCGTTCAAGTTAATCGAAAGATTAAATTCCAAAGGGAAGGGACTTGTCGATGCTTTTCGCTTTCGAAATTCTCTGAAAATGATAAGAGGCAGCTATTTTATCCTTCTTTGAGCCTTTGGAACCAAGGCTAACTTATTTATCTATTTGTTTGTGCTCGTTTATCTCAAATCATAGTGTGTTAGAAGCGGCAGCAGCCATTGGAATTCAACAAAACGGCCTAAATTTTTAAAAGAGACAGTCAAAGTTCCTCTCTTGTTGCCATAGGCGTTTCTAGGGAGATTAGTAGCCTCGTTTGCAATCTGCTGCTCCAGCCTCGTTAATAAACATTGCAGATTTGGCATTCTTAGCAGAAAGTTCCTAATTATTTGTCAATTTTCTTCGTTATCTTTCTTCCTAAGATACTATTTCAGCTCTTAAATTGCTCTTAAAAAACTTCAGCTTTAGCTTTATTGTGAATTTGTTTGAAGAAACTACTTACACTTTTTTCCTATTTTGCTATGATTCTTAATCTATAACTTTTTGTCTTTTAGGTCAGTAGAGATGACGAAGTTTGTCGGGACCATCTGTTTCAGAAATATGAAATGTTGTTGAAAAACACAGGTAAGCTGTTTTTCCTTTTATTTCAATACATTTTTATCACTTCTCTAAGCTGATGGTTCCTAGGATCTACCGCAGGTTCGTGTATCTTGTTGGTTCATCATGCTAGTCCTCCTTTTTGTCGATCTGGAACTTTTTTAGTTAGCTCCAAAATGTTAATGTAAACTGATATCCTGAAAAAGCCTAAAGTTAACTCTCTGTTAACTTAGGCCACGCAGTCAACTTATTATAGCCTACATTTGATCCTATATTTTTGACACATGAATTTGTGTAGTAATTTTGACCAATGGAGACTTCTGGAAAATTATCAACTGTATAAAGGCACAAAAAATCTGTTTGTAGGCGTACTATAAACAAATCTCAAAAATAAAAACATACAAATATACAGCTATAGTAGATATAGGATCTACTAGGTATATATACGGTACTTTATAAACTATGAAACAAAAATATAATAGATAAATAATTGTAGTACCATAAAATAGCGTAGATGTATAAAATACAAATAGCGTAGATGTATTGTATTTTATACATCTACGCTATTTTATGGTACTACAATTATTTATCTATTATATTTTTGTTTCATTGTTAATGGTACCACACGCAACAAACACATTTTTATTGAATTTTACTTTATAAACTATACTATCATAGTATAATTTATATAGTACCGTATATTAAATTATACTTTCGAACAGATTTTATACATCACAGAGTTTTTGATATCAACTAATTCTTATTGTTATTCTTATTTCAGATCTTCTTGTGGATATTATCAGACAACTGACTGATATCAACGACAAAGATCGAGGAATAGTCGAAAAACTGGAAAATGCCTCATACCGAAGATTTGCATTCAGACAGGTAAGAAGTGTGGCATTTAATTTTGCATAAGTTAGTTTTATTGTTCAATTCAAGCTCCTTTTCATCACTTGATCCACGACCTTCTAACTTAGAGGAAAAACTGATTCTGTATAAACGCAGAGATCATGCAGGCACCACCTTTCAGAATCTCAGAAGGTTGAAAGAAGCGAACTGAAAATTGTGCAAAATGCACTTAGACATAACTTGATGCTGAAGAAATTTTGAGATTTACAAAAAGAAACTTCATTCTTTCTAAATTTACCTTTCACCTCGAAGTATTCTTCAAAAATTAAAAAACTAACCAAGACATCTCCAAATTGTCTTTCTACAAGGCTATATTGTCCAACCTTTAAGTTGGAATGTTTGGGAAATGTCTCTGAAGTTGAGCTACTTGGAAGACAATTTGGAATCTTTTGCAACCTTGCTTAAAAGATTTTCTTTATCTGAATCACTGTTTTGTGCCAATTGTAAAGATATTTTCAATCTTTTACAGATAAAAAGACACGTGATTGTGTGCTTGAATGATCTTATGCAAGTCACAGCAATGGTATGTATCAATCTTCTTCCACATTTGAGTCCTTGCTTTTAGATCTTTGTTATCTTAATCGCAAAGTGTACTCTACCAAGTGGGTACTGCGTACAAAATCTACACGAGAACGAAACTTGTTAGGGATGGCTTGCCCCTGAAACTTTTGTCGTCTTTACATTATTGTAATCATGTGGACAGTTAAAATATCAAGCAGGAGTCTTTGAGTCCTTGATGTTTGCAACTTGTTCCTGATAGTATAGCATAATTTTGCATAATTTTGACGAAGAATGACTTTGGAAGATGGGATATTTGTTGCATGGAAAATACTGTAACATTGACTATTTCGGTCAAACCTTTTTTCACGAAAGACCAGTTGGTAATTTCGATGCCTAGTCACCTTCAAGAAGATCTTTTGAAATGACTGCAGCTTTGATAAACGAAGTAATGAATTTGAAAATTGCAAGACCAATTTCTTCAAAGAAGTCTTATTTAAATTTTAGATCGATGAGGACTTCATGACATCGAGGCTTCAAAGAATGGGAGAAATGATAAAGAAGGTCATGGAATCTTGGGATATCATGCTGCATGGAATTGAAGTCATTCACAGGGTGAGTATTTGTCACACCTGTTCTAAATTGTTGTTCTGACACAAATTCTTCAGTTTTTTTCAAAAGATGTAGTAATTTTTTATCATACTACGCGTCACTTAACGTTTGATGAATTTATAGGGAGTAGTTTGGCAAGATTTGATCAAACATGTTCAGATAGCCAACATTTTTGGGAAATATATTAACGATGTGAAACTGTGAAAGATCTGATTAGAAGTGAGACAGCAACAGTTGTGTATAAGTCTGTCAATAATCTCGCTCCTGATTATCTTTCACACTTGTTTATCAGAAACTCTGAACGCAATATTATCAGTCGATACTGACTTGCTAGTACCATTCATGAAAACTAGCAATGGGCAGAAAGCGTTTTCTTTTAGTGGAGAGAAAACCTGAAATGAACTTAGCCGCGAGGCCAAGCAAGCTCCCTCTTTATCTTCTTTTAAGAGCAAGATAAAGGGCATGGATCATTGTAATTAGTTTTTGATTGTATATATATTATGATTGTAATTAGTTTCTTTTTACTATTAGTATCAATTGTAGATTTTTAATTTGTAAAGTTTTTGGCACGGCCCCCTGAAAATCAGTCATACTGTGGATAAATAATTTTAAAATGTAAAAAAAAAAAATTTATTTGTAGAGTGAAACTGTTCAAAACCAAGACCTTCTTAAGTTACTGTGCTTTCTATGTCTAATCATGGGCGTTAAGAAACGCGGTAATTGTTGTTCCTACAGCAGTTTTTTCTCCCCGTGCCCCGTTTTCCTTGTATCCTGCAAATTTGAGTGGCAACAACAACAACCTTCACGGGCATAGGGACACATGGAGGAGAAAATGCTATAGCAACACAACTACCGCGTTTCTAGCCCATGGTCTAGTTTCAAATATTGCACCACTTGTATGTTGCTTATTCCAAATAAAAAACATTGAACTGACTGGCTGTGATCACGAAAAAACTGATTACACTTCAAGACATTTTTCTGTAAAAACCGTATTAAAGAACACTTCCTTGCTGTTTGTTCTCAGCTACTCATGATCAAACGATACAATTTTGTTGGTACCCTCTACAAGGAAAATTGATGATTCAATCATTTGACAAGATTTTTTTTATTTCAGAATCCCAAGATATGTACAACTCTGCCAAAAGAAATTGAATTATTCTACGAGTTGTCATCTATTGACATGGAAGAATTCGACATATCTCTTGGGTTGCTCACAGACGAACTAGCTTCAAGGATGTCTTTCTGCCAGTTAAGTTCAATAGAAGAGTTCAATGTCTGCATAACCTACAGTTTGGGAGAATTCAAGCTCGACCAGCTAAGGTTTGATAAACTAAGTTTAGTTGGAGATTGTGAACGTTCAAATAGTGAAGAAGATGATAAAAGTAAGACTGAAAACAAAACATTGAAAAGAAAACACGAAGAAGACACGAACAATGAAGAAAATGAACTTGAAATCAAATCTAACATAAAAAGAACGAGATCTTGCGAATCAGAAAATCCAAAGGATATGCCAGCAGTCATTAGGCCTAAAATCATCTTAGATTCTTCATGTGACGATACTTTTCCTTATGACTATGATCCAAGCGAAGGTTGCGTCATAGGTAAAAGCATTTCACGTGAAGATTTCATAAGTAAACATAAATATATAACGGCCTGGGCTGAATGCCAATCTGAAACATGTCTGAATCGCAATTCTGCTAACAGTGCTAGCTCGTTTAGCGGTGAAGACATGGATTTAGATGAGCATTCGATTGAGGGAAAGTTTTCTGACGATGTTAGCGAAACAAATTTCGCAGCTATTGAAAGTCAGTTGCCTTCTCGAGATCTAGTAGTCAGTGCTCATTTAGGCCACATAACGACAGCTCAAATTCACAGCGAAAAACCAAGCACTGAATTTGAGACGCTGTCTACTATTTTTTATAGTGATTGCCTGAAGAGCCACATATCTGATCATGTCAAACAGCAAACCCAGCCAACGAACAGTGAAATAAATAACGGTTTGATAGAAACCCAAAAAGAGAGTAAAAGCAACCTCGATTCGGATCTCAAATGTTATGACAAAGTGAGTTCGAAATCAGATACAAATGTAGTTGACTCAAACAATGATACAGGAGTCTTACAAGGTTGTAATGACGAGCCCAAGACAGAAACTTGTGGAACCTTGATTGAAATTTTGCCTGAAAGAGAAAGTGATAAACTTTCAGGAGAGGCAAACTCAAACATATGCCGCAAAACTGCCCAACAACAGGGTAAAAGCAACCTCACTTCAGAGCTCAAATGTTATGACAAAGTGAGTTCGAAACCAGATATAAATAAAGTTGACTCTAACGATAATTCACGAGTCTTACAAGGTTGCAATGACAAGCTCAAGATAGAACCTTGTCGAACCTCAAATGAGATTCCGCTTGAAAGGGAAAGTAATAAACGTTCAGGCGAGGCAAACTCAAACATTTGCCTCAAAACTTCTCAAAAGCAGGGTAAAAGCAACCTCACTTCAGAGCTCAAATGTTATGACAAAGTGAATTCGGAGTCAGATATAGATAACGTTGACTCTAATGATATTGCAAGAGTCATCCAAGGTTGCAAAGATGAGGCCAAAGCAGAAGTTTGTCGAATCTCAAATGAGATTTCACCTGAAAGAAACAACATCAAACTTTCAGGCGAGGCAATCGAAAGAAAATGCCTTAAAATTACTCTCGTTCATAAAGGCTGTGGTATTTGGGCAGTGAAAACATCAAACAAACGAAAAAGATCAGAAAGTGAGTCTGATAATTGTACAGACTCAATGAATGACGCTCAAGCAATCCTTGAAGAGAGTGCTAAACAGCGCTGCAAAGTTTTGAAAAGAGTGAAACTCACTTTAACGAATGATCGCTCTTCTAAAAACGTGAAACAAGGGCCTGTTCACACAACGAAATTTAAAAGCCTTAGAAGATTGGCTACTAATTTATGTGAAATGAAATCGCGTATTTTTCGTAGACCTTTTCAAAAGAAACGAGCAACTGTTACGCCCTTGTTGATATAACACGCTCTCTTGCGAGATCTCATTCTATTTGTTAGATAGAATAAAACAAATTATGAATTATATTACATGTAACATCAGCAACTAAAAAAGTAAATAATCAGCTCTAAAAACTTAATGCTGCTTGGTAACATCACTAGAATGTGTTGGACAGCAATGGGCCTCTAGTGTATGACATATAAATTGGAAAGTTCAATGCATGCATTGTTTCCAAGCTAGTTGTCATACCACACAGAGATCCCTAATGTCCCTAAAAGATGAAGATAAAAATTTTAGTGCTATGATAACAAAACACAAAAAAGCACTGGACCGAAATGAGCCTCCTGTATAAGTTATCTTCCTTTGAAAGTTCAATGCTTGCATTGTTTTCAAGGTATTTGCTATGATACAGAGGCTGTCGTTGTCCCCAAAATGTAGCAATGAAAATTGATATTTTAGTTGCATGTTTATAGAAAATATATTTATGTATATGTTATAAAGTATCATGTCACATCGGATGGTAAAATTGTAGATTTAGAGTATCAGTTGAAATATTTTTAGATAATTGTTGTTTAATATTAGAAGTAATTATAAATTGTAAGATGTAGTAAATATTTTTGGAATGAATTGTGGTTTGTAAAATATGCTGCGTTATAATTTTGAGTTATGACTTATTTCTGGGAGCAAATCATATTTGGCAAAGCTTGAATCAAATTCAGCAAGTGGCTTGATACGAAAATTATGAAACGTTCCACAGGGCTCAACCCGCAGTTCATTTCTCTTTAATATCATCATAAATGGAAAAATAACCGCTTCCAAACTGCGCGGTACCTAAAAATGCGCATTGGAGAAGGGTGAAAACAAATTCGTGCTAACAATAGAAAGATCAAAGTATTTTTTGCAAGTTCATTCATTTTCCTGAAGGCCGAAAGCTTTGCTGGTTGGTGGTTTGAATACTTACTCCATATCAAATAATCAAAATATAACAAACATCTATTTTTAAAATGTCTGGAAAAATAAAAAAAAAACCTATATGAAACAACCGTGCAGGCAAACATATAAAATTGATGTAATTTAAGAACAAGAACCGAATGTTGAAAAGCGTGGCAAGGCCAAACCTTCTGTAAAGAGAGTCTGCGGTCTCTAACCAAATGAAGAACAACAGAACGCTTTTGCATATGAAGAAAGAAGTTTTCAGGACCATTTCCTCCATTTCGAAATCAATAATATTTGCTTTATTCCAATTATCTAAACTTCTTGCAAGCAGGAAATTACAAGGAAAGCTGTAAACATTATCTGGCTTTCTGTCTGCACAAAAAGCAAATTTTGGCCAACTATCCTTCGTATTCAACATACAGTAAAAACCTGCATATACAGACCACCACTCTTTGAGATAAGCCTAGCAAAGGTTCCTAATTTTGGAGTATAAAATTTAAGAATAATGCATATATGTGGCAAATACAAGACCATATAAAGACATGCTTTGTGCATTTAGCACTTTGAAACATTTTTCTTTTCATTTTTGACTCAGTTTTTACAAAGTTCAGAAAATTTTCCATCAAAATTTTAGCTTAAAGGTTCTTAAAAGCTGTGGTTCGAATATGCGGATTTTTACTGCAATACGAATGTTCAAACTGCTGAACCTTTCTTGCGCATGCGGCAGAGATATGATATAACAACAACAACAAAATTTATTATTTAGATATAAGTGTTAGAAAAATGACACCATACCTTTACCACATTTGTATGTCCTCCAGTCACAGCAAATGACAAAGCAGTCCAGCCCTTAATAGTTGCAGGGATACAGTCATTTTCTAAAGCATCTAATGGAACCTACAAAGAGTTACATGGACGTATCATATGATTCATAGCTATGACAAATAAATCGAGTTGCTCGGCTAAATTTCAGAATCATGAAAACAAGACTGAGGTAACAAGTCTATGAATAATAAGCAGTTAGACTAACAATTGATACAGATGAACGCAGAAAGCATTTCGTGTTTTGAGGCTTGGCACTAGACTTATTACGAGTCCTTGATTTCACTTAGAATCAATGGAGCAAAACTTAAACTCAAGTCATCAGTCTAAGGTTGCCAGCAGTAAAGAAAGAGCAAACTGTTGTTGGGAAGCGTAACTCCCTCATTGGGAAAGAATTGATGGAAATATTTTGCAGAAATGAAAAGAAACTTTTGAGTTTTAAATGTCATTTTGAAGCATTTTCTACTGTTGTACAGGGTGTCCCAAAACATTGTTCGACGTTTGATTAAATAATAAAAATTTTAGATACAACAATCTTGCAAATCTGTGGAACATTCACACAGTTACGAGTTTTTAAGTACAAATTTGTGGGAAAGCTGACACCAGAGGCTTCTCGATAGCATTTATAGTGAAAGTATTAGCATGGGGCTAGCCTTTCTTTTGTTTCTCGTTTATTTCAGAGCATACCAAATGAGACTTGGAAAGAATTGTCGATAGCCTAACTTTTTCTAAAATTCATTCAAGCTTATGAAAATGATTCACTCTATCATCGGTAAAGTTTTGATTTAAGGTTTTTTGGATAAATGTATTCTTCAGCAAATTTTGACAGTGGTTACAAGAACTAAGTTACTTTCGAATTCCTATTTGGTTCGCTTTGATGTCAATGAGAGATATGACATTCGATAACCTTCTTTTACCTCGATTTTGGAGCTTCTGTGCGCATCAAGTCATTTGGAGGCCTCTGGTCTCTGCTTTCGTACAAACTTTATCTTTAAAGCTTGTAACTTTGCGACTTTCAGCGGACTTGCAAGATTCCGGCGTCTACAATTAAGTTTAAGGTCTTAGAGACTAGGTTCTGTTACCAAGGAGCTCTTCATTTTATAATTAATTTTTAATATTTAATCAAATGTCGAAAAAACATTTTGGGACACGCTGTAGGTGTCATACCTAAAAATATTCTTGTTGACCATAAATCTTCATTATTTGGCAGCTGCTTTCAATGACCCTCTGAGATTTTTACCTGCACGTAAGCCTATCAGAATACTTAGCCCCTAGCCCCTAGCCCCTAGTTGGGTAATAGACCTTTTAGCTATTCTACAAAAGAGTCTGGATCGAAAAATATTTTCATACATTTGTAGAAATCAGAGGGATTTTCGAATGTGAACAACAGTGAAGCTGCAAAGCGACTGAGTTGAACCTTTCGTATAGACTTATTGCAATCGCCGTAGTTTCGCTCCTTGATAGGCTGATAATCGCTACAACTACTTGCAACCACTTGCAGCGTAGTGTCCTCATCCAATTCAATAAACGTAGCGGAAATTGGGACTGAAGTAGTTAGTCTACCTTTCGTATAAAAATGTATAAAACTATTGCTCGATCCAGGCTCTTTGGTAGAATAGGTAAAAGGTCTATTGCTGGCTCGACTCTTGTTTAAAGGCAGTGCAAATGTCATTAGTAAAAGGATGATAAAGGTCACAGAGAAATAATATTTAGCTGTAACTGAAATGTATTTACCCTGATGTTCAAGTGCACTTTTCGTTCGATAAGATCTTGGCAAAGGCCAGCGTTTCCATTAAGACTTGAATACATAAGAAGTGTCATGCCCTGAAAGAAGAATCAACCAATTTCGATTGAAAGAACATCAGCTTTGATTGTAAAATTTGGTGGCTCAAAATCAAACGTCACTGATATAAACTAGCTTGATAATTAAAATTCACTAAAGCCCCATTTACATTGAAGAACTCTTGGCATGGCTCGGATAAAGCTGGTACCTAATACAAAGATTCATAAGTGATGGGAAGAACGACCGTGTGTTGCACCATGGGTGAAAATTGCACGCATACCACAGATAACACCTTGGCTTGGATAAAACCCATAGTGTACACGCTATGCTGAAACGATTCTTTTAGTGCGTGTACCACATTTATCCATGCCGTGCTAAAAATATTGTAGTGTAAATAAATGGGTCTTAAACCATTCGATATCTCTGGATCAATTAGGTCCTGGAGATCCAATATGATCTCAGAGCTGAGCATCTCTGCAAGTTACCAGTCACGAGAACGACAAATCGCTTCTATTCAGAGGAAGCCTCCTGTGGAACTTTCTTTGCGATGAAATAAAGGAGCTACCAACAGTTGCAAGCTTTATAAGAAAGATCAAAACCTGGACGGATGAAAAATGTAATTGTAAAATTTGTAAGTAGCCTGTTCATAAGCTCTGTCTCTTGTAATGATATGTTTTCTATATCTCTGTAAATATATTGTAAATAGTTGGTATTAATTAGTTTCTTAGAACTATGTCACACCAACTGTAAATAATGATAATGATGATGATGATTTGATTTGATTCATTTGATTTGGAAACAGTTACATGAAGGAAACTTGTTCAAACTGCAGTAAATTCAAATTTAGTGATTTTCCAAAAGTCAGAACAGTTTTTGGCCCAACCTGGTTATCTGAACATAAACATTAAAAGGCCTATAAATAAGCAAGTCAACAAAAAGTATCGGGGTCGTAGCTAGTGGGGGGGGGGGGGGGTGCGGGGGCTGTAACACCCCTAATATTTTTCAGAAACGTCAAAATTCGGGAAAAATCTTAATATTCAGGCAAAATTTCGGACAAAACCATACAGAACAATGGCTATTGTTAACTAAAACAATGACATATTGAAATAAACAATAGAAGAAATTTGGGCAATTTCCAAACCAAGATAGCAAAACCCTCAAAAGTCGGCACCTTACTATGCTCCTGAAAAGTATGCAATGAGCATCAGAAATTTATTTCAGCTAGCATCAAATGCAAATATCAAACATTCTGTAAATACCTTTTCATCGTGCTTGTCCAAATTTTCATTCCTAAATTCCAGAAAGTATTTAATTCGGGATTCTTTATCCTTTGCTTCAAGCAACAATTGAAAAAAGACAGAGTTAGCAGAATTTGATCCTGTACTTTCATTGCCAAATTCCCTCTCTTCAACAATGCTCGTACGCGTTTGGGGAGCTATGCAAATATCAGGCCTGAAAGGAAAATGCAAAAATTATACGAAAGTAGCTAAAAAATTACGAGATTATCGACTAGGTATATATAACCTGATAGAAAATGCTTCCTTCGTGGACGCCTTTTCGTCCACAGTTTTCATCCAGAGGAATACTAACGACGGCTGCTAACTTTAAAGGGGAAAAAGCCGTTTCTAGAAAATATTTCAGTCAAGTTTTAGTCAGCTTCTAAAATAATAATCTTATGAAGCCAAATAAGGGGTTCTTGGATATAAATGATGAACCTTGGCCTTTGATGCCTCCATCATTGTATGTTGATGTGCTTACAATGTTCGAGAAAAATGCTACGAGAACGATGATGTATAGGGCAAAGCATAGGCGTCGACTCGTTGCAAAACTTCAAAATTAATCGTGCAAAATGTTATTGCCCCATTCTTTCAACTGAATTGCTCTAACTGTTTGTTTGACACTCATCACACAGTATTAAATGCCAGATGATAACCGAAAGATGAATCGAGAGCGTTTATTTATACCCAGATGCATTTTGAATTTAGCCAATCAGAAACATCCTAAGCTAAGTTGGTATTGTGCTTTAAAACCAATCAGAGCCGCGTAAATTCGTCATTGACCAATGAGAATTACACGAAGAGTTGGAGTAAGAAACAAACCTATTTTCTGTCTTCGCCTCATTGGTTTTCTGGCTTTATAACTAGTTTGCTTTTGTGTAACGAAATTCCAAAACATTTACTAAACTGAATTGTATCCCATAGGGTAAATTTGTTTAAAATGAAATGAAAGGAAAGCAAACCGTGGAAGTTGCTCTGAAACATAGGTGCCTAACTCAACCACTGTGCACGCGAAAATGAGTTTTTAAAAGAAGAAATGAGCATCCATCGAAAGAACAAGGATGTATCTAAACATCTGACAACCTAAATTTGATTTGTTTAATTCAAAAGCTGAAAGGCAAGTATCATAAATCTCGTTTATTTTTTAGTGTAATTCTAACATTTAATGCTCGGCTTCTGAATTAAATAAATGAAATATAGGCGACACATGTTTAGATATATCCTTCTTCTTTCGATAAATACTTCTTTTCTTAAAAACTTCTTTTCGCGTGCACAACGACTGAGTTAGCCACCTATATATCAGGGCAACTTTCGCGGTCTGCTTTGTTAACATCCTCGGCCTGATTACTCGGCCGTTGAAATTCCTTTGTCTGCAATCGCTAATCGCTTTGAAATGGCGTGTCAATTAAAGTTTTGATATTGTTACAAATTCTGTTCTTGATTAGCAGAGCACCTTTATAGCACCTCACAAGAAATAGCCAAGTTTTGATCCATTTTCATAGAAGCATAAATATTTTGACGCAACTCTTTTTTCCCTACGCCTTTAAATATTTTCTTGTAAATTTTCTGGTTGCACAAATGCTGGTGTTCCCCTTTCTTCTTTACAGCCAATATGAATATGAAAACGGAGCAGTGCGCATGGAACACGGAACCTAAATTTTACAAAACTCGAATATTTTTGCAACATCAACCTACCACGCATTTCTTGGTGGACAATAGCAACCAGGGAGGAGCAGACGAGCAGCCTGTCTGACATCATCAACATCAACTGTTTTACCCAGCCTGCTTTTCGCAAACACACTGCATAGTCTTATCCATTCACTGACAGGATGTGCATCTTCGCATGGAGTGCTAGGGAAGAAGAAAAGTTTGGGACATCTTATACGGTGGAATGGAGCAGAGTGGCTCAGAGTGGGGTGAAATGGGCTGATTTTTTCTACTAAAATTAGGGCAAAGTGTCCTTGTTTGTACATTTGCAGCTTTATCAATGAATAAAAAATTGTTTTTGTTCATGATAGGAACTGATTTTCTTCAACGAAGACCCTAAAATTTATGACCCTTACCATTCCTGTAAAGCACTTATTTTCGATAAATCTTCCGGATCTCCATCTTCTGCAAACTGTATCCTGCAACATTTAGTAAACTCAAATAGTACATCAATAGCGCTGCTATTCCATGGAATTCCAGGGCCACTGCTCATTGAAGCCCTATTTGCACTTTGCATTACAGCGGGGCTGCTCTTTCTTCGGACGCTGCGATGGCGTGGTGTATCTGGGACCTCTACTGTCGAGGATCTTTCGATGATTGACGCAAGCTCGTCACGTGAGCTGAAACACGTGACTGAGTCACTTGAAGTGTCATCTCTCATAAAATTGCGAACTGGCTGGAAGAACTGAAGATTGAGAGAGAAAACAATTACTTTGGAAAGTAAAACAAATTGCGCAAAAGAAAGCATGGTAGGTAGTTTTGGAAGATTTCACACGATTGGGTCGGTTAAGGCTTTTGATGGAGTGGGAAGACTCGATAAGTAGCAGACTTTTTTTCCTAAAATCGACATTTCTTTCTTTCAGTTCTATATGATATCTTATCATAGACACCACAAAGCGATTTTGTTAAACAGGGTAGCATGTTTAGTGAACGTTCTCCTTCAAAACAATAACAAGTAAACGAGCTGTCCGAAGGAAATTAAACTTCGCAAAACGAACGATTTTTTTTGACAGGTATTATGGTCTGTCTCAAATTAGATGTCACGTGAGATTTGTGATAACGCAAAATTACTCATGCAAAGCACTCCAGTTGTTGTTATTCGCGGGCATTTTCACTAATATGTACGATTTACAATGTGTTCGCTTGCTAAGGTTGATACGACTGGTCCATTTAGGACGTGCGCAGTTTTTTCAATTTTCAGTCATGAGCTATAACAAAACTGTAAGATTTTGCTTTTCTCGTATGTTCTAAATCCACGGCTCTAACTTTATATCTTTCCAACTTCAGTAGATAGTAGATAGTTTATTTCAATGTGCCGTCTATTTCAAAATACCGAGTGCTTATAAAAAAATACCATCATAAACATATCTTACCATATCTTTAGCTGGTGTCTTAAAATTCTGCATTTCATCACTGAATCTTGTTACACAAAGATGCTCGTAAGGTTGTGCTGCTCTCCATATATCTGGTTTTGATTCTAATGAAGGTAAAACATCTTCAGCAAGAATGCTGTAATTTGCGATGTTCCCTGTTTTCTTCTTGTCTGCAAAGAGAAATTGGTTAGTTACGAGTTTCTAAAATTGAACGTGAAATAATACAGTTATCCCAAGGGAATTAATTTTCATATCGTAGCATTTTCCCTCAAGACGATAGCACCTGAATATACCGGTGTTATAAGGTAGAAAAAGTGAATACAATTGACCGAGGTTTCTGATCACTTAGCAAGTTTCAGAAACCGCATTCCCGAAAAATTCAGTCACAATCTTCGGATATATAGGCCGTTTTGACGAGGCGAGCTCTCAAGTTTAAGTTTAGCCTGGTTCACACTAGGTCATTGAAACTGCTGGAGTCGTTGAGGTCGCTGGAACAAACGTCCCAAAAGACCCAAAAGACTGAATGTGAACGGTGAAAATAAACTCCCCAATGGCCCTGACGACACAAACGACTGAGTTTTTGCTGTTCACATTCAGTCTTCTGGGTCGTCTTCCCAACGTCTGCAATGCCTGTCGTTTTATTTTAAATAATGTATAGACCGCGTAAATAAAAAAAAATTAAAATATATTTATTTGTTTATTTAGTTTACTTGTACATATAAATATAGTAGACTAGATTATTTATTTCATCGATGTAAAATAAAGATACAACAACAACAACAACGACCCCAGTGACTCCAGAGATTGCAACGACCTAATGTGAACCAGGCTCAAAGATCTTGGCTCTTCAAAATTGCATTCACCACTAAATTGAATAAATGCTGATGATGTTATAGCTTTTAAAACTTCGAGGGTCACGGGGTATAAAGGGTGAAAAAAAATCGGAACATCATCGTTTTCATTCACAAAGTTAATATATTTATTTATCATCGCTGAAGTCCATAAGACTATTTAAACTATCTACTTTTAATCTGCCTAATGTCGTAGCATCAATAGCGATAGCTATCTGGACGGTTTGCGAGATTGATGCTGAGTATTAGTGTGTATATATCTTTAGCCTGATTTAAACGCTGAAACTATATAATAAGTAAACCACAGGGTTATTTTTCATGAGGTAATTTTTTTAGTGTTTTTGAGCTAATAATTTGGTTAATATTTTAACAGAAAAACTAGGGAAAACAATTACTAGGAAATATATGTAAAGATAATAAAATGTTTGCTTTCAATACTTCAAGGGTATAAAATGACTGACTGAAAAACCTTATTCTGAGCTATACTCTTTCAGCAACATCGTAAATCTTGCTTAGGAGCCATTATTGGAGATTTTTCATTTTCCTTTAAGTCTACGATGATAGTTTGCGTTTCTCTCTGACATTTATGACCAAACTAGAAGCTTAGTTTACAAAAAGAAATTAATCTGCTAATCATCAGTGCTCTTTTGCAGTATGCTTCAAAACCAGGCAGCTCTAAAAAGAGCTAATTTTCCTCATTTTAAAGCCAATCACAAGATCAGCTATACCTGGGAAAATAAGTTGGTCTTTGATGTACTTGCCAAAAAATAAATTTAAAGATCGACCCTGTAATCAAATTTTTGTGATAAAGGACCAAAATTCATGCTTCCAGTTCTGGAAGATGATGGGAAAACAAACTGTGAGTACTAAGATTAAAGTTAATTTTAGCCATAAAGTGGAAAATCTTTCACTTTAACTCGTTAAATATTGTAAACTTCGAGTGAGTCAGCCATACAGGTTTCGGGACAGCTTTTGCAGCATGCTTTGTTTACATCAGCCAAATGACTTATAGGCCACAGAAACCCCATTGTTAGCGATTGCTAATCAAATTCAGATACAATGGATGCTGTTGATACAAAATCTACCCTTGGTTGCTCGAAGAAAACTTACAATCTCACAAACTCACTTATCACTGCGTCACTTAAACAGCATACTTCTTCCACCAGATATTCCAAAATGGCTGCCAAATAAATAGCTGCGGAATCAGTTATATGAGGAGCAACTTCATTCCGGATCATCCACCGGAAAGTCTTGCCAACAGAAATCGTCAAACCGGAGCGTTCGGATTTAGACATCCTTAAATGCTTCTCTGTGTTCTTGCTCACTGAGTGAAGGTACAAATAGTAGGCTTGATACGCACTTCCAATGCAGGCACGCGAGACAAATTTGCTGAAAATCACTTGAGTTGCAGAGTAAACCTCGTTTCGTGTGCAGATATTGAATTTCTGAGAGAATCTGCGCATTTCCCTCGCAAGACGTGCGAGAAAAAACTTTGTGATTCTTGATATTTCCACTAATGATTTGTCAGTAAATAGATGCTCTCTGTCTCGTAATCTCGATACCTAGAAAGTGATGTGACAATTTTTTAATATGACCAAAATTTCGAACAAAAATATATACGAAGAATCCCAAAAAGCAGCATACTATTTTTGGAGTAATTCGAAAACCTCTATATTTGTTTAAAGTGGTGAGATATGAAAAGATCGGTCGAAAATGTGCGCTCAAGACCCTTTAACCGTCGATGATATGTACAGTACCTAAGCACTGCAGCAAATAACACAGAATCTCTTTACACTGAACACGATGATATGTGCGACTTGCGTTACGGTTGTTCTCTCAGTCAACCTTCCGCTATAAGGCTGAAATTTATCGTCGTATAATGATACTGCATTTCTCTGGCACCTAATGCCCCCTTGGAAAACGAAAAATGCATTGTACCTAATTGTTATACGCTGTTCACTCAGGGTGTAAACTACCCTAACGGAGTCATAAATGATTAAACGGCAAATCTTCTTGTATTATCGTATGTTTTTTTTGTTGCTCTGGTACCTACCAAGGGTATGTGCGAAATGTTTACGAGCGTCTTCAAAAATGTTTATCTTTCGTATAGTTTGCCTTATGATCGCAAGGTTCCATCCACGGTGCTGCTTTAATGTCAGTCAGATAATTGTACCTAGAGCTTTCAATCAAGTATTCTTTGTTTTTTTTCAAATGAAAGAACGGACGAGGGTGCCTAAAGGATGTCACAGTTTCTGCAATATGCTTACCTTTCGTATAGTTTGCCTTACGATCGCAAGGTTCCACGGTGCATCTTTAATTTCAGTCAGATAATTATATCTAGGGCTTTCAATCAGGTATTCTCTGTGTTCTTCAAATGACGATATAGACGAGTTATCATCATGCAAGGAAAGATAACGCATCGAATCATCAATAAAACCTCCTCTGTCAGATTGTGACATGGCGCTGTAGCATTCTTTACATGAAATCGAGGACATAAGTGGTGCTGTATGCAAATTTCAGTCTAGTGTTCTTTGTTACTGCTTCTTTGAAGTATAATGTAGTCCTCAATTCAGTACTGCTTTGGACAGAAAAGAGATTAATGAAGTTGGAAAATATGAAGACGATGAAGGTAAAGATGGCGGACGGAAATAACTTTTTACCAGGGGTCCTAGTTTTAAATGGTCACCGTAGATGTCTCCTTAGCACCAGAATTTCTTTACATGAATGTCTGGCATTCAACTTACCATGGAGTAAACATAGTTAAATTCAACATATTCCAAATAGAATTGTGACTTTGATGTTGCTAAAATAGTAAATGAATGCTTGATACCTGAAAAAGTGCACTATTTCCTCTATAAAGGAGCTTTTATGAAAGGCAAACAAAATATGAAAGTCTCGATTTCACGCGGTTCTATCGACTTTCCACAGACATTTTTTGCTGTTTCTGCAATAAATTTTTTTTACTATGATTCTAATTTGAACCAAATATCAGAGGGTTTTAAACCTTATTGGGCCATTCATATGGCCAAATCTACATTTTAAGGCTGCAAGACCGGGGCATTTGATGGGAGTTCGCTAGCCAAGGGCGGGGAATTTGACCACCAAGAATGAAAAAAATAAAATGCCCGGGGGTGGCCCAGGGGGGGGATGTCCGGGTATCGATTTGACTCGTGCATTAAAAACAAAGGAACCAAAAGCCCTGCACACCGACACATCAATGCTTTGTTGGTCTGCACACGTGAGATCTCATTAAGAACTGCCTTACTCTGCAGACTGGCTAACAAACAGATCATAAGTGGATTTTTGGAGTACAATTTAATGACGGAACTGGGCTGTTAAAATCAAGACCCCACCCCTTTCCCTTATCAGCCTTCTGAAAAGACTTGCAAAGGGGGTTTTCATACAATGACGAAAGTTCCTTAATGGCCAAGGATAAAAACCCCTCCCTCACAACAGCCCAATGCTGCAAGAAAAGAGAAAGCCCTTACGTTAAGTGATTGACACAAAATATTTTCAGCTCATTTGTACATTTGTTAGTTAGTTTATTGGCTAGATGGTCAGTATATAAGTTAGAAATGTTTTCTGTGCTGCCCGAAAAATGTGGCAAAGAGCAGTTTGGCAGTTTTTGACTTTTCCATCTGCTTTGAATGCATAATAAACCTCTGTATTGTAGGTTGGTAATCAAATAGCTATTATAGGTTATCTTCAGCTCCCACTGGATATCTGAAGCTGCAAACACAACATAGATCGAGTGTTTTTCGACAGCTCTTAAAACAAAAGGATTTTTTCTGGCAAGGATGCTGCTTTGTGTGTCAGCAAATGTTTGAGATTTGCTTAGAACAGCCATTTCTAATCAGCAACACATCCTCAATTTGAATTTGGTTCTTTTTGATGAGATTCGGCTGCAGTGGCGGATTTAAGGGGGCAAGTGGGGGCAACTGACCCTGTTCACGATGAAAACTCAGCTTGGTGCCCTCTTTTTGGCGAGAAATGTGCCCCTCGTTGTGACCCTAATGCACTCTTTTTAACTGTTTCAAGAATATGAAGAAAAACATACAAATCAAGGCGTTTTTTAGTGGAAAACCAAAGAATTTTCTTAACCAGGAGTTCAAAAATTTTTACGCGCCTTCAGCTCATTTACTTTATATTATATTTTCGGCGTCCTCTCTCCATGTTGCCCCCCTTCAGCTTTGGGCTGGATCCACCACTGTTCGGCTGTTCCTGGCTCCACAGCTGAATTAGATCATTAATTGTCGAATTTTGATAATTGTGATAACCAAATGCAAAATTACAGATATAATTTACTTTCAGTTAGCATTCGGTTATAAAATCTGATCAACAGATGACTGCACTAAAGATGGCATTTGGGAATTTTTTACCATGATCCGTTGCATTCTTTGATAAATCAGCCAATCAAGTCAATTGATATTTGTTCAGATGCAGACGATCGTGATGAAAAATCCCCTCACACCATCAGATGACCCCTTGGTAGAAACAATTAGGGCCTGTTTATATGAGGTGGGCTGGCCCGGTAACAAGCTGGCTCGCCTTCAGCTGAGATCCTACATATCTGGTCACAGCTTTGTAAACATCATTTTGTGTTTATATGTCTGCCAGGCTGGCCCGTTGTGCCGAGATCCCGTTTATCGAGTACCAGGATCCCGCCTCAAATGAGCTGACTTTCTCATCTAAACGCAATAAACGGGCCAGCCTGCCTGTGACCCCTACGACTTACAGTAGGTCATAACACACATGCACAACAGAGCAGATCAGATGATGACGCACAACTTAGGTCATAACGCACGCGCACAACAGACATTTGGCGCCAAAGGCCGGGCTGGTTCGGGGCTGGCTCATTATTGAATCTCTCATAAAAACCAGGCTGGCTCAAAGTGAGCCAGCTCGCTACCAGGCCAGCCCGCCTCATATAAACAGGCCCTTAGACTAGTAAGAAAAGAGCACATGACAGTACAGAACTATTGTCAAACTATTGTCAAGGAAAAGTAGACTAATCAACGAAACTTTCAATGACAATAGTACAAACAACTTTCTTTCTTCTTCCAGGAACAAAATCCAACTGCCAGTGTAGTAGGCTAGCAAATGTTGCAGCCAAATCTCTTCAAAGAGGCAAAGTTATTGGAGTGCCTACTGATACAATTTATGGTGTTGCTGCATTAGCACAATCAACTGAAGCTGTTGAATCACTTTATGAAATCAAGAGGAGACACAGAGAGAAACCAATTGCTATATGTGTTGCAGATATTGATGATATTTACAGGTATATATATACACTTTGTTGCCTGAAAATTTATGTATCTATAACATGACAAGAATTCTTGGGAATTCTTAAGAAGTCTCAAGAATTTTCAAATTTTGATGAGGACTCTTGAGAAGTGTGGAAGACTGTAACAATTTTTAAACAAGAACTCTTCAGAAATAAAAAACTTTCTCAAGCTTAAGAATTCTTAGTCAGAAAATTAGTGTTATGCTACTGTACATGGGTTGGGAAAAGACTGACTACATCAGTCTCAGTTTTCAGCATAGAATTGAGTTATTGTTGTGGCTTTAAACTGAGACTCCTGACAATACAGCTTCAAAACAGAGACTACTTTAGGCCAAATGCACCGCATTTAGGGTGCATCCAATCAAATCTTGACTTTCTTAATAAGGTTAGACCACATGCCTATTCTCAGCGTTTGATTGGCTGATTTAGATCAAATTTTTACTTTTCGAAGCAAATCGACGTTTGAAGCAACATTCAACTTTTCTTTTCAAGTTCAAAGGATACAAGACCTGTGATTCTCCTTCAGATTGTATGCTATGTTTAGAATCTGTTTGGTCATGAGTCCTTGTATGAGAGAAAATAAATACATCAGATTAAAAACATTGAACGAATACAAGGAATCACGTCATCAGTCTAGGTTGGGAACAGCATAGCTCATTTTTGAACAAATATGTACAGGGCGAGTCAGAAAAAACAACCCCGTTTGAAAGACAACTACTGCCTGTATTTCGAGGTATTAAAATTGGTAAATATATTGTTTAATAGTGGACATGTTCTAAGTTTTACCTGACTGAAATCGGCCACTCCGTTCTGAAATTATGAGGGATTTTCTTAAGAAAACCCCTCCAGGAAACCTTCAAAAACGGCATAAAATCACAACCAAATTTCCGTCAGATTTCTTTCTTAATAGCAATGACTTGCACATGCTTTAGCACTTTTTATCCCTTTGGGAGAATGAAAGTATCACCCCTGAGAACATGACATTATTCTCAGAGATTTTATCCTCCCAAGAGGATAACACCTGCTAAAGCATGTGCAAGTCATTGCTGTATGGCAGAAATATTTGGAAAATTTGCGCGTGATTTTAGGCAGGTTTTGAAGGTTTCTTGAAAGGGCTTTCTCCAGAAAATCGCTCATAATTTCAGAACGGAGTGGCTGATTTCAGCCAGGTGAATTTTAAATCATATTTGAACATGTCAACCATTAAATAATGTGTTTTTCGATATTATCGTTTTGCTATCCAGAGAGCAGTGGCCTTTCAAACAGGGATTGTTTTTTCTGACTCACCCGGTATTATCCACCAATTTT
>REGM01000124.1:393712-452447 GCA_004194415.1 Aurelia aurita
TTCTTCAGATTTGATAGAATGTCCCTGGAAATCAAGATTTATGCCACAAGTATTTGTCTGGTCTTTTTTAACAAAAAGTGCGTGGAATTTGTCAGGGTTCGCAATCATTTCATTTTGTTCGAGCCAAGATAGAGCGTTGCCTGCTTCCTTTTCCAAAACCCTGACAAGATCTGGCAGGGACTTGGAAAAGTAAGCCAACGTATTATCGTCAGCATAATTGTACATAGTCGCTTGCTTTATGAAAAAGAAAAGATCATTTATATAGAAATTGAAAAGAACAGGACCTAAAACTGATCCTTGGGGTACTCCTGATACAATATCTTGAAAAGAACTGTACACATTATTGATCCGCACACTCTGCTTCCGTTTTTTCAGGTAGGAATAGACTAGAACTAATGCATTTTCATCAAAGCCATATGCATAGAGTTTGGCTATTATCAAATCATGTGGGATGGAATCAAAAGCTTTTGAGAGATTCATCAAAACGGATCCTACAAGAAGATTATTATCAAGCTTAGATTTCCACTCTTCTACAAGTTTGATTAACACGTGCTGAGTACTAAATCAATGATATTTGCTATTATCTTATTAAATTGCCGACATATTGAATTAATTTTAGGAATTTTCCTGGCAGAAATCCGCCACTCTCTTCTCGAAAATACGAGGGGCTTTCTAGAGAAGGCCCTTTCGATTCGAAGAACCTTCGAAAGCGGCCCAAAATCACGATAAAATTCTCTTACAATTTCTGCCTTACAGCAATGACTTGCACATGCTTTGGCTCGTGTTTTCCTCTTGGGAGGATGAAGAAGTCTTTCCCACTAGGGGGATTCCATTCTCCCAAAAGGACAATATGTGCTGATACATCATGGATATTTGTAATTATAATTGTTGTTAGGAAGGAAAAACGTCGAATTTTGATCGTCGTTTTTGCAGGTTTTGAAGGGGACCTTTTGTAGAAAATCTCCCATAGCCACGGCAAGGAATGACCGATTAAAGCCGGATAAATTTCTACATCTAATCGATCTTATCGGCTATGAAACACGGACACTTTTCAATATTTTTCGACATTTTACTTTGATATTCAGGGAGCAGTATTTTTTAAACACCATGCACCTTTTTGACTCACCCGGTAGCGAGCTTTGGAAAGTAACGTTTTATGCTGTTAGATATATTTCATTTGTGCAAAAAGTTTAGTCAAGAATGACTTACAGGGTGTCTCAACAAATTTTGCTCCTTTTTGTGTGGCTGCTGTGGAGGAGCTGTAACTTCAATTGTCCCGTTTTTATACAGCTGCATAGGATAGGCTTCAACTTAGCGTGTGAGACTCTGTGTGAGTCAATTTGACAAGTTGTTGCTGATTTATGACACAAGAAAGTCAAAATAAATGGTTGCTTCAAATTTGTTCTCCAAAAATGTCAGAATCAAGTAAATATTGCAAGAAACGGTTTCAGCATTGTACTTGAAGTGTTTAAAGATTTGAAAAGAATTAACGTAAATAAACAACACTATTAACTGGTTTTCCAATGTAGGAAAAATTCAAATAGCCTCCCCGTGAGTGCTTCTAGCTATCCCAATTCAGTCCTTGATACCGAATCTATCATGACTGAATTTGCATCTTTCTCAGTGAAAGCTAACGTTCTTGTTTATTCTTCTGTGTAGATGGTGTGATGTGACAGTTTCAAGAGGAATTCTAGAAGATCTACTTCCTGGACCAGTGACTCTGGTATTTGAAAGAAAGGCGGTCCTAAATCCAGAACTAAACCCTTCTACTAGACTTGTTGGTGTTCGTATCCCAGACCATCAGTTAATTAGAGAGACAGCAAGAATCTGCAAGGAGCCCATTGCATTGACAAGTGCTAATATTAGTGCGTCAAGGAGTTGCTTGACAGTAGAGGTAAGTTCCTGATTTTGTTCTTTAAAGGACAATTCCGGGGTTTGTAAAATTGATGTTAGAAAACAAAGTTACCATCTCTTGAATCAAATGACAAACTTTTTTCCACATTTAGACTTGTGTTTCAGCTGTCAATTCAATAAACATCTTGGTAATTTAGGCCAAATGTCACCGCCATTGGCCTCCATTTTTTCACACGAGTACACGATAAGGAGGCTGGTCACGATTCAGAGGCGAGAAAATAATAGAGCAGCCTCATTCTCGTGTTGAACGTGACGTCAGAACGCTCTGACCTTGTGCTTAATGATGTCACTACGCATTTGTCGCAGATTGTGAAACGTAATTTCGCAGAGAAAAGACGAACAAAGTTGGAAAAAAGCACGATACACCATTCATAACAGTATAATCCTTCATTTTATCATCAATCATTCTTTCATTTTATTATCAATCATACCAACCCTGGAATTGTTCTTTAGCTTCGTTTCCACAATGTGTCAAGTCACAAAAACTCGTGCTGAACCAGGTGCGATTAATTATTATTTCTATGTGAAACCATAGTGGAAATTGTCTATTTCCAAGTTGATTCAATAATTTCATTGGCATTTAACGTTTATTAACGTGAATTAGTGTGGCGTTAATATGAAATTTAATAACAGAGAAATCAGTGTCAGTAAAGTTGTTTCACCGAGCAGAAGATCAAAGGAAAAGGCGCAAATAATGATTTGGAGTTGCTGTGGTTGTCAGCTGCATGTGTTATAGTACCACGAATTGTCGAAATGGAAAACTTATTTTTGAAGCACAGATATAAATAATAAATAAAAAAAACCTATGATAAAGTTTCTTTTTTATTTGTTTTGCCAATGACCC
This sequence comes from Aurelia aurita, assembly GCA_004194415.1. Taxonomy (NCBI): domain Eukaryota; kingdom Metazoa; phylum Cnidaria; class Scyphozoa; order Semaeostomeae; family Ulmaridae; genus Aurelia; species Aurelia aurita. The sequence continues at coordinate 396,471 of REGM01000124.1, forward strand.
AAAAATATTGGAAGATGATAAAATATTTGTTTTCATTACTTCAAGGGTGAGAAATTACACGTTGAAAACCCTTGTTTTGAGCTATACCTTTTAAGCAAGAGAGTCAATCTTGCCTAAGAGCCAAAATTTTCAGATTTTTAATGACCCTTGAAGTCTCCAATGATAGTGTGCGTTTCTTTCTGCCATTTTATGATCAAATTAAAAGCTTAATATACACAATAAAATTGGTCTGGTAATCACCAATCCTTTTTTGCAGTATGATTCAAAACCAGGCAGCCCTAAAAAGAGCTAAATTTGCTGATTTTTAAACCAATTAAAAGATAAGTTATGCAGTGGAAAATAATTTGTCTGCTACCTACATGGCAAGAAAGAAGTTGAAGATCGGCCCAGTAATCAAATTTTGTTGATTTACCAAACAGGAGTACTTCTTTTGGGACAGCTGGCAGCTTGCAACCAAATAATTGCAAATTTATCTAGACCGCAGAAGTAGTTTACATTGTAAAATTTCCCCAGCAGCAGGATCTAATTTAGTCTAATTTAGTTCGGTCTTGTCTACTAATAGCTGTCTTGAAAATTTACGTATCAGTAAAAATAGAAGCTTTCTTCAGTAAAGATTTTGCAGCATTTGCGTTCAATTCACACAGTTTCATTGAAATTTGTTGTCTTGTTAAAAGTAGCAAAGCTACGCCCTGGCCAGCAAGATATTGACCACCTCGCAGCAACGCTAAATCAAGCTCACATTTCATCAAGTTTAAATATCAGATTCTTGTTAATTTACCTTGCAGCGAAAGCCTGCTGTAGAAATCCTGGCGCCTTTTAACTCAAAAGATTTTTGGGTAGCTTTTGAAATCTGAGATTCAATTTGGATCACCTAAAAGCCTTACGTTATCAAATTTCCTAGCTTTTATTTCACAATTAGCAGGCAGGTGTTCTTGTCCAAAAACGTCAAAATTCATGTTTTATTATCAAATTCGCCTCATTACTAGTGGTATAGGTGATATGTTTATATTTTAATCTGATCGCAAAATGTCAGGTAGACATATGCAGTAACCGATATAAGATGACTGTGTGAAAATACAATCATTTGAATACATTCATTTTTTTATGAGAAACCTCTTATAAGAAACTGTAGTCGCCTCTTCCAGAAAATTACGAAACTCTACTAGAAGAGATCATTAAACCATTATATGTTGGCCTTAGTTAGCATTATAGCTATAATTTCTTAGCCAACTTTGAATTGAAGAATTTATTATTGTTATGATTATTATTGTTATTATTATTATTATTATCGCTTTGTCCACATCAGTCCCTAAACAATAGGACTGAGAGCGGTATAAACATGTGATACTAATGTCAACAGTTTTTCGTTTTATTTATCTTTTCTTTTATTTTACCAAAGTCCCATTTCTGCTTTTAAGTTTCCACTTCTTTAGCAAATGGTGCTACTTCTTTTAATTTACGACTTGGTATCTTTGGTATTTCAATTCAGGGCTCAAAAAAACGAAGTAGCGTGGTAGCGGCGCTGCCAGGAAGGTAACTGAGATGCTCACATTTCCCAGGAAGGAAAAAGGGTAAAAGGAAAAGAAAGGGGAAAGGAAGGGAAAAGAACGAAAGGAAAGGATTGGGCAGAATAGTAGGATAATGAAATTAGGAAGAAACAAAGGAAATGTAGACAGGAAAATGTGACACTACACGAGGAGAATGAGAATCAGGAAATAAAGAAAAGAAAAAGATGATAAGGCGAAGTGATGTTGGCAATTGAAAGTGCGTGGAACATGCCTGAAGATGGCACGAGAGCTGAGAGAAGTGAGGCACAGTCTTTTAGAAATCATGAAAGAAGCATGAAAGATAAAGAACTTGCAGAACCCAAAAGCAAAGCAACGCACTAACATCCAGGTTTTTTCGAGAGGAGAATGGGCTCTATGGAATCAAGATGATCCTGCAAGCAGTCAAGATGACCCCACCATTTGAAAAAACACCAACATTTTATTACAAGGCCAATCTTCAAATTTCTTTTTTTGACAAGTAAATCAAGAATCAAATGATTTTCCCAGGTATAGCTTATCTTTTGATTAGTTAGCAACTCAGCAAACTTGGCTCTTTTTTGGGCTGCCTGCATTTGAAGCATATTGCAAAAAGCACAGATGATTACCAGATTAATTTATCTGTCTATAGTTAGCTTCTACTTTGTTGTAAATGTAAAAAAGGAATGCTCACTATCATTAGATACTTAAATGATAAAGAAATACTAAAACTTTGGGCTCAAAGGCAAGATTTACAATGTTGCTTGAAGAGTATACAGTAGCTCAGAATAAGGTTTTCAACTTGTTATGATATACCATTTTAAGTAACGAGAACAAACAGTTTATCATCTAAATAGTATAGGATCATTGATCACAAACGAAATTTTAATGATAGGCTTAATAATCGAGCTCTGGTTATTTGTCAAACGTGTGAACTTTTTGGGACATCCGGTATCAAATGTGCAGCCAAGTCGGCTGTAGAAAGTAGAACAAGCAGCTAACTTAATTGAAATAGTTGTTGGGTAGAATGGGCCTTTGCACAACAGATGTGACTCAATAGTAAAAGAGGTTTTCGACAATTTCTGACAAGTTAACATACATTATTAAAAGACTGGCACTTTGTTACAAAGGAAGGAAAAACTGACATATGCTCAGTTAGCATGACAACTAAGAAAATAAAGCAAAATGAATCGAATGTTCCCTTTGTTTACCTTTAGTTGGCTTAGAAAGGATAGGGATATCATAGCATTACATGTGATCAACAATGGACGACTGACGCCTAACTTTAAATCAACGATTACAGATTCGCAATTGGCTTTAAACAAATTTTGATAAGGCACAGATATCAGTAGAGTCAATTTGTGATCTGCTGCATTCAAAATTTGAAAAATATCATTTGTTTACTCTTCGACCTTTTAATAGATGAGAGTGTCGATAATAACTGCTGGCCAATCATAATCAAAATTGTTCGACTTAGAAGTTCAAGGTATTAGATTAAAGCAACATATTTTCTGCACCATTTGCAGCTGTTCTGACCTGTATTGTGAAAAATTTTGAAAGGAAGGTTTTGGTGGTGTTTGGTTGCTACCAGGAAGGAAAATATTTTTTTGAGCCCTGTTTCAATTGTTCTTTGCAAGCGTTTATTTCAGTGATTTTTTTGTATTCTCTGCAGTTAAAGATATGCTCCACAGTTTCATTGGTTTCTTTACAAGCATCACATATACTATGTCCTATAAATTTCCTTTATAATTTATTGTTGCAACGTGGTTGCTGCTTCATGTTTCTGCTACTCTTAACATCGCCATTCTAATAACGCCAACTTTTCGTCTTTTCAGGAATTCAAATATCTTTGGCCTAAACTGGACGTTGTTTTCGATGGCGGTTGCCTTGGTGAAACGGAGGAATCTCGTCTTGGTTCTACAGTTATAGACCTATCTACAACAGGACAATACAAAATCATACGTGATGGAAGTGCTCTAAGACATGTCGAGGCTATCCTTAGAGACAAGCATGGTCTACGGAGTAGGAGTTAAAATAAATAAATAAATGTGTTATGTGTTCATGTTGTAAATTTTTTTAGATTCCCGCGCAAAGAGATGGGGGAATACTGGGTGACCAAGAATGATGTATTTCCTTTTGGAAAATTACTAAAATTTGATTTTGAAACTAACGGACGTCCCAAAAATAATCCCTACGTTTGAAAACACAACAACATTTGATTACAAGGTCAATTTTCAAGATTTTAGTCTCCATAGCGAAGCACCGTCACAGACTATTAAGCTAGAATTTAAGTATAATAATGCATTTATTGAACTAGTAATAACCATTATATGTTCAGTAGCAGTGGAAAATTGAATCTTTATTTTATAATAAGACTATTTTTCATTGCAAATCTGCATGTTTCCAAGACACTACCACGAAAGTATAACTGTCTTGTACCAAACCAATTTCTCCAAGTTGTGATGCTATTAGTCAAGTATAAAAATTGTTCCATTAGGTAACTTTTTATCTAGGAATGAATTTGTATGGCCTAAATTTGGTTCAGGATTAGTTTATTGCTCAGAAATATATACACCCGACCCAGGTAGACACCTTTGTTGCACGACTCTCAATGGCGAGGATTTGATGCCAAGCCTTGCATCTTTTGTTAATTTGCATCTCGCAAACTGTACCTGGAAGGGAGGACGAAACATCCCTATAACTTACTCACTGAGCGGCTAACATTGTTGAGAAGTGAATCAAGACTGACAAACTGTTACAGAGCGATTTTTTTAAATTGAAAGAAATGTAATTATGGTAACTACGGTATCTATTTTATAATTATAGGGAGAAATTATCCTTAAGCAACAAAATAATATGTCGTATCATTTTTATAGGATTTAGATAACAATATAATCTGTTGGTTTTGATTGACATTCCAGTACAAAGTGATTTGTGATTTCACACAAAGGGATTTCTACGGCTGACTAGTCAAGCTGCGAATGAAAACAAAGTAGACTGCAAAAGGTGTCCTCAAATGTGTGTGTGACTGTTTGATTGGTACCAATTCTGAAATCGGTAGACTTGGTAGACTCGGAATTTGTGTTTGATTGACTCCGAATTTCCCCAAATGGTAGGTTTGGAAGGCCTTCTGAACCTTCTGCTCCTAAAGGCAGATGGTTTGGAAGACTCCGAAGAGATTCTCGATTTCATTAGCGAAATGCAATGGTGAATCTGAAATCCACCGTTTTTTACATTTTTGTGTTTGATTAGAAAGTATGTTTCCGTCCCTGTGAAGTCTACTGTTTTCAGAAGTTGGTAGGTTTGGAACTACCAATCAAGCACACCCTTTGATTGGTAATTCCAAACCTACCAAATTCTGAAAACAGTAGACTTCGCAGAGACGGAAATATATTTCCAATCAAACACAAAAATCTTGAAACGGTAGGTTTCGGATTCACCACAAGGGTTTGCTAATGAAAAACGAAGATGGCTCCAAAGTCTGCCAAACCTTCTGCCTTTTGGAACAGAAGGTTCAGAAGGTCTTCGAAACCTACCAAACCTACCGTTTTCAGAATTTCGGAGTCAATCAAACACAAATTCCGAGTCTACCAAGTCTACCGTTTTCAGAATAGGCAAACACGCCCTAACTCACTGGCTGTACATGTGAAAAGTAGCCTGCGTGTGAGCTTGCACGCAGACTAGCGAAAAGGGTCTATTAAAGCTTGTTTCACACCAGGGTAAAAACGTGTTAGAACTGGGATAATGCATTTCTAAATTCATTTAAGCGCATTTTAGTGAGTTATCCTTATAGAATCAACACTGTTTGATTCCGTCCAGATGTGTTAGGAAATTTTCAAAGGCACCGACAAAATCCCAAATTTTTTGGCTAAAATATTTTTGAAGTTTTTTCCGTTGCATTTCTGATGCATTTCTAATGTATTTTTGTTCTAATGTGAACCAAGCTTAATAGAGCGCCGGTCAACCAGCATCCTTTGCGGTCGCGCTTTGCAGAGCGCTGCACAACTACAATGTCATATGAAAATGGCCACCGCAGTCGAAAGGCAACAAGCGAGGCGCGCAAAGGATGCTGGTTGATTGGCGTTCTTTAAAAGAAAACACGAGTATCTATCATCGCAAGAAGAAGAACAGATCTATAAATCTACGGCATTAATTTTATTCATCTGATTCAGAAGCTGAACAACAGGCAATACAGTTCTGGTATATTGTTGTGTTTAATTTTGCTCTTAACTCAGCTTCTGCATTAGATAAATAAAACTTCTGCAGATGTCTAGATCAATTTTTCTTCTCTCAATACATGCTCGTGTCTTTTCCTAATAGCTCCTTTTCGCATGCAGTGAGTTCGCTACCTTGCTTGCAGTGAACCTTTTGCGGGCTGCTTTGTTTGTGTCTGTTACTTGACTACCGGGTGTCCCAAAAAAGGTACTCCTGCTTGAAAAATCACAAAAATTTGATTACATGGCCGATTATCAAATTTTTTGTTTTTGCAAGTAGATCAAAGACCAAATTATTTTCTCAGGTATAGCTGATCTTGTGATTGGTTTTAAAATTTGCCGATTTGCCCGGTTTTGAAGCATACTGTAAAGCACTGATGATTACCGGTTTAATTTCTTTTTGTGCATTAAGCTTCTAGTTTTGGTCGTAAATGTCGGAAAGAAATGCAAACTATCATTGGAGACTTGAGGGACAATGAAAAATGTCAACATTGAGGCTCTAAGGCAAGATTTGCAATGTTGCTTAGAGAGTATAGCTCAGAATACGGTTTTTCATCCTGTCATTTTATACTCTTTAAAGTAATGAAAATAGACATTTTAACGTCTTTAAATATATTTGGATCATTGACAAAACAGATCAAAAAGAACATATTGTGATAGGTTTGATAATCGAGTTTTGGTGATTTTTTAAATATGAGTACTTTTTTGGGACACCCGGTAATCAGGCGTGGGAGTTGCGTTGTCTCCAATCGCTAATCGCTTTGTATTGGCTTGTCATTGAATTGACAGATGCAATTGTTGCAAAATCTGCCCTTGTTCATTGCACATGATATTATTACTGTATTGTCAAGGAAATATTGATTTATGATGAATTTGATATATTATGGTAATAACTCACAACTAAGAAAATTTAAGCCACTCAGTTGCAGATCGTATTGGCAACAAAATTCGCACCAGTGCCAAAGGGCAGATTAAAATTCAATACAATTGAACTTACCTCGATACTCTATTGGCCTCTACTCGAACTCTGCTCTACTCGAACTCTAGACTTATTACATCGTCGTATTTGTAGCTATATTGTCGAACTACTGGAAAGCTCGAAATTTTTTCCAACCTTTTTACACGAGTTCTTCTCTCTGTTTAAACTGATTACCGTCTCTTGAAAGCTACAGCAGCAGAACCAGAATCATAAAGTCCCTCATTTCGGGTGTCTCCAACGGATCTTGAGCCAAAATGTTCTCATGTACCAACCTGTTGAAAGTGCAGGGAGAATTTCCACGAAGGCTGAGATCGTAGGCAAAAATCAAGGATTTGAGGAGAGAGGTATATTGAGGAAGATTTCCACTTACTTCTTTAAAGACCCATTGCTAACCATGATCCTTTGCACGTCGAAGGAAAAGCAAAACAAAGAGAACTTTGGTAAGAAACCCGGGGGGGGGGAATGACTTTCAATTGTACGGGGGTGTGCCCACCAAAGACAAACATTTTTACCCGGCTCCAGAATTTTTCCCTCCGAACGATAGCCGATTCTAGAAAAAATCGTCGAAAAGTACACTCCAAAACGTAAAAATCTGGCCAAGCAACAACCTGTTTTAAGAAAATACACCCTTTTGACAACCGGCTCTAGAAAAATTGCCTTCTTTCGATACCCGGCGCTAGAAAAAAAGAGGCGAAAACGATACCCTGAAAAATGGCACGTCCCCGTCGGACAAATATACTAAGTACCTCCCCCCCCCCGGGGTCAGAAACGACTTTCATATCATATGAAAGTTATCTTTGGGCCCGCAACGCAAAGGATTCAGGTTAGCAATGGGTCTTTAGTCTTTAATGGCAACACCCTATTTATTCACTCAAAAGTGAAGAAAGCTATTAGATGAACTCTCTCGCTGGATGAAGGTTTACAACTTTTCTGGACTCTGTAGCTGAAAATTCAATGTCTTTATCACATATGCAAAGGTGATTTATTGTTAGTGACCTAAAACAAAAACTCCGTCAAGCTAAATTTTCAGAATGCTTATTGGTTGTGAGAGTAACAAAGTTGTTGAATATCCTTTGAAATGACAAAGGTATTCTTTTCCCTTGGGATACGAAAGACAAAGCAAGTCGATTTGTTGCTAAGTCGCAAAATGCTCTTTTCCTGCCGCAAAGATCTGAAAGATTTAGATAATGCCAATGATACTTCCAAGGGCTAAAGGGGGTAATCTCGTCCACACGCTATCCCATGAAAGTTGTGCTAACTTTCTTTACTTGGGGGCATTGGCCTTATTTGCACGTAGGTAGAGAATGGTGTTTCACAAATTTATAATGGCGGACCAAAAAAGGAATCTAACAGGAAGTTTGTGAAAGTAAAAGACCAGTAGCCTGTGCCCCAGACACCAGTTCCGAAGAGTTTCCTTTTCGGAGGGTCCTGGGACACATGCTAAAGACCAAGAGTTTTGAAAATGTCCACGCCCCCTCCCTCGGGCAAGGACCTATTCAAAATTTAGAAAGGGGGGGGAGACGATTATGTAAACGTTGTTTTCTTTGACCAAATTTATCTAAACGAAAGGAGCTTTTTCTATTAGCTATTTTCTTCAAAGGATGGGGGCTCCTCCAGCACCCCATTTAGCTGCATCCTTACTGGCCCTTACCGTTGGGCTTATCATGCTTAGGACGAAAAAGGGGACACTGAAACCCCCAGGAGACCACAGGAAATGGAATAGTGCTTGATGAAGAGCCCCCCGGAGAACAACGGAGAAGAGAGCAATTGGCCCGCAACCCTGGCCCAATAGAATGAAATGCAATAAACCTACAGGTAACCCAGGTAACCATAACTCCTTTAGAGGCGCTCCAGGGAGAAAAGACGATTAGCCCCAGGCTTCTCCCCAGAGGGAAATGGGCAAGAAATATTTGACCCTCCGGATGACCTTGTGGTCCCCTGCGTCAAGTAGATTGGAATTGCACAAATTCAATTACAATTGAATGCCTTTTGAATGAGTATTTGAAGACGGCAAAGCACAGATGACAGCTCATGCTTGAAATGTTTTTGTCTGTTTGTCTTGCCCTCGGCTTTCAAAAACACACCCAAAGTTTAGATAACGAAATGTGAGAACACACACATTTGGAGTTTCATGTCGCGAAAGCTCTTTCTCAATTTCAAGACTATTTCTGCCTTGGTATATGAGACGATGTGAGGTCTTGTTTACATGGAGAGAAAAGCACATCGAATGCCGAAAACATAAATAAACCATGAATTGATGAATTCGATAACACCTGGATGCAGAATGATTGTTGATTTTATTCGGGCAAAGGTTCCTAATTAGCAGGGAAAGGAGAACATCATCTGGGGCATCACGGAAGGTGAAGGAACCAAGACAAATATTTTCAAGGACAGACATTTATTCTTGCTTTTTGGAAGGCAAAACAGCTATTTAAATACTGGGAAATAGATTGCTGTTGTGTTTGAATATAACTGCATCCGAATTCGCGATATTGTGGATTTTATTCGAGATTTATGAGTGATTTATGCCAAGGTTACTACCCGGTTCTTAATAAGCAGGGAGAGGGGAACATCGAGGGAGTCACACAGGGGACCCAGACTACCCTCTACCATCCACGAGAACAGACGCTTTTTGGAGAGCAAAACAGCTTATTAAATACTGAGAAGTAGATGGCTGCTATATTTGAATATAATTGCATCTGCTGAAGACGACTATCTGCAGGTATTTATGCAAATTACAGGGATTGTCATCAGCGCAGGGCACAAACAGACGAAGCGGGATATTTGGATTGTTTTGCATTGGACTGGTAGCTGAGCTCGTGTTAGGCCAGGAAAATGGCGCACACTTTGACGTACTCAGATTACAGTTATTCGAGCCATGATGAAAGCCAAACGGAAGGAGAAGGTGATACGTTACAATGGCGACAAAAACAAGGTATATTCTTATATTTTTTGTTGATTTTGGTTTCATTTTGTAATGTTTGTTTTCAACAGGCTTGTCCTCATATTTCATAATCAATAGGTAGATTAGCCTAATAAATAGAGAGCCTAAATACTCATGCTATTAATTATAAAACCTTACCAACTATCCCTGGTTGGAAAGTGGTGACCCCCTGCCAGAATGGGAGTGTATTTTGCAAATTATAATTCTGCTTTTAATTCAGCAAGGTCACCTTCTTAGCTGTGATTAATCATATTTCGTTAAACATACAATTTCGTTCATGAAATCTGAGGTAAAAGGACTGGAGAAGGAAATGTGTATAATGTGGATTGTTTATTTAGTTAGGCCACTTGGGATACTTGGGATGGGGTGGTTGTAAAACTGTTGGAGCCATATGTGGTATGTGGAACAGAGTTGGAACAGTGTAGAATACATAACACAGCAGCAACATGAAGAGATTTAAAGGAGAAAGTTTGAATTGAGGTATCCATGCCAAAAGTGACATCTATTATTGAAGGAAAATTTGATGTGCCATTTGTGATTGGGCACCTGAACCCCCTTCCCAAAATGGAAGTAAATCTATTACCAAAAAGATATTTGGCTATAGGAAGATGTATATTCACAATTTAAGATCAGTTTTGGAATAATTGACTGAAAGACTGTTAAAGACATCCTGAGAAGTTTTTGATGAAGTAATGGAGCAACTCTAAAATACCCTGCCTAATTTGGAAGCTCTTCCGTTTTAAATTCCCAATACACCTTTTTGAGAACATAGAAGAAAAATTCTAAATGAAATCTCATCTATTTTGCAAAGGACCTTTAAAATGCTACTATATTCTACCTCATCATATAGTTATCTCTTATATTTTACTGATGCGTTGATGCTCATTCATGAACATAATTTATTCCTTTTACTATTCAAAGTATGGAACAATTATTTTGGGGTCATTCTGGGAACAAAAAATTATTGAGTAAAGATCAAGCTCTTATGTTTTACTGATGCCTTGATGCACATTCAAAAACTTTATTTATTCCTTTTGTTATTACAGTATGGAACAATTATTTTGGGGTCATTCTAAGAACGAAAAATTATTGAGTCAAGATCAAGCTCTTATATTTTACTGATGTGTTGATACGCATTCAAGAAAATAATTTATTCCTTTTATTATTAAAAATATGGAACAATTATTTTGGGGTCATTCTATGAATGAAAACTTATTGAGTGAAGATCAAGCTCTTAAATTTTGTTGATCCGCTGATACATAGTCAAATCACGCCCAGGTCTGACCTTGTAGCAACTTATCAAGAAACTAGTGATGTGTCCTGTGACTGTGTTGCAGTGTATCAGCATAAAATTATTTTCAGAAAAGAGGTGGGGTATCTGGGGTATGCTAGAATCTAGCCAAACCAATTATATTGTATATATATATACACATTTTTTTTATATAAAAAACTGGTTTATAAGAAACTAGAATTAGGATGGCCAAATCCAAGAAAATCATGGGAAAATTGTTGTTGAACCTTTATTCTTGAGTAATACTCGCGATATTTTTATGTTTTGAACGCAATACACCTCTTTTTCTTGCTAAACATTGTGCTGTATATAAAAAACAAATATGTGGTAGTGGTAGATACTACATCCTAATTCATGCATCCAAAAAACAAGAAACAAGTTAAGAAACTTTTAGCACTTGAAAGCTGACATCTTCATGTGAAATTAAGGGCTGATCCAAATTTCTTATAAAAGAAAAAAATGTGTACTGTAATAAGATAAGATTAAATTTAAAAATTCAGGGATGGACCTCTCAACTTTGGTCATGAAACTGATATATATTACCTAATAGTCAATTTTGTTGAAAGACTGTCAAATATTTCTTTACCAAATCTGTCACAAGTTTCTAATTTGAAACCTTGTCTTGACCACTTCACTTTCAAGAGAGTAAAACTTGAATTAATCACAAATTTCCTTTCCTTCTCAGATAAAAAAGTAGTTTTGGATGTTATTATGTACCCAAGCCAATATCGTCTCTAGGCAAACAAGTAAACAAAAGCTACGGCTTTTTTAGGTGATGAATATTTTTAAAGAATTTTTCAAAAATGTTATCATATATTAGAATGACCAGAGACTTGTTCTAATGAGGCAAATCCATCATCAGTACATTGACATCTAGGTACAAATTAGCAATTTTCTTCAAACAGGATCTTAGTTCAAATTAGTGTTCGTTGGAAATTTTTTGGAAAAATCTCACACTGCAATAGGCAGCAGAGTTAACAACATGGGCAAAGCCTGAAGGGTATCGCAGATTTTCGAGTTTTTGAGCACACATTTCCAGTGACTAAACAAATGTGATAATTCTTTATATCACTTTTCCATTTTAGATTCTTGGATCCTTTCCTTACACCTCTGACTGTTTTAGTTCTTGAAATGATTTTTTTTGTAAGAATGATGGATTGAGAGAAGTCACACCTCAAAATATTGGTTCAAGTAGACTAAAATAGATTGAAAATATGCACATTCTATAATATGTGATTTTTGGAATTGATAAAGGTTTATGAAATATTCAACAATACAGCCTCAACATGATAAATATTACTGAAGCTGAATTGCAGAAATGTGAAAAATCAAAGTGAAATGTTACCTGCAAAATATATAGTTACTGTTCCAAACCATGAATTATTAAATTTGATTTATGACAAAGGGACGTAAGATTAAAAGGTTATCAAGGGAAGTATTGGCAGAAAAACAGATTAACTCTGTTAAAAACTGCTATATTGAAATTTTGTGGTAGGCTCCTGAATGGACAGTTTATATTTTTTAAACCCTTTATTATCCTCAAGGATCATCAACTGTGCTGAACATTGGCCAAATGTTTCTATCCCAAAGTCTCCGAAAAAGCAAAATGTAAACAAAGCAAACACAGATGATTTAAAGATCAGAAAATTATGAATTTTCTTGACTTTCTGATCATTGACAGATGTTTTGATAATTGCTTTGTTCCATAGAGGAAAACTAATCATTCTCTCTCTAATGTTCCACTCCAGGACTTGAAGTCTTACAAAGTTGTGCAAATAGAATTTATTTGATTTATCAACTGTCTTAACAATGGCCATGACCAGTAGTTGACTTTAATAAACAATAAATCCAGTGGGAGCACTTGACCAGAGTTTGGTCGGGGGGCATGCCACCCATGCTTAAAAAACATACCCGTTCCTTACGCCAATTTGTTGAAAATGTAAACTCAAACCTTATACCAATTTTTCAAAAATGGCCTATTTATGTATTTTCTATTACCAAAATCACTAAAATTGATACTGTTCCTAATACCGAAATCATGAAAATCAATACCCTTCCTGATGGCACGTCCCCAGTACCAAAAAATATTAATTGTGCCCCCCCCCCAGCAAACACTTTGGAAAAAGTCTTTACTTACAGTTCCTCATTTCTAGATAGGTTTTATGTGTCCCAACTTTAAAATGTCTTACTTCCATGGAGAAACCAATGCCTAACAGCGTATCCCAAAGAAACTGTTCCATGCTTGATTGAATATAAAAAAATAATGACAAAAAGAACGGACTTCAGGGTAACATAACCCTGTCCCTGAGACATTAGATTGATTTTGGACACTCAAATCTTGCAAATCCACTGAAAATTTGCCCGAGTTATGAGCTTTCAAAGATAAGTTATGTTTCAAAGCAGAAACAAAGAAAGGTTAAAGTCATTCTACTGAGTGAAAAAATCAGCTGGATTTTCAATTGCAGGATGCTTTACTAGAAAAGCAATCCAATCCAAGTAATATTTACAAAGTTATAAAAATTAAGTGAAAAGGCTTTCTTTGGTGGGAGTGTGTCTTCAAATTTTATTTTGGGCTGATCATGGAATAAGCAGTTAATTTCTTTATTTCATTAACATTTACCAAGGATTAGCTAACTAATGTGCAGTTTCTGGACTTTCTTATGATATTCACAGGGGATCTTGTTTATTTTCTTTTTGGTATAATGGTAGATTAAGTTGTTTGTGTGATGAATTTTGAAGAATCTTCTAACTACACAATATAGCGTTTGTTGTGAGGAAAATTGTTGAAATTTCTGGAGGCTTTGGGCAATGAACTGGGCAAATTTAGTTATCTTTTTAACTATTGGTTTGACAACAATTTATTCTGGGTGAGCTAGAACAATTCTCTTTGAAAATAGCATGTAATAAACAGCACCACCACTCATCAAAATGATATTTTCGAAATTAAGATGTGGGTGATTTTGGGGATCTTATCTCTCTCCTCAATGAGATATATGATGGTTTGTTCACATATCTTAGCAACAAATTGACACATACATTTTATTGGGCTACCACCAGGGGCATTGCAAGCCAGGCTGGGCTCCATCCAGGGTGAATCATGTCTCAGTGGATTTTTGGGCCCAGGCAAGTATCCAGTATGATATATCATATCAGGGACCGTGGAGCAGCCCCCCAATGATTTTCAAGTCATACTTTTTTTTTTCTTTTTTTTTTTCTATATTGCTACCTAGCATCCGAAGGTAGTTTTAGGACACTGAGAAGCTAAGCTTATCGAAGCAGTGTCCTGGTCCTTCCTCTCGATGTAACCACACCTCGCGATTCCTTTAGCCTGGAATTACAGAGAGTTGGCGACTCTCCTCACTCTACGTAGAAGGTTCGGCAGGGCGGGGACTCCAACCCACAACNCATCTAAAATAGATGGCTGCAATGGGGGTCAAACAGATATTGACAAGTTACAAGTCTGCAACGCAATGAATTAAAAATACTTGCAAGAAGCATCACCAAGGAAAAGCGGGAGCTATCTACTCTCCTATGCAGAGGTTATTTTTTTTTTTTCTATATTGCTACCTAGCATCCGAAGGTAGTTTTAGGACACTGAGAAGCTAAGCTTATCGAAGCAGTGTCCTGGTCCTTCCTCTCGATGTAACCACACCTCGCGATTCCTTTAGCCTGGAATTACAGAGAGTTGGCGACTCTCCTCACTCTACGTAGCAGGTTCGGCAGGGCGGGGACTCGAACCACCAACCCTCAGGTTGGTAGTCAAGCGCGCTACCATTGCGCCATCCCCGCAGCTAGTCATACTTCTTAGTTGTTTAAGAAATTAACAATGTTCGCGTTTTTATGTTCTGTTATGTTTAAATCTTTATTTCTGAAAGTAGAGAGGCTTTATGTTTCCATATTATCTACGTTTTGAAATGTAATAATTCCACGAGATTACGAATGTTTAGGTTTAACGTTACAACATACAAGAGTAAAGCGGGACATTCCTTTCAGGCCCTTGTCCGTAATCCAAAAGAAGCTCCGTGCTACATGAACCTTTCGCCATCAAATGAAAAATTGCAATACTGTACACTTTATTTATCCATGATTTTACGGTGATTTAATGTTGAATATGCTAACAATGAAGATCTTTCCTTAGGAGTTTCTAGCAATGAAAAGGGCATTGGTCGCATTTATAGCCAAAGTAGAGGGCATGGTCGAGAAAATTTTTCTGGGGACTTCACCCCCACACCCCCTCAGTGTTTTCGACTGCTTTCTAGCCCCCTCAATCCAAAACAAGCTCCGCGGTCCCTGTATCATATTAAGGTAAACCACTTTACAGGCCTCTTTTTTGTGTGCCCAGGGTGGTTCCCACACTCGCAGTGCTACTGGTTACCACCATTAGCACATCATTGTGGGAAGAATGGATGTATCCCATTAGCTCCAGCAGGAACGGGGGTTGACAATTTGTAGGAAGTCAAACGTAAGTTTTATTTCTGCATAGATCGGAGGGGAGTTCAATTTTTAACAATAAATGTCCTTGAGTTCAAATTTGTTGACCTATTTTTACTAAAACCGCCCTTAACCTTAGAAGATTTTTTACCACAGAGAAACCTACCCTATAAGGGATGCATACCTTAAAGTCTGTGTTATAGAGTACCCTGTTTCCCTGATCCATTGTTAAACGCAAAATCTCATTTAAGTCATTTAGGAAAAACACAACTGCATAGCAACTTCTTTTTTCGATACAAGATTGCAGTATAGGAAAGTACTTTGCCTCTGACCCCCTGTGTGGTCATAGCAATCAAAGTATTAAAGATGATTGATCTAAAGATGTGAGCATGTCAATCAATTTTGGATACTTGTTATCAGCCCGAATACAAACTCACCTTTGCTAAATGTAAAGTACAAGGAATGATATAATTTTGATATTCATGCCTAAAATTAACCATATTGTGTCATATATGTCATAGATGTAGATTAAAATGCCCTGATTGCTTTGCAAGGAAGGTTGCCACTCAATAGCACTGAAGAAGTAATTGTACCACAGGGCTCCGTTATGGGTTCAATATTTGTTAACATAGGTACCGCAACTGATCAGTGGGCGCCACCAGTGGCGAAGCTGGGTGAAAATGGTTGGTCATGCTCTGCGCCGAAGGCTCTCCCTGCAAATTAGAGCACATACATAGGGCCTCGGCCTACCTGTTTTCTACGCTACCCATTATTAATTATTAGCTAGTTGGGCCTAAAGTCAATGCTTACCAATAAATCCATAGGGCTAGGCCTAATCCTTTTTCGCATGGGTTCTGAGCTTGTTCGAACATTCCATATTTGGTTGCAAAAGGAAACTTGGGCTTCTAACTTGCTCTGCTAGGCCCAAACAAACCAGTGCAGTGAAATTGAAATTGACAGACGACACGATGTGCTTCTGCTCAGCAACAGTCCTCGAAGCGAAACATATCTCACGAAATGACACAGGGAAACAGGGTTGCAGTTAGTCATGCCTTCAGACATCAGCATTCCTTGAGGTACAAATTATTTGCAATGGTTTTGTGGAAGAGAATATTCAGCCAATCAAAACGCACCATTCATCGATAAAGCAGGACTGGGTTATGATTATTATTACGACTAGGTCCTGCTCCTTGGAATGTGCATGTCCAAGCTTTGTTCTTCCCTTTTGTTTCAGAACAGAACTCTTTTGTCGGGCATGGCATGACCAAACATAGGGTACCAGTCTTATGGGCATGACTAAATACAGGGTGCAGCATCCGGTTGATCATGCGAAAGGATGAGGCATGACAAGATTGGATGCCCTGTGTTTGGTCCTGCTTTCAGTATCGAATCTCATTGGATGAGCTGGGCTGAGCACGGGGGACATCATTGGACGAGCCATGCTGTCCAGGGGGGTCATTCGATCAATGTTTGTGTTTCTGAACGAGTAGCAGGGACAAGAAACTGCGTTTTCGGGAAGAAAAACACTATTTTTTTGTGATTAAAAAAATGTAATTTTTGAAAGTGCTTGGTCATGCTCAGCATGACCAGCACCCGGGCACTGGGCCCTGATATGTACGGGTGTGTGCCTCTGAGGTTTTGTGATTCTTACCCTGTCTGGGAGCAATTTTCCCATTTAAGTACCCCTGTCTGGGAGCAAAATGGCAAAAAAACACACCCTGTCTGGGAGCAAGAGCAGCCATGAAAACATATTTATTCTGCTAAAATGTAACATTTAAATATCAAAAAGTACAATCTTAAACAGATTTATGCACTTTTATCATAACACATTTAAACAAAAATGTCAGTCTGGCGGTAACATAACAAAACAAAAAATGATAGTAATCAATCATCTAAAAAAATCATAGTCATCATAATCACACCCCAACTACAAAACATGAAATTTAGCTTCTACTGTCTATCAAATACAATAAACACTCTGTTGNAATGGTTTTGTGGAAGAGAATATTCAGCCAATCAAAACGCACCATTCATCGATAAAGCAGGACTGGGTTATGATTATTATTACGACTAGGTCCTGCTCCTTGGAATGTGCATGTCCAAGCTTTGTTCTTCCCTTTTGTTTCAGAACAGAACTCTTTTGTCGGGCATGGCATGACCAAACATAGGGTACCAGTCTTATGGGCATGACTAAATACAGGGTGCAGCATCCGGTTGATCATGCGAAAGGATGAGGCATGACAAGATTGGATGCCCTGTGTTTGGTCCTGCTTTCAGTATCGAATCTCATTGGATGAGCTGGGCTGAGCACGGGGGACATCATTGGACGAGCCATGCTGTCCAGGGGGGTCATTCGATCAATGTTTGTGTTTCTGAACGAGTAGCAGGGACAAGAAACTGCGTTTTCGGGAAGAAAAACACTATTTTTTTGTGATTAAAAAAATGTAATTTTTGAAAGTGCTTGGTCATGCTCAGCATGACCAGCATGACCTTTAGCTTCGCCACTGGGCGCCACCTTGTAGATATTCAGATATCAAGGCAGAGTCAGGAAAACATGGAGGTCTCGCGGCCATGGCTAGAGGAAGTTGTTTTAGAACAAGGGGATACTGAGGATGACTTCACTTAATTTTACTGGCAAAGCCCTTTATTGACTCAAAAGTGAGGAAGGTTTTTAAATATTGACTCTCTGGCTGGAGGAAGGTTGCAACTTTTCTGGACTCCGCATTAAGGCTCAGCTTGAGGCAGTGTGAGGCTTCCTTCGTTCGATGTTGTGATACACTTCATAATTTAAATGTGATTTATAATATGAATAGCAGAGATTCTCCTGTTTGTTAATTGCAAGATGCTGCTTGGAAAACATCCGGCTAAATAATGCGAACGGAATCGGCTTCATTACTGAATAGCTCTTCTATCAAATGAGCATAATTCTTCGCGAGAAAGCAAACATATCGAACAATAACAAAGCTTGTTTAGTTTTTAGCTTGTTTATAACAGGGATTGTGGTGTGACTTAAACAGCATTATCTCATTTGCGCTCTCAGAGATTGGCTGTTCGATATATCATACTTTTATCCGTTTGTTAAAGTTCATTGTTGTGGAAGATCATCTTTTACTGAGATCGAGGTGGGATCAAGATGTCATTTGCTTTCATGAACCCGTGAATATCGAGAGAATATCTCTACTCTTGACCTTTTCAGTCTCGGAAAAGCCTCAGTTGTGGACATTTCGTTAAATATTAGGGGACGAAGCTGTTGCTTCGGTTGAAACCCATTGCTTATCCCTTTTTTTTCTCGAACAAACGATCACTTTTCTCCCTAACTTGGGCGAGAGGTGACCGCACCCTCTTGCACCCTAGTGTCCGCCATTGGAAAACGTGCAATATTAAATACAGTATTTAATGATAAATTCCCAAGAAGGCTGGATCATTTGATTCAGCTGGGTGTTCTGATAAAGGAAACCTATTGTCAATAGCAGTGGCTCACACAATGAACCTTGTGGTACACCAACATTTATAGTGGAGTAGGCACATTCGCTCGCTACCAGTTTATTGCAGCAAGGTTTGAGTATTAAAACTCCTGCAGAGGCATCTGAGTTAGCTACAATCAGCATGCAGACCTGCATGCAAGGAAAGAGCAAAGAATGTACCACGACAGGAACTTGTTTAGTTTTGTTGGAATTCTACGCGTTTTAAGAGTTTACCACGCCTGTTTTCTTGACCCTTTCCTGAAGTCAGACAGACTTGTTTGAAGTTTTCAGCTTTTGGTCTCACAAATATAACAAAGTGGACCATTTTGAATTTACTTTCATGTGTAATAACTGAAACTTTAGCCAGATTTCTGTCTCCGCAAATTCAGTTAGCCTTGCTCCGCTTGATCGAGCCATTCTGAAATCTCAAATCTCCTTAACAAAGTTAATAGATTTTGGGCTGACGTCTTTCTCTTGCAGAAATAACCAATTTTTGAATCGATTTAACGGAATTGCATTAAAATATTTTAGCATTGAAAGTTCCGTTAATTGATTTTTCAAATCCGCCGATACCATAAACATGTCTCAGATTAACAGACACGATTTCAGAATTGGTTGTTTGGAGACTGTCTTTTTTTAATGAAAAGTTTCATCCATATCCAAGCTGCCCTGATCTTGCTACTATAGCTGATATTCCACCACATCTCATTATACTTCTTATTGTCATGAAATATATCTTGACCCACAGCCCCACCTCCAGTGTCTGCTACTGTTTCGTAATTTGACCTCGATATTTTATCATTGTTTTTCGTATGAAAATTATTAAAGTCTTTTCTGAATCATGGCAGTGGAAGAGTATAGAGTACGAACATAATATCCACTTTCAGGGACCACGGAAGGGACATATTTAGGGCACGTTCACACTGCTCCGTTTTTATATGAAAACGGAGCAAAACTTGTCCGTTTTGGTCTTGCGTTCACACTGCTCCGCTCTGAAAACGGAGCTGTTCGAAAATGCTAATGAAAACGGATACATTTGATAACGATGCGTTTTCAAAACGATCCGTTTTCAGTGTGAACGCCAAAAACGAAGACATTTGAAAACGCTTCGCATTTCTTTCTATAGGCTGTTGATCACAATGGCCTACAAACTCGCGATTGGCGCCTTTTTGACAGCTACTAACAAAAGGTTTTGTTTTTTAAAGGGGGATTAACAACATCGTTTTGCTGGAGCAGTGTGAACGTCTATCGTATTCATAGCGTATTCATTTGAAAACGGAGCAATTTGAACGAGCAGCGTTTTCATCAACAAAAACGAATAGAAATGAAAACGGAGCAGTGTGAATGTAGCCTTAGAGGGGCAGAACTGAAAGCGATTGTTTTCATTTCATTTTAAATACATTTATAAAGGGTAATAATACAGAAGATCGGATTTACAATTTGCCCTGTTCAAACGGAAATTTAAGTAACAGCTACAATTTTTTTTTAATTTTTTCAAAAAAACATAGTTAAGTTGCATCTAAATACAAAGAAAAAGAACGGAAAAACGGAAAATGAATAGTGGAAGGATGAACGGTATCAGTTTGTTGTAGTCTTTTGAATGTACAAATAGAGGGTGCCATTTTAGCATCGAAGCTAAGCTGGTTGCCGAGTTTGGCCCTACGATACGAGAAAGACTTGTGGCCATTCTTAGTTCTTAACAAAGGGCTTGAAATAGGAAAATTAAGAAATAATAGACCAGTTTCAAAAATGCAAGATTTGGCGATCACTTCCTAATTTATCACTTTATATGAGGTGTCTGAGTCCCTTCCTGAAACAAACTCACAATTACGTTGACAACCTTTCCTTGAAGTTGGTACGGTCATTTGCTGGATTGCTACGATCATGGGGTGAGTGGCCGAGCGGCTTATGCAGTTTTCATCAAGTGACTGAAGTTAAGCTCGGTCGAGTGGGGTCAAACTCCGGATGGGTGACATCGGAGGCCTGACCCGGGGACTGACCTTGCAACTCACTTCGCCGTCCTTCGGAAGGGACGTTAAACTAGGGGTCCCATGCCTGGATGCGGCATGGATAGTGGGCCTAAATTAGCTTTAAGTAGCTAGAAAATCCTGACAGCCCACTTAAAACAAATATCTGACTGACTGACTGCTGGTTGTTTGATTTGAGGGAGATATCAAAATGCTATGTTTCATGGTTTATAATAAGTTACTTTATCTTTCAGATGAACGTGCTGGAATGCAGAAGAAGACGTTTGCAAAATGGATCAATTATCAGTTACACAAGGTATGCTGTATGCTGGTTCCTCACTGCTGGTCTGCTGGTCATCACTGCTGTTCTTTCCGTTCTTTGATTCTTTGGTAGATTATGTAGTATGTGCCATATTATATCACAGGGGCANATATAATGCATTATATAATATTCATGATATTTATAATATTAATATTCATTATTCAAAATATGAAAATTAAGAAAAAATATTGAGACTGATGTCCGTGGTGATTATATCGGAAAAAGTCTGGAAATTTTGTCTACAACTAAAGCAATTGCTCCTAAAGAGCAATTGCTCCTTAACAATGACCAATTTCTAAGTTTTTTGCCTATCGTGATACAGTCCATATTGTTTAATGTCGCTTATGATTAACATGGTGTGGCCAGCAACGCAGTTAGGTCATTTTAATAACATAGATTCGCTGTAAATAGGATAATTCGAAATGACGTCCGTCTTTGTTCTGCACCTGAAAATGGTTGCTGCTGCAATGTCTACAATCCGTCTATATATCACTGTTAATATTACTCACAAATATAGAAGTCCCTACTGTGTGAAGGTAATTATCGACAGATAGGAAGTGTATGTTGTTAAATCTTCAGGGTCTTGCATTGAATAAGCAGTCATTGAGTACAGGAAACAAATATCGAAGGCAATGAAATAAGTCAAAACGTTTTCCTCTGTGGAAGTTATCAATATTCAGTAATGCCTCATGTTAAAGCTTAGCATTGATCACATCTCGAAATTATCTAAATTTTAACCAGAAAAAGTTAAGCTGCTGTAGCATTTCTAATGTTTATATTCTTTGTGTCTTCTACTTCAAGGGTGGCAAGGAATACGAGGTCGTTGATGTTGTCAAAGATCTTCATGATGGGTCCATACTTTTGGCATTGCTTGAAGTCCTAACTGGAAACAAATTGGTAAGATAATTTTAAAAGTTTGTTGTTTTATCATTTAATTATGATATAGGGATGTTTTCAAAATGGTTTGTTTTATCCGGAGCATTTAATAATGTGAAAAATTTACCGTGGATGATTTGGGAAAGGCATATAGCATTTGCAAGAAAAATCATCTTACAAAATCCTTGCAACCGATTTTAGAAGTTCCAAATTAGTTTTTTGAATTTTACTGTCGATTCTTGAGTTGTTATGGCGCTAGGATATGTTGAAGGTTTTGAAAACCCTATCATTTTAAGTTGGAAACCCATCCAGACGAAAGAGGTGGAATTTTCAAGATGAATGCACAGTTTGCTGTCTGACTTTTTGACAGTGGATACATTTTCTTGTCTAACCCGTTTTTAATATCTTGTGTCTTTCAAGCATACAGCATGAATCCTCTCTTTCAGCGTCGCGAAAGAGGCCGTATGAGATTACACATGCTAAACAACGTGAACAGAGTCATACAGACATTGGAAGAATACAACGTGAGTTCACCCTTTCTAATTTTTTTAATATTTACTCGATTGTGCCTCGAATGAAGAGAAAAATCCTAAAGGATGATCCCTGTGAAACAGCAACATTCCATTGTATTTGAAAGACAATCGAAAATTGTCCCTGTTGCAAATTGACTAGACCCTTATTAAATATATCAAGGGGCCTCGCTCTTAGCATCGAAGACAGGGACAATGCAAGTATTAGTTTCCACTCCTCATAGTTTCTTAATGTTTTGGTAATCGGAGAACTCCGTTTCTTATAAGGAGTTTCTTACAAACTGACGTAAGTTTTTCCCAGAATAAACCATGATACTTAATACAATATTTCATTTACTGTCTAGCTGTGATTATAATGAATATTTTTATAGTACACGGGCGTAGGCCACGGAAGCAAAGAACGTCCCTTTTGGCGATCAGTAACACTACTGGGTTATTATGGCTGTGGCTAATAACATCATCTGTGTATGATTGTAAGCAAAGAGACGGTCCTGTGACTTTTCCCATGAATGTTAGCGTATTGGTAAACTATGTTTATATACTGTTGTGAATTCGCTACTTGTTTATTAATAGGTTTGAATTTCTCAGATGCGATAAGAAAAAGGTGTTGTGGAATTGAGGTTTTGTTATCATTAAAGCATCTAGCCGTCTTCTATTTCTTGTCGGCTTTGGCTGTCTATGTTATCGTTTCTGTTTTATCAGCCATATTGTTGCTTGTGGTGTTTGAATTGATACGAAATCTTGCCATCGTTAGTGTACCAGCTCGCCCAGCCTTTTTGTGGTAGAATATTGACAATTGTCGACTCTGATTTACCAAATTTGCCCCATGTTTACATGACGCTTATGCAAAGATCTATTAGTCAGGGCCATCAATTATTATGGATTATAGCCATTGGAGCCTAATTTCTTGGCTCACTCAAGGCCTCGATAGAAAGTTGTACTTAAGAATTCTTTCATCTGTCTACCTTTAAGGTGCCCTAGCCGTTATCTTACTGGTTTTAGAGCCTTTTAGGAAATTGATACTTTTTGCAGCTGATACTTTCTTATGAAATAAACACAACTAAGCCAATACATGGCAATTTCTCGAAGCTGTAGAGGGCTCTCTAAGCTTTAAGTGCCTAAGCATCCGCTTACAGGCCTTCCAGCCGTTTGGGTGGGTGATTCTTGCTGTCGATTAGTTGTAGATAAGAGATGGCATTTCAGCCCACCCGTTGAAAGGGTGCAATTGGGCTATATAGTGTCAAAGCCTTTAGCTAATAGCCCGGCATGTCTTTTGGATGGCAGAACGGCTGAAACTTTCCATAGCTCAACTGCTTTCATGGTCCAGAGATAACGTCTCAGCCCACACATGCTAATGTTGGAAAGCTGTAGTCGTGAGGGCTTTGATCTGTCTGCGCTTCAGGTGCCTTGGGCTTGATCTTATAGGCTTTTTAGCCTTTTGCGTTGTTGAGGCCTGGCCGTCATTATGGTATAGAAACAGCGTCTAAGCGCACACAAGTGAAAGGTGCAAAGCATTAGTCGCGAGGGCTTTCATTTGTCTACGCTTTAGGTGCCCAAGCCGTGAGCTTACAGGACGAATAGCCTTTTGCATATTTGAGACCGACAACAGTGCAAAGCGATAGCTGTTAGGGGTATCATTCGCCAATGCTCCAGCTGGTGCCGTCAGCGTACAGCCTGTAAAGCCTTTTCGTCAGTGGCGGACACTTTGCTAAATATTGGTGGGGCCGGGCGGTGAAGCTATTGTTTCAGTTGAAATGCGTTGTTTGTTCCCATTGTTTTCAAGCAAAAGATCATTGTTTTCCTCAACATTGGGGGGGGGGGGGCGACGGCACCCCCTCGCCCCCTAGTGTCCGCCACTGCTTTTCGTGGTCGAAACTTTCTGTAGCTTACAGTAGCTGTCCTCATGCAGCATATTTGTGAGTCCTCTTTTACCCCATGTAGTCTTTCTGTGTCGTCCAAATAGGGGCATGATATCCTGTGTCCTATTCTGTGTCTGCATAGGGGCGTGATATTCCTTGCCCTATCCTCCATAGAAACGGCTATACTATACACCATATTACGTGTTAGCTATTCCCGATCTTCATGTAATCGTTATGCATGGCCCTCAATTAGAAACTGAAGGGATCTGATACTTATCTATTTTCAGACATCGTTGGCAACCACTCCTAAAAACTGCCATACTAACTCCCACCGAAATAAGTTTTATTTATTTCCGATTGGCTATAGATGCTTGTTAGCCATTTGTGACCCCACCCCATGTAATTAGAATTTTAAGTCATTAAGGGGTATGGTACTGGGTGAGTCAGAAAAAACAATCCGCGTTTGAAAGGCCATTGCTCCCTGGATATCGAGGCAATGATATTAGTAAATATATTATTTAATAGTAGACATGCTCAAATAAATTCGAAATTTTACCTGACTGAAATTGGCCACTCTGTTCTGAAATCATGCTGGATTTTCTCAAGAAAGCCCCTCCAAGAAACCTTCAAAAACGGCATAAAATCACGACCAAAGTTCCGTCATATTTCTTGTTTAATAGCAATGACCAGTACATGCTTTAGCACGTTTTATCCCTTTGGGAGGATGAAAGTGGCATCCCTGGGAACATGACAACATTATTCTCGGAGATTCTATCCTCCCAAGAGGATAACACGTGCTAAAGCATGTGCAAGTCATTGCTGTAAAGGCAGAAATATGTTGAAAATTATCTCGTGATTTTAGTCCTGTCTTGAATGTTTCTTGAAGGGCCTTTCTCCAGAAAATCGCTCATAATTTCAGAACGGAGTGGCCGATTTCAGTTAGGTAAATTTTAAATCATATTCGAACATGTCAACCATCAAATAATGTATTTGTCAACATTATCGTTTTGATATCCAGGGAGCAGTGGCCTTTCAAACGGGGATTGTTTTTTCTGATTCACCCGGTACTCTGTGGCTTATTCTTTGACATTACTGACAGCTACTCTGAGAAATGACTATAGTAACACACTAACATACACCAAAATATGTTTTAGCCATTTCCGTTTTGCTTTGAGTGTTCGTTGGTCATTTGTGACCCCTGTAATTAGATTTTCAAGTCATTTGGAGGTATGGTACTCTATGGCTTATTCTTTGACATTACTGGCAGCCTGTGACCCCTGTAATTAGATTGTCAAGTCATTGTGGGGTATGGTACTCTATGACTTATTCTTTGACATTGCTGGCAGTCTGTGACCCCCTGTAATTAGAATTTTAAGTCATTAAGGGATATGGTACTCCTTGGCCTATACTCTGACATTATTGGCAGCCGCTTTGAGATACTGCTATACTAACACGCACCTTAATAATGTTCAGCTATTTCCGATTTGTTATAATGTTTGTTAGTAATTTTTGACCCCTGTAATGTTTCTGTATGGCCCTCAGATAGAAAGCTGAAGGGATGTGATATTCCTTCACCTATTTTCAGACATATTTGGCTGCCTCTCTACACTCTTAGAAACGACTCTTCCTGTGACTATACTAACTCGCATCAGCATAGGTGTCGAATCTTTGCATAACATTAACATTTATTCTGTAAAATGTTATTGCCCCATTCTTTCAAATGATTTGCTGGAAGGGAACGTTAGGTAATTTGCCATAATCCCAGAAAGAGAATTCTTGAAATCATCATTTTTTTCAGAATTACAGCATTTTTTAGATTTTGCTAATTTTTATGTTGTGACATCATCAAATTGCCAAATCTTAAACCATAAAAGCTACATACTTTCGTTTGCTATATACTTGTAGACCTTCAAAAACTAAAGTTTTCTTGTATTAATCATATCGATCTTCCTCAATCAGTTTAGAATTTATGGTGCTTTTAATATTTGTCAAAACTTTAGATACTTCCTCTCGTACATCATTTCATAAAACATAAAAACGCTGTAATTCCAAAAATAATGATGATATCAAAAATGCTCTCTCTGGAATTATGGCAAATTACCTAAAGTTCCCTTCGTGCAATTCATTTGAAAGAATGGGGCAATAACATTTTGCACGTTTAATTTTAGAGTTTTGCAAAGATTCGACGCTTATGTTACTCGTACCGTAATACGTTTCAGCTATTTCCGATTTGCTATAATGTTTGTTAGTAGTTTTTGACCCCCTGTAATGTTTCTGTATGGCCCTCAGATAAGAGCTGAAGGATGTGATATTACTAACACACACCATAATAGTTTTTAGCCATTTCCGATTTGTTATAAATGTTTGTTAGTCATTTGTGACCCCCTGTCACCTTTCTATGTCGCCCTAATCTGCATAGACATTGATTCAGTAGATTTCGCAGTTGACACACTGCAAAAGGAACCCATCACTGTGAGAATCCGTGCGATACTGCTTAACGTTGAATAGGCAATCCCTGAATCTTTGGATATTCATGTTTTGTATTGTTTCCAGAAGGCAGTCTGTAAATCATGGAATCATGGAGCGGAATCACCAAACGGCGGAACCGACGGAACCAAGTGACGGAACGAAACGATGGAGTAGTGAACCCCTGAAATACAGTTGAACCAGCACAGAGTCCAAATCTTTAACAAGGTGGTGTGAAAGTTGATTATCGCTTTTCTTCACTTGAACATGGGCGGTAGGAGACGCGTGGATTGCTTTTTGAAAAATATTGTGGTCATAGGTTGGGTTATTAAGATTAAATTAGCCGCGACGTTTTCAGAGCGGCTTCCTGTTATTTTGTAGCCACTTACGGTTGACCNAGGAGACGCGTGGATTGCTTTTTGAAAAATATTGTGGTCATAGGTTGGGTTATTAAGATTAAATTAGCCGCGACGTTTTCAGAGCGGCTTCCTGTTATTTTGTAGCCACTTACGGTTGACCCGGCAGACGCTAATCTGCCCATCGACTTTAAATTTGATGACATCACAGCCTCAAATGTAGTGAATGCCGTCATTTTGAAAGTAATCCAGATATAAAAAAAATCACCACAGTAGGATTACAGCAAAGTACCCTAAGTTCCTTTCAAGCCATTCATTTCAAAGAAAGAGGTAATATAATTTTGTGCCACCTTTGTTAAAGATTTGGAACCTATGTTCGGTTGAACTTCGATAGCTCCAACTTGATTATCTTGAAAAACTCATTATCTCGACTGATTTAGTTGTGAAGGTGTTGTGGTGCAGCGGTGTTGTGAAGGTGTTGTTGTGTTATTGTGCGGTGTTGTGAAGCGGTGTTGTGAAATTATGAAGTTGTTGTGGCGCAGCGGTGTAATCCTCTGACTTTGCAACCAGAACAGTCAGGCGGAGAGGGTTGGATCCCAATACGAGCCCCACCACTTGAGCGTCATAACAAGGGGTCGCGGACTCGATTAGGTCTTCTCTACTTCTGCGATCCCAGCGTTTGGTGCTAAAAACCATAATTTCACCTTCACCTTCACCTTAGTAGTTCCCTTCAATTAGCTGAAGTACTGGTCGAGCTGCAGTTATTTTGAATTGGGAAGAATTTGTGCGATATTTGGAGATCTTTTAACTCATTTGCTTCGGGATTTGCTTCCTATGGAAAATTCTTGTGTGTAGGTAAGATGATGTACTCTTTTTCGAAGACTCAAGCATCCATTTTATGTATTGGCAACGAAAGACGCCCGGGCGGGCTTTCATATAGAGGCGAAGTGCTACAAAGGCCCGCAGTTACAGAATTTGGCGAGTTGGAAGGCAGTAAGACGGGGACCACACGACATAACATAGCTAAAAAGTGTAAAGATCAGTAAATTTCTGTTCGTAAGATTTAATCAATAAAATCCTGTTTGTTGAAGTTTCGAACTCTTGGCGGGATTTTCCCATCATTGTAGTGGCAGAGATTTATCCGTTTCGAAATCTTGTATGTAACAAATTAGACAGACAATTTGTCAACTGGTGATTTGTCGTGTATTTAAGTTGACAGAGTTGATCTGAAAGAAACTTCTCGATAAGAGGACGAACAACGTTTTTATTGATGCAGGAAACTATTGAGTGCGGTTATCACGTTGCTTCGCTATTTCATCGTTTCGTGATTCCTTTCCGTCGTTTTGTGATTTGGTTCTGCCGCTTCCCGACTCCATTCCGTCGTTTTGTGATTCCGTGGTTTGGGGACCACCTTCAAAGAAGGTTTACAAAGTATTATTATAAGCAGTTGAGCTCTTTTGCTTATACGGTGAATTGGAGTTTAGAAATCGTTGGATTTAATCATACAGTTGTGAATTTGGTTGCTATATCTTGGCAAGTAATGTTGAATTCGTTTCAAGGAGACTTAGAAGTGGATTGATTTGTTTTTAAACTGACTTGAAGGCTGTTTTCGCGGTGAGTATATAATGTTTTTCTGGTTTGTTGTTTTGGAGGGCTTGGTTTTCCTTCAGGGCGGTGGCTCGCTGGGAATTCGTGGAAATAGAGAAGTGTCTGGGAATTATGACCTGCTCCTGTGTGGTTTGACCGATAAAACACATGATCATAATCTCTAAAGTTTATTTTTATGCTGAAGACGTTTTGTCTGATCGATGCTCTTGATGTAGTGTACAGTAAGATCCTCGTATAAGGACCTATAAAGACTCTTTGAGAACATGTCTTTTCTGGTCTTGGCTAGAGAGGATACACGTATTTTTTATAAGAAACCGCTTATAAGAAACTGTCGGCTCAATTTTTAAAAAATTAAAAAATTGTGCTACCTTGATCAAGAAATCTAAGGAACTTGCAGCTTTAATTTTCAAAGGTTTCTCATAAATGTTTTGACATTTTAAGTACTGACATGTTTTGAGTGCAAATTCTGTTTTGAGATCTTACTGGGTACTTTGGAAGCTCTTTTAACAAAATGAAATCAATCTACATTTAGAGCATTAAAACTTTAAGAAACTCATGAGAAACTTTTGGCAGTAAAAATGTCCCAAACTTTAAGAAATCTATGTTTCCCTGACCGATGTTTCTTATACAAAAGAAGCGTGTAGCTTTTAAGGAATGTGAGAAAAAATTACTGAAAGCTTGACTCATTCCTTGAATAATGAAATTCAAAACTTGGCTGTGAAGGCCGTGTGAACTAACTTAATTTTCACAGATCTTTATCTTTAGTTATTAGTATCAAGCAGCCATTTTTTTGGTGATATTTCAGTTTTATTCTGTCCTCAAAGTGGAGAATAGTGGATAATTCTTCTTTTTGAAACTGGCCGCTACATGAAGCTAACTCTTAAAGCTAATTTTCTCCCTTTATATTAAATTGATCTGCTACAAATTGTTTCCAGTAAGAACCGCTTTTGATTCAAGGAGAACTGTTCATATTTAGGTGGCTCGACTTTGATAATTAGAGGATAAATGTTCGTAAAATTTGTGTCTTCAGTGAAGCTAATAGAGAGTTTACGAAACCAGTACTTAATCTTGTACTTAGAATGCTACCAGTACTTAATCTTGTATCTTGCGAACTGAATCTTTTTGCTCTTACGCTTCCTTCTAAATTTTTTTCTAAAGGCCAAGGTGAAATCTCCTTTTTCAGTTAAATGCCTTGGAACCTCCTTTTTCTTTGAAAACTAACATTTAAAATGAGTGAGTTTTACTTCAAAGGCCTATATCTGAAGGACAGAAAGACAGAATTGGGATTTTCATGTTGTGCAATTGAGAAGGACAACTTCATGGTCTTTCAAGGGAAGCAAATTCACACGAAAAACAAGGAATGTATATGTGTTGAAGNAAGCGAACTAAGTCTTTTTGCTCATACGCTTCCTTCTAAATTTTTTTCTAAAGGCCAAGGTGAAATCTCCTTTTTCAGTTAAATGCCTTGGAACCTGCTTTTTCTTTGAAAACTAACATTTAAAATGAGTGAGTTTTACTTCAAAGGCCTATATCTGAAGGACAGAAAGACAGAATTGGGATTTTCATGTTGTGCAATTGAGAAGGACAACTTCATGGTCTTTCAAGGGAAGCAAATTCACACGAAAAACAAGGAATGTATATGTGTTGAAGCCGATGTTCTGAAACAAAAGCAGGACTGCGTCACAGTTCCGTCGTGGTTTCGTAAACTCTTTATCAATTGAAGGGATACGCTTGTGAGAACGAAGACACGACACACGACAGCTCCAAGACGTTAAGGTGGTTTAAACTGTCTTCATCCAAAATTCTTATCAATAACAGGTGTATTTCCAGGTTTTGGGTTCCTATTGCTGATCGAAATCCAACCAGGGAATGTCTTTATAGACTTAGGCCTCTTTGCATCTCACTCACCACCAATCCAGCAAGATTGAAGTTATTTATTTTGTAATATTTGCTTTGTTCAAAAGGAAAAGCTGACAGCTTTTGGCAATGCAAGTTTGTTTACAAATGATTTTATCAGATGAGGCCTATTTTCAATTGCCGACTTAAAGAATATTTGTCATACAAAATAATCCAGAAGCCATAGAAGGTGTTCACCAAACAGTTAATTGTAATATCAACACTGAAAGAAAGGGTGCATAAAAAGTGATTTTAAATGTTGACATTGAACTTTTGAATTAAGAGTTTAAAGTTTTGGATGTTCCAAATATAGCCAGCAATCACATATCTATCGTGATAACGACGAACGTTTCTTGACCAAAATGATAGGCTAATTCGATGTTTTTACCGATGTAAGATCCAAAATTATTCACAAATTTTCTTGACTCATAGATGAATTTATGATTGGAAAGCTACCTTAGATGTAGAATTTATTTGACTAAAATTCGTCTTTCCGTATGTTGATCTGATTTGGTTGAATTTTCAGCTTCATAATAGTGACTATGAGCAGGACCAATAGACAAAAACGCTAAAGATTGCGGCTCCAAAGACTCTGTTGTATTTTGCTGCAAAGCATGCTGTAAAAAGCTCCCTGACGACCACCTAACGACATAAAAATTTTGGTCTGCCGTTTCGACCAGCTAGCTTGAATTCGAATGGACCTTGAATTCGAATGCAACATGGTTCGAAAGGAAGCCTTTAAGTAAATATTTCATTCGAATTGAAGTTTCAATTAAAGATTTGCATTCGAATTACGAAATTTTCCTATTTGTTTACATTGATTCCATGTTCCGAGCTTTACCACAGCTAGCTAGTCGAAACGGCAGACCAACATTGTCTATTGTGTAGGGTAGGAAACAAATGACATATGTGATCATTTTGTATTTCATGCTTGAAAGATGAGTAATTTAATTACAATCATTTTAAAGCTGAAAACTGGGTTGAAATTAAATCCGCACTTTTAGTCCTATTTAAAACATTTAAAAACTTTTTCAAAGTATAAATTGCGCATGACTTTAAAATGACACGACCGATTTTGATGAAATGTATTTTGATATCCAAGCCAATCTTTTTCATAGTTCTTTGAAATTGATGGAAAGTTTTTTAGTCACCCTGTATTACCAAGTGTTGCCATGTTTCCATTTTAGCACATCGTTCAGCTGCAGTTCAGTGCTTTTGAAACTTCGGAAAGACCCACATACACTCATTTTTTTTATAAGAAACTAAGGTCCGGGGCTGGTAGGCAGTTTCTGAAATTTTAGGGCCATTTTGATACCAAAAGTTTCTTAGGTGTTTCTTATAGTGTTATTGCCCTAAGTGTGGAGCCAATTTAATTTTGTTAGAAGGCTTCCAATGATCTCAAAACATGTTATAACATACTTCACACTCAAAACAATGCCAAAACATCCACTATTATAGTACAGTGTCAAAACATTTTCGATTGACCAGGGAAAATTAAAGTTACAAATTACAAAAGTTTCTCAGCTTTTTAAATTCAGGTAGGGTACTTTCTTAAGTTTTTAAAAATTGACACTACCGTTTCTTTCTTATAAAGAAAATGAGTCTATCTTAAAAACAACAAAGCTAATCAACCAAATTTTATAGCAGAGAGGCGGAACATATTCAGAAGCAATTGGATTTAGCTGTGGCTCTTATATACGTGTTTCAGTTGGTTTCTTTCGTAACTTATCATTGAGAGATTTTCCTCACAGTTGGATATGCTATATATATATATATATCATATCTTTACGAGGAAGCTATTAATAATGAAATCTTTTGTTTGCTGACTGTTCTGTTTGGGTTCCTTTTTCCTTGTTTTACGTTTTGGTGGTTGCAGTTTTAAAATAATGTTTTTATTGTACACAGTTTTTTCATCGTTTTATTCTTTTGACAGAACAACTAGGAACTTGTGTACACTCACTTTGTGACGTGTCTTGGTATTAACAAATTTTGTCAATGGCGTCTATTGTTGGCTTTTAATTTATTGTTGGTAACACTTCTCAGCAAGAGTAGTCTGTGTTCAAACCCACCCATAGCATTAGGCTAGCATTAGGCGTGCATTAGGCGTCACATCTTTGCTAAACTTTAAAAATTAATAGTGCGAAATGTTATTACCCTTTTTTCAAATGAATTGCTCGAAGGGAACTTCATGTAATTTGCCATAATTCCAGAATCTTCAGCCTGCAGTGGGATTTTATGTGTTTAGTTTACTCACATCCAAAACTTGTGGCTCGGAATCTAGCTGTATCTCTAAAATCGTAGCCTGCGTGCAGACTTTTTGGTTACTGGGGAGGAGGGGAAAGAAAGTTCTTTCTCCTCCTCCCCAGTTACCAAAAAGTCTGCACGCAGGCTATAAAATCGTTGATGGTATGAAAATCTGATTGCTCTGGCTAATACTACGAAGTTCAAACCCATAGAATATATCTTCAGTTGCAAGATATCTGCTGGTATTTGCCTTTATTAGAGAGAGAAAGTCATGGTTTTTTGTAGTTTATGTTATACAGCTCCTTAAATCAAAGACGAATTCGGGGTCTACCGAAAATTAAATTTGTACCAATCAAGTACTCCCTTAAGCCAAGCTTTAGATACAATCTCCATCCACCATACATCCTTACTTCTTCCAGTGATCTTAGCAACTTTATTGTGCCATCAGGATTCTTTTTAGGAGATGTACCCAATTGAATAGGAATTCAAAGTCTACCAAGTCTACCGAAAATCGAATTGGCACCAGTTAAATACACCCTTAAATATCGCTTTAGACATAATCCCTTCATTTAGATGGCCTTACTGCGAGAAATCTTTAGTAAAACCTCTTATCGTCATTTGAAAGATCAGCTTTATTATGCTTCAAGACATGTTTTCAGGAGATGTACCCGATTGAATAGGAATTCAAAGTCTACCAAGTCTACCGAAAATCGAATTGGCACCAATTAAATACACCCTTAAATATCGCTTTAGATATAATCCCCTCCATTTTAGATGTCCTTACTGCGAGAAATCTTCAGTAAAGCTATCTATAACCATGGGCAGATCAGCTTTATTATGCTATGAGACTTGTTAGGCTTTAAATCACATCTTTATTCAACAAAGGATAATCCTTGCTAAATGATACAATTCCATTTTCAGGTAAAGCTTGTTAACATATGCAGCGACGATATTGTTGGTGGAAATGCTAAACTAATCCTTGGACTTATTTGGAGCATCATACTACAGTTTCAGGTGACTTATTCATATTTCTAATAAGGTGCTCAGTTATCCAATGGGGGAACTTGCCACAAGTCTCTCTCAAATTCATACGACCAGGAAACTTTGAACGGCAATGGATTTTCTTTTATATCCAATTAAAATTTTTACAAAACAAATAACAAAAGACCCTTCATGCGAAACTACTTTACAATATAACTTGGGACGATACCGCGGGGAGCAAAGACAGTGACTACCCCGTGACCATTACATAAACGACTAGATATTAAATCGCACACAGCTACATACAAGCGATTTAATACTTAATCCTGGTTTACATTAGGTCGCTGGAGTCGCTGGGGTCGTTGGGGCGAACGACCCAAAAGACTGAATATGAACAGCAAAAACTCAGTCGTTTGTGTCGTCAGGGTCATTGGGGAGTTTATTTTCGCCGTTCACATCCTGTCTTTTTTTTGGGACGTTTGTGCCAGTGACTTCAACCGCTCCAGCGACTTCAACGACCTAGTATGAACCCGGCTTAACGAATACTTGGGCCTATTTCACATTAGATGTCAGGCCAGCACAGGTGCATGATGCTGAGCAACAAAAACCCCATGCGAGTGGACAACGACATCAACTGCCGCCGACCAGAAGCCTAATCGCACAAAACTCTGCGCCCATACTTTTCGAGTCAGAGTTGCTATTTCACTAAAGCATTGATTCACGATTTTGTTTCGAGAACTACAAATTTTGCGAATTCCCGAATAGACCTTTTTACTTGCCAGAAAAGAGGCTTGGATCGAGCGTCCAAATCTGGTAAATTTTGTGAAGTAAAACAAGAATTTGACCCCCGTTCTCAGTAGAAACACTGCTAGCTGTGGCATGAAGTTCCTTCGGATTGCAGAATACTTTTCAGAGAGTTCATCAACGATAACTTTACTCAAAATGAGTTATGAACGGTTCAGTTATACAGAGGCAAGTTTTGTTCGCCTTTTGGCTTTGTTTCTCGTTGTTTTCGTTCATTGTTTTCTGATTTTGTCCTGTAACTGTTGCTGAACAAAAGTGCGAGCATGCAAGGGTTTCATTTTGCGAGTTTGCGAATCGAAATTCGCTGTTTTCAACCGTTGTTTTTTTAAATGGAAAGAAACGTTGTTTCGATATTATGAATGCTAAAATTACAAAACGTAAAGGAAGAAACACATACAACTGCATAGACCTGTCGATGAATTCGAGCAAAACATGTCAGACGAAGGCCTCAAAGTAAAAAACGATAGAAAAGATTTGCTGAAAGATCACTGTGTTTTGATTAAATATGTAATAATGGGCCTAGACAGTTGCATAATAAAATCAGCTAACAGTGAACAAAAACAACGAGAAACAAGGCCAAAAGGCGAACAAACTTGCATCTGCATAAACTGAACCGTTCTTAGCTCATTTTGAGTAAAGTTATCGTTGATGAACTCTCTGAAAAGTGTTCCGAGATTCGAAGCAAGTTCTTGCCACAGCTAGCAGTGTTTCTATAAAGAACGGGGGTCCTGCTTTGGTTTTCTTCCTCAAACTTTACCAGATTTGGACGCTCGATCCAAGCCTCTTTTCTGGCAAGTAAAAAGGTCTATTCTCGAATATTCTCAAATTTCGTCTGATTTTGTGATTTTGAGAAAGACTTGTGGCAAGGCCAACAATCTGCTGGATTTAGAACTAGGGAGATATCCTAAGTACAGGTATTACGGGGTTGTGCCTTTTTTATTTTAAGAAGGGGTACCCATAAATCCGGGGCGGCTGTGGAAAAAGCATACTCGTAAATCTTGGAGAAGCTGAAAATGTATATCCATAAATCCGTCGTAGATACTTTGGAAAAGGCTCCCTAAAAATGACACAGCCCCGTTATATTCTATCCTTAAGATATCTCCATGAGCTTGAAAATCATTTTACGAGTGTAAGGAGAAAATGTTGCACTGCTACTATGCACTGCTAAGCAGTAAATCTCTTCTGAAAAAGACGTACGAAATTTATTAGAACATGAGAGGATTCGATTTGTTGAGGTCTGCAGAGATATATGTGAAAACAAA
Organism: Aurelia aurita; assembly: GCA_004194415.1. Taxonomy (NCBI): domain Eukaryota; kingdom Metazoa; phylum Cnidaria; class Scyphozoa; order Semaeostomeae; family Ulmaridae; genus Aurelia; species Aurelia aurita. Next base: position 432,488 of record REGM01000124.1, read on the forward strand.
GTTTTTGCCGAATGTATACGAAATATTTTATGAATGACTTGCCCTCGTGCACTGCCTTGCGCAGGTTTCATAAGTTTAGAGTCTACTCAATAAAGCTCGGAATAGCCGTAAAATCTTAGCAAATTCAACTCTTCACGTTAAATAATGTAATTAATTTTCCACCGTAACAAGATCTTAAAATCAGAATTTTCAAATCTAATTCAATCATTATCTTGTAACTAATGCGATCATCAATCATCGATTGACCCAATCTCGGATTAAGCTACAACATGAATCTGATCCAGGAAAACCAATAATCTATCTGAAATCGGATTAATGTAATCTAATGAAATATGGGCAGGTCAGCTGTGCAGGATAAGTCCATTGGAATATGATTCATCATCACTGAAATTGTCTAAAGATTCACTTAACTTTGGAGCTGAGGCCTGAGGTCTGCCACCTTGGGATATGGTGAATAAACCTGTTCAGCGAGACGCGATGTGTGTAGCACGTGTTCCATTCGGAGTTGCATGCAGTGAGATGCAACGACTAGACAAATGATTTGAGAACTGGAGTTAACAGTAATAACTCACAAACAAGGGCTGATTTTGCTAAAAAAATTCCCACGTAATTAAGAACCAGCCTGACCCTCAAGACTTTCCAATATTTGTGTAAGCAAGACGAAATATCCAAAATACGGTGCAATACATTACGGTGCGAAACTTGGAAAAAACTTGCAGGCATATTATTACCGATATGGTAAAAATGCGTAACTGTGGCCTCTATTTTAAGGTCTCTGAATTTTCATTTGCGGGTTATTACTATACCCTGTTTACGGAGCGAAATATCACTGACTTTGAGAGAATAAATCAGTTACTGTAACTTTTTCATTTATTTCCTGGGGAATCATTCAGTTTTCAAGTCTTTGGATGGTGGCGACACAAAAGGGGAGGTGATGGGTGCGGTCCCCCAATGTTGGTGAGGACAAGGATCTCTTGTCTGAAAACAATAACGGTTAAGAACACAATTGCTCGGCCTCACTACTTGGCGAAGTGTCCTCCACGGCTTTGGTAAAATTGGGAAGGACGCTCTTACAGTGTGATTCTCTATAGTATGGGTTTGTTGCCTAATATTTGTGTGCATCGTATTTATTTTTCCAAAGATGATAACACATGCTGTTGTTCATGCAGTAACGCAGACAAGTTCTCGGTAATTTGATCTGTTTTAAGTTGTTTTTGCAAGATTCTGGACGCCAGCTTTTTCAGATTGCTCATAATTTTGGAACGGAAAGTCCCATTTAGACAGGGTAAATTTCGAATCGTTTTTTAAGACCTTGGTTTTACTTAAAGTGCCACTAAACCTTTTGGGGAGTTTGGCTTATTCTAAAGATCAATCTTCGAGCATCGTCACACAATCGTTCTTGTTTTATTTTGCGAAAGGGTTTCGCCGCTATGGGGGACTTTACAACACCCACTCGTGGTCAACGGCCGGGATTTTAGGGTGCTGGGAACCAGTCAGCCTTTTACGTCATCCCGGGAATGATGCAATCATTATTCAGCTATTCATACATTGAGTTCAGTCGAAGAAGAAGGAATCGAGCAGAATCGAGCAAGGAATCGTGTGCGTTGTTTCTGTTCTTTTATCATGGCATCCTCGAACGATGATGGCTCTTCAGCAAGTGGGCATTCTCTCACGTTTTCAACGAACGACTATCAAGATTAGGACATGGAAGTCGAAGAAGAAGTTGAGGGTGCGAGAGCAGCAGCAGCGGCTGTTTTAGGCCCAAAGACAGCGATGACAATATCTTGAAAATTATTATCGATTGAACATTGAAGCGAGAATCAAGACAAGCATGAGAATACACAATAAGCGAGACTAAGGCGTTTTCAACGAATTGATTGATCAGATATATGGTAAGTATGATTGCCTTCGATATGAGCTATCTATACCTGTTGTAATGTTAAATGTTAGGATAAATCGATTTATAATCAATGAACATGGATGTTGGCCTAGGCCTGAGTGACTCCATATCAGTAAGCAAAATATAACACAAGTTTGATTGTACTTGCCAAACCATGCGACTTTTAAAAAGTAATATTGTATTCACAGAAATAATAAAATATTTCAGAAGACTTAATAAATCGCTAAGTACAGAACAGGAATTACCTGACAGGTATTCACTTATCCAGGATGTTTTAGGAAACTAGACATCAAAGTTTCATTTCCTGCCCACCCTGGTCCCAGAGAGCATGTTGAACATCTTTCTTTTCCTTTCATATCACTTTTATGCCAATTCTTAGTCTGGCAGACAGGGGTGTGAAGCCTAGTTTGATATCAGTCAGGAAATCCTGTGTGAAATGAAATGTGAACTGAACTAATTTTGTAATTAGCCTTTTTGCTCTCTCAAACATCTGATGGGAAACCTTTCAGCTAGGCTGATCAACTATANTGACATGCCCATATTTGGAAGCAGGTAACAGAAAAATCGTTGTTTTCGATGATTTCAATGGCAAAATTTGCTTAAATTATGAAGTATTATATATCAAACGAATCAGCAAACAAAGGGCTTTAATTTGATACCGGAATTTCTGGAATTTGATGACGTCAGCATTTTTTTATTATGACGTCATTTTGGCCGCCATTTTGGGCTAATTAGCAATTTTTTTAAATATTTTCCACCTTTTTCCATTAAAAACACTCCAATGATGCATTTGTGATGGATTATCACCATTTTGCCGCTTCTTTTTGTCTATTTTTACAGGGATCAAATTTATAACATAAATTACGTCATCAGAAACGAATAATTTCTACCAAAATATCATTCAAAAAGCGTTATTTATACTAAAATAACATTTTTCAGCAAGTATTTCGACAAACTAGACCAAAAACCGCATACAGTTCCTTCAAAATCTTCGTTAAACTCAAATTTAACTTGAGAACCTGATTTTGGCCAATTTTCAACTTTATGACGTCACTGTGACGTCATAGGGCGTGGCAACCACACCCAAATTGTGCTACATGTTGCAAATTACTTGGTCTACAACTGTGCCAAGTTATACTGAATTCTGGTGAGTCTAAGGCTGTTTTCAGAGGGGGGGGTGGAAAGCACCCCCCCCATATATGGTAGCTTGAAAAAAGCCCATATGGATTAGGGTTAAAATCTATCTATTGATAAGATTTACTCTGCGCGTTCTCTAAATTGCGAAACAGTTTTCCTCATTTCTGACGCTATCTAATCTGTAAACACTATAGTCTGTCTGAGACCCCGTTTAAACTGTAACGGTACAACTTTGGAACCGCAACAAAAGTGTTAGCCTCACGTTCACACTGTTCTTGCTAATCCGTAGCACCTTTGTTCCTCCTATCTATAGGAAAAATTTGTTCTGGAGCAGTGTAAACGTTTTTGAACCGTAACAACTTTCTAGTGGGTCAAAACTGTGCCGGTGCAGTGTAAACGTGGTCTCAAATTAGATGTCACGTGAAAATGTCCCGCGTATAACAACAATTGAAGTGTTTTGCATGAGTAATTTTGCACTATCGCAAATCTCGCGTGACATCTAATTTGAGACCGACTTTTGTTCAGCCTGGTTCCAGTCGTCGATATTGCGTAGGAGACAAACGCGTTTTTATGTAAAGGAGCTTCAGTCCCCTTAGTCAAAAATGACGTCAAGGAACCAGACTGGTTTTTGCTACAGTGAATTGAAGGCTGGAACCGAGTAGAATATCAATTTTCCATTGCTTAGATCGGAGGAAAACGTTGTTGGAATCATGGTTGTTTCTTGAGATAGGATTTTTGGTCTGAAAGCTCATGCGGCCTTTCTAGCAGTTGTCAAAAATTGAAGTAAAGACGGTAATATTTACAAACGCAGGGTTTTGTACTGTAAAAAATTGCTGGAAGAAAGAGGCGGAAAATACGTATATTTCATCTCATAACCTCCCCTGACGTTATGTGCAGAGGGTCTTCCAAGATTACTTAGAAAATAGTGTCATGTAGTAAGTTTACTCCCAAACCAGAGCTTTAGACCCCGTTTACACTGAACCGGTGCAACTTTGGATCCGGAACACAGCCTCGTTTACACTGAACCAGTACAACTTTGGATCCATAACACAGCCCCAACACAGCCTGCCGTTTTAACACAGCCTTGCTAATCCGTAACACTTTTGTTTCTTCTGCCCGTAACAATCTTGTACTTGCTACAAAGTGTAACAATTCTTGTACCGGTACAGTACACGCCTAATCCGTACCAATTTTGTAAAGGATCCATAATAAGGCTGAAGTTTTGCTTTGTTTTGGTAATTAGCTGACTCGAGGCTATTGGCGGGCTGGTCGAGTTGCTTTCAAGTGCTCAAAAGTGCATGCTCTAAGATAGGAGAAAAGCATTGATCAATTACAATGTAAACAGTAAAGGCTATCTGGAAATTTTTTTCTGGAGCAATGTTAACGCTTTTGAACCGTAGCAGCTTTCCATAAGAAGGTTAAATTTTGCTTTGTTTTGGTAATGGGCTGACTCGAGGCTCTAGGCGGGCTGGTCAAGTTGCTTTCAAGTGCTCAAAAGTGCATGCTCTGAGATAGAAAAGAAGCATTGATCAATTACAATAAAGTAAAGGCTAACTGGGAAATTTTTCTGGAGCAATGTTAACGCGCTTGAACCGTAACAACTTTGTAACAGATCAAAACTGTACCGATACAATGTAAACGTGTGGTCTTAAGCTGAGACTTGATAATCTTGCAACAGGAACACGCGAAGCAATGTGAAATATTCACCACCGGTGCTTTATGGGCACTTTTGAAAAGAACGAAGAAAAGGACAAAGCTGTATTCGTAGAAATTGTAAGCAGTCATCTAGGGAAGATATTATTCTACGCCATGTCACGAAAGTTTTTATCAAGCAACAGTTGATAATGGTATTGTTATTCCCATGGTGATTATTTTATGAATGAGAAGATTGCTCGACATGAACAAAGTTTAACTGTACAAAATCGTTTCTTATTTTAGGTATAAAGGAGTTCTGATAAAGAATTTTACGACCTCGTGGCAAGACGGCCTAGCCTTCAATGCTTTGATTCATCATCATCGGTAAGCCGAAATTTATTTGTTATATTTACTTAAAACGATGCTGTCTTATGCATCTCATCCAGGGGTGCTACATTTTGGTTCTTTGTTCAATTAGAATAGAAATTAGATTGGGTAAAAAGGGGTGATTTGGGACGGGGGAAATTTGGAAAATTATATGATTATATGCTCCACACCACTGTCCCAAACTCTCCCAACTAGGGCAGTGTTGGACACCTGTCTTTGGATACCAAATTTTCTATGATAGAATAAAGGCAATGAAAAACCATTTCAGCATTGTAAAGTTGACCTCCTAAATGTAAATAAAGTAACAAATTAATTTAAAGGCCCATTGTAGTTGTTTGGATGGAATGAAATGCCAGAATGTTGTCCCAAATTAACATTGTAACTCTATGTTATCATTTAACACGTGGAATACTGTAGAATTGAGTACCACAGTTTTAGTTCTTTTTGTGTATCACTTTACGAGTTCTACAGTGTATTGTTAATTTATAAAGGTGTTGCTATCGAGCATTATCTTGTTATTGTTTTGCTTTTGTTTACAGCCCAGATGTTTTTGATTACAACCAGTGCCTTGGAAGACCTGCTTTCGAGAATTTGGAACACGCTTTTAGAGTAGCAAGAGAACACCTTGGTATTGAGCCACTTCTCGATCCTGAGGGTGAGTTTTGTTTCTCTTTAAATCTTGCGATGCATTGTTTTTTCACTTGAGTAAAAACCTCCATCCTGCACGCACATTTGAAAAGGGTCACTGATGGTGTGTTGACGGGCCCCATAAAAGACTAAAGTGTTCCCAAAAATTTTGTAGACAAAATATGTTTTTGGCCATAGAACGGCAATTTTATTGCCATATACTGCAAAGTAAACATCATTCAAAAGAGCTTAGCGAGTGGAACTTGAATTTTGGAATGGTTATGAAATTAGTCCCTTGGGAATTTTAGTAATTTTTGTCTTGTTTCGCGAATTTTTCTGACCTCCTATACATCATTCGAAAGCGCAGGTCTTATACAAGCACACATAATAAAATAAAGTCAAATTTTGTATAGAGTGTCTGGTTTAGCCGTCGCCTGTCCTAGATCAATTTTCTGCACCTATAGATTCTTAATAAAATTTGATAGAAAAAACCACGATCAATGTCTATTCCGGGGCTCACAATTTCGGAAGGCACAACTCTTACACTATTCTGCTTATAGATTTCTATTCAGAAGGCATACTGTTTCATAAAATGCCAAATTTAGCTTGCAAAGTCGATAAACAAAAGACCTCAATTAATTCCCAAGGGAAGAAACCCCCCTTGAGTTACCAAAATTTCACAACCCTTGGAAGATTCAAGTTCCACTCGCTAAGCTCTTTTGAATGATACCTAGTTTGCAGTATTTTGCAATAAAGTGGCAGTTCTATGGCCAAAAACAGTTTTGGTCCACAATATTTTTAGAAGTACTTTAGGGATTATTAACGAAGAAGGATTTGAAGAAGGAACACAACGGGAAGGTTATTTACCGGGAGAGTAAACAACAAGCATAAACTTTTGGGGAGATTGCGAGTCTGACTTAGCATTGTCCCGTCTTTAAGTCCCACTAGATCTTAAAGGGAATAGACATAGCTATATTGAATGGTCGCTATAAATAGGCTACGAAAACGCCCACGCACCCATTGTTTCTTCAGCTACACAATGAAATGGCACGTGCCAACAGTATCAAATACAATATACTATATTTTTTACTTGGCCCGGGCCAGCTTTTAACTATGTCGATTCCCTTTAAGTATGAAGGAATAGCAGATAAGAAAACAGTGCAACAATTATGCTTGACAAAAAAGGAACATTGCAGCTAAGCTTGGATCTTTTCAATGAGTGGTGAACACTAAGGGGGTGAGGGGGTGCGGTCACCCCCAATGTTGGAAAGAACAATTACCTTTTGTTTGAAAACAATAGAAGTAAGCAATGCTTTATAACCGAACCAATAGCCTCGCTCCCCCCAATATTTGGCAAAGTATCCGCCACTGTTTTCAATGCCAGCACCCCCCTCATTTGCTCTGATAATGCAGCGGCTAGAGGAGACCTCAAGTTTAATGCAATAATTTCGTAACTTGCCAAACTATCTTGACGGATGTTGATCTTGAGTTGCAGGGACATTCTTGCAATAGGGCACATTCGAATTAACCCCCTCCCGGCGTCTATTTTGCTCTATAATGGTAATGGTAAACTGCGCAGAGTAACTCACCCGCGCAACCCGCGCAAGCACCTTATAGATTTGTGACGGGCCCTATTATTGAGAATGAATTTCGCAAGATGGTTCTAAAGGATTAAGCAAGTTCAATCGTTAAAAGGCTCGATAAAGATCATTATAGGCACATGACTTGATACTTCGCCTGGTAGATAGGCATTCATAACTCAAAGATTGATGTGGTATCTGATGCTCGATCTCTGATCATCTTAAGACTGCCTTTTGAATGAGGGAGGTTTTGACTCGGGCTCAGTCCCTATTAGAGGGATCTAATGCTCTTAAAGTACACACAAGTAGCTGAAATCTCATCTCAAGTTATGTATCAATAATTTTAATCATGTTTTTCTGTGTTGTGTGAGAGTTTGCAAGTTATGAAAGTTGCTGAGCCGGAGGCTTCATTTAGAATATTTTGTGCCTGTGGCTTGTTAGGGATTTTGTCTGAATATGATGGCTTCATTGAGTTAAAACTGCCGGAATGAAGCCTGAAGTGCGATAAATTTTGCCTGATTAGGGGGACTGCAGCAAGATTCTTGGAAAGCATCTGTAGTGTTTTTGAGAAAATAGGCATAAATGGCATTGAGCGTAAGGTATTCGGAAAATTTTACTACCATAAAAAGTCGAGAACGCCATGCAGGTCTCGCTATACCACATGGCTTGGGGAGGACTTTGGGAGGGCTTTGTGAAGGCTTGGAGGGGGCCTGGCAGGAGAAGAAGGAACACTTGCCGTCTAAAGTTAATTCGATATCCCTTTTGAGACATATGATGTGTTGCTGGATAGTTCACAGTTCTTTTTGTCTATATTTTGATTATATTTTGATTTGACTATATCAGAGATTCTCTCATTTTTCGCTCGGTAGCAGGACCAGGAGAATTATTTATTCGATTGGGGTCTAAGAAGTTTAAGACCATTTTATTAAATATATTCATTTTGAAGCTGTTCCGACGATATGCCAAAGTAATCCCACCCAAATACAATTTGTTGTTGTCCTTGCGATTATGCGAAGTCCTGTCTTCCACAGACATCCTCATTTTATCATCACATAAACAGGGATCAAAGAAATTCATCGCAACTCGGTAGGATATCACATGGAGAAATATTCAGGATTTTGTAACTTTTAGCGAAGAAATTCGACAGTGCGATGCATCGACATTTAAGATATAAGATATGTGAGAAGAATGGGGAAGTGCGGAAATGCCAAAGAAAGCGAGGTTGAAACGTGGGATTAAATGGCTTGTGATAATAGAAATTACCACAACTGTGTGGAGACTCCCTTCACAAAACCTAGGTAATGTTGTCTTTAAGTCTGGAAAAAATGTCGACAGGCTCTGGCTACGAGTCGGAAAGTTAGAAGAATTTTGACTCCTTGCATAGAGAAAATATGTGAGAAAATATGGGAGACAAGAAGCAAACTTACCAAAAGTTATCAAAATTATCAAAAGTTTTTCAAAGACTCTTGGCTGACATTGCAGTTCGTTGAGATCGAGGTTTCATTGATGTAGGTTTTTCACTTCCTCTCCTCACACCACAGAGCTAGTGTGACCACAACCATTTTATTCAGCTTCGACGGTGGAATTAAAAACTTTCCTTCAACATGTTCAATTTTCCATTTGTTCGAAATAGAATCGGAGTACAAAACAGTGCACTTTGTTTTTGGACGAGACACAAAGTATTCCTTAGAATTTGTATTACGAGCGTGAATGCAGGGGGATAGCCGTACATAACTCAAAATGTAACATAACTCAATAACTCAATTGTCCATGGCCGTACATAACTCAAAATTTGTGGCGGGGGGAATGTCCCTAAGCTGGTAAAAGTGTCCAATTTTATAGAGTGTTCTGAGGATTTTTAGAGGGGGGAGGAGTTGACTGCCCCTGTTGCCTCCTCGCTATATGGGCCTTGTCCCGATGATTTTCTCGAGAAAAAGCGATAAATGCTATCAAAAGTTTTCCTGCAATTGTTTTTATTGCTTTTAAACACTAGGCACTCTTTACTAATAAACATAATCCGCTATTTGTATTGACAATTTCATGTTTACGGTTGCAAAGACCGCGTTGTAATATATTCCTTCAAGATGGTTGGAGTAATCTGATTGAGTTTTATCCGCGTATTCGCCTTCTCATATGTTGTGCATGACTGAGTTAAGAGTATTAATGATTTCAGAAGGATTCACAAAATTTGATGCTTTGTCGATGGCAATAGAGATCGTTTGGCTCTCGAGAATTTACTTGAATTTATTCCGTATTGAAGTTCAGACAGTCGAACGAAGTTGAGGAATTTTACAGAGGAGCGTTGGGCTCTACGGGAGGAATGTAAGTTGTTGTTGTTGATTAAATGTGTTACAGATTTCAGAATGATTCACAAAATTTGATGCTCTGTAGAGTGCAATTGTGATGTTTTGGTTCGTGATAACGTATCAAGAATTGTTTGAGTTTATTTCGTGTTGACGTGGACGAATTTGAGCAACTTTACAGACGAGCGTTGGGCTCTACGGGAGCAATGTAAGTTGTTTTAACTGAGTAAGAATGTTACAGATTTCGGAATGATTCACAAAATTTGATGCTCTGTCGAGGGCAATTGTGATGTTTTGGTTCGTGATAACATATCAAAATTTGCTTGAATTTATTTCGTGTTGGCGTGAACGAATTTGAGGAACTTTACAGACAACTGTTTGTCTCTACAACAGAGCAAGTTGTTTCTAATTTCATAGTATCAGATTTGGAGCTCTGAATTAGCGGAATCTTTTAGACTGATTCGTGCAGATATAAAACAAGGAAAATTGGCTGAAACAGTAATATCCCTCATAATTTAACGTTTGTTTTGAATTGCAAGTTATGAGGGTTCTTCGTTTTGATTTATCAAAGAGTCACTCTAATTTTGACAGTTAAATTTGATACTTATTAATATGGAAAATTGTGAGGGGAGAAGCTGGCAGCGAGTAAAGTTTGTAACATAGAATCTACATTCCCAAAATGTAGTGGATTAACTTTGAATCACAACAGAGCCATGGATCAAAGTTTGATGCAAATTGGATAAAATGTTTATTCATACTGCTTATTTTCTAACTCTTGTCTTTGCATTTTGTTTTATTGTGATTTTCGTTAGCGAAGTTACATTTGGATGGCATCTCTACATAATAAGTATCTTATCGATAATTTCTATCGTTTGCTTATGTCACGAAAGATTTTTCATATACCTTACGTGACATAGTGTGTACAAAATTGTTTGCATTTGTTACCCATTGAAATTAAACGGGTCACGCACATACGCTGCGGGATCTCAGCTAGAGGGGAACAGCTACGAAAGAGTGGTGGCTTTGGTTTGATTTTGATTGCAACTGTAGATGATGTAAGCTGTATATTGTTAATTTAGGGTTTTTATAGTCGTAGATTTTATATTTAATTTTATACTTTCGTTGTAAGCTAGATTTTATTTCATTAGTAACATTTTCATTTCATTTCATTTTCATTGTTTTTTTTTCATTTAATGTTATTTATCCGCGACATCCATTCAGTTGTATAATAAAGTAAATTATGATAAAAGTTACAATGATAGGTTTTATTTACTAAATTAAAAATATGCTGTCTTAAAAATATCGAGAGAATGGCCCTAAGTAACTGATCTTCCATGGATTCGTGCAAAACTAGTTTCTGTTAGCTCAAAAGGTGATATTTAAGCTTTTTTTTAATCGTACAATGGATTCGGTATCTCTAATGGGTCGTGGGATACTCCTCCAAGCTTTTGGACCTGCGTACAAGAAACTTCTTTTGGTATGTTCTAATTTCAGTTTTTGCACATGGAGATCCTTGCTGTTCCTTGTTTCGTATTTTGATATGGCAGACGTTTCTATGAACTTATTTTGTAGGCCTTCAGGACAAAGCTGATTGACGATTTTGTAGGTCATTACCGCTCGGTCATAGGTCATCAGTTGATTTACTTTCAGGGAGTTCTTATTCCAAGCATCTTTTACCTTCGCAGACTCTATCAGATCGAATGCTCTGTTCTGATATTTTTGCAGAGTGCTAAGTTTGGCATGAGAGAGGGCTCCCCACACCACGTTTGCATACCTTAAGTGGCTTTCAACAAGTGCTTGATACACATTAAGCAGTTGAGATTGTGGTAAGATGTTTTTAAGTTTTGGTTGGCGTTAATTAGCTACCAGCTAGACAAGAAGCCAACCTTGAATAAAGAGTTTATATTATTATTATTTGTCATTTTTGCCGATGCATATTGGAAGGTTTAAGGCTCTAAGCACGTATGCGTTAAAATAGCACAAACATAGGCATAGGAGCCAGGGGACACACAGGGCACCATGTCCCTCCAACTTTTTCGAAAGAGCCCTATTTTAACCTAAAAGTACCCTTACCACTTTTTGGCTTAGAAGTGCCCTTCAAGTTCTAAAAAGTGGCCCTTCTAAGAGCTGTGCCCATCCAAGTGGGAACTGCTTCGTACGTCCATGAGCAAAAAGAGAAGCTTTCAGATTCTAGCATTGGAGAAGGGCAGGGGAAGGCAAACGCTAGCAGCCAGTAACCATGTATTCACACTGAGATTGGAGCTTTCAGACGCCGACGACATGCCAGTAAGGCCCTGCAAAGCAGTAACAAATTTTGCTTTCTAGCTTGCTACATTTGCAATGCAAGGCAAAGGGCATGACCGCAAATGCCTGGATTATTGTACTTGAAGTACTTACAGAGACGATGTGCGGTAACTGGTAACCCTAAACTGTAACCAAACTTATCCTCAACGCGCTGTTTTCCTCAGCCATGAAAACCCTCATTTTTGTGAAATAATGTTTATTATGTGGTACAGGTTGATAGTTGCTTTCGATGCTATTTGGGGTTGATTGTTAAAAAATCGCTTATCTATTTTTCTCTGTGATGTACTGCTTCAGGTTATATCTTCTTGGTCTGGATTGTTGACTCTAATTTGTCTCTCATTACTGTGTATAGGAGTGTAGCAGCGCCTTTCTATTCAAACTGGTGTCTGCCCGAGGACTTTACCCTCTAAATATAGTGACAGCACGTCCCTGGAATACCTTTTTAAAGGCAGTCTGTCACGCATCTGATTGGGTGATCAGGACAATACAAAGAATAGGAGAACTGAATGGCTACGGCGTAGAAAGTGATACAGATCAGCCCTCCTTTGTTCCCAATGCACAGATTCACAAAGACATTCGTTGTGTTGAGCTCTGACTTCACTGCAGCCAATCAGATGCATGACAGACTGCCTTTAATTCAATATCAAATGTTTTTAATTTTCTTGGAAGGCTTAAGATTCAGGCGTTTTCTGGACTACATCTTTCAGAATGTCGAATTGCCAGTTACTGATGAACCGTTTTCTGGGCTTCAACACTACCAACCCACTCTACTATGCCTACCTGTCTTACTTCATTTCTACCCACACGTAGGCCTAGTCTTATCATCTAACTGTAAGCTGAAATGATAACGGGCCTAAGTTATCGAGCAGAAAACACTGATGCTACAACGCTTCGAAAGTTCAGTTTCCGGGACTTGAAAACGAAAAAAACTAATTCGTACTACTGCGAAAAATGCTACTTTTATCTAATAAATATGACAACTTGAACTGTTATGCAAAAATCTTTCGGTATGGAGGCGCGGTAGCTACGGTAATTGGAGCCAAAGGTTGTTGCGGCTGGTCTTCTCAACGAACTGTTAGATCATGAGTCGTAGTTGTAGCGATTTAGGCGGAGGAGGGAGAATGCGACGCTTGCAGTAAGTCTAACGTGGCGTGGACCAGGCCTTAAAGGGAATCGACATAGTTAAAAGCTGGCCCGGGCCAAGATAAAAATAGATCCTATTGTATTTGATGAAATTGACACGTGCAGTTTCATTGTGTAGCTAAGGAAACAATGGGTGCGTAGGCATTTCTTTAGCCTATTTATAGCGGCCACTCGATATAGCTGTGTCTATTCCCTTTAATTTGCAATGATTCACCCCTGAATAATTGCACCAAATATTAAATCATCGTTTGAACCTGTAAGCCTTACCGGAGAGCCAAGTTAAAGCTATTTGAATTGAACATATGCCTATCAGAAGGGCGTGGTGCAAAGCCAAACCATATTGACTTCTTAACCATTGATTCTCCTATAATTCTAATTGCTTCAAGTCGAAAGCAATTGATTCCAAAAATGCATATATGGCCCACTCTCTTGCGGAACCAATCCAATCTTGTTCAAATCAACATTGAGAAATTCATTGATTCATATTGAAATAGGCCTACTCAAAATGTACTTTTTACTATTAGTTCGGTTATTTCAAAGGGACCACATAGACCGCAGGTTATCCTCTCAACATTCTTGGTTTATCTTGGTTTCTCTTATGTTTGAGTTGTACATTGCATTACAAAGGGACTGCGAGTTGTCTCATTTTTCGTATCCCTTTTCTAACGTCTGTTGTAAGATTAAGGTGACCCCATTACCAGAAGAGAAAGGTGGAGCAGCTATGCAAAGGCCTAAAGTGCTAATTCGCTGTCGGAGAAATTCAGAGGGAAACTGACCCCATTATAGCAGAACAGAGACGTAGAGCAGCTATGCTAAGGCCTAAAGCTCTAATTCGCTGTTGGAGAAATTCAGAAGAAAAGTCATTAAATTGTTGGGAAAAGGATCTTAAATTGCGACTTCAAAGGGGCTTGGGAGTTGTCTCATTGTTCGTATCCCCTCTCTAACATCTGAACTAAAGATCAAACATGACCCATTATATAGCTGAACAGAAACTATGAGTAGCTATGCCAAGGCCTAAAGCTCTAATTCACTGTCGGAGGGATTCCGAATTCGTCGACTTCGAAGACTTCGATTCGTGACTTCTCATTTTTCTAGTATCCCCACTCCATAGATGTTGTGAGCAACGTGTGGCAATAGTTTCAGCAAATATACATAAAATTCTGTGTTAAATAAACTAAAATTCCAAGATTGAAAACACTAAACGTATCGGGCATAACCCTTCATCAGTAGTCTACTGATGAAGGGTTATGCCCGATACGTTTAGTGTTTTCAATCTTGGCATTTTAGTTTATTTAACACAGAATTTTATGTTTTCCCCCCTCCAACGTCTGTAGAAACATTAAATACGACCCCATCATAGCTGAACAGATTCATAGAGCAGCAGTGCTAAGGCCTAAATGTCTTATTCACTGTTGGACAAAGTCAGAAGAAAAATCATTAAATTGTTGTTAAAATGATCTCAAATTGCGAGAGATATTAGATCAAAGGTTTTGAAGGTCAGCATTTACTTCTTGCTGTTTCAAAAGCGGTTAGAAATTTCTTCTCGATGTGTAGGCGATGATCTGGGAAAAGAATGTAAACGTTTGACGTCAGTACTTTGGTCTAAGTACTCAAGTCCCCTGTTGCCGCTTCGTTAAATTGAATTGAACTTAATTGCTGGCCTTCCAGCTGGAACGAGCTGAGACAAGCCTGCGCGCAGACTCGACTGTTTACGCAGAAGTAAATATAGTTGAATTGAAATTTTCGTGTTAGAACATACAAATTTGAAATTCAAGTAAACTGAGAAGTTGAGTCTGCGCGCAGGGTAGCTGAGTCTGGAAATCAAACTATGAAAAATCAGGCCAGGTCCACCAAAAAAGGAGCGGAGCCAATCAGAGAGTACCATTTTAAAAGTCATTCGCTTTCGAATTCAGACGGCGCCTTTTGACTTCGACGGAGCCTCAGAATCTGTTCACATACGCATTATTTGCCAACAAAAGTAACTTATCTGCTCTTTGCAGCTTTTTTCGATGTACATTCGAAAATTTTGGTTGCATTTCTGATTGACTAATTTCAATCAAGTGCCATCTTTTCGGATCTTATCAGCCGATATTTGCTGTGACCGGTGTCAGACGAAAAAATTCAACAATAGACGATTGCGCTAAGATTGCGGCAAGGAAATTTTGACAATAATCCTTTACGTCCTATGATAAATCGACCAATCAAATCAAATCAATCAGGGCGTTAAAGTGGTGTATTGCGAAGTAGTTCCCCTTTATGTGATGACCGCGGGGTAGACATAGCCTTTTGCTCCCCGTGGTATCGTTTTAGTAATAATCGTATAGTAATTTGTAAGTAGCGTATTTAGTAATATGTCTTGTAATTTTTTTATTGGAATGCATAAAAAGATTAATCGAATTCTTTGGAATTCAAAGATCATGGTAAGAAGTTCCCTGACGTCATCTATAGCGCCGGCTATTGATTCCGCTACGTGTGCGATTTTAAAGTTCTTTACCACACGCAGACTTTTCAGCATTTTAAAAGTTGACCAATTTAAGGGTCTGTTTCAACCAGCATGCTTTGCGCGTGCCATCTCTTTGTTGGCCTTTGTTGTTGCCATTTTCATGGCCCATGAAAATGGCAACAACAAAGAGATGACACCTGCAATGCATGCTGGTTGAAACAGACCCGTTAACCTTCATGCACAGGGGAGTCATTGTTCTAAGAGTTGATTTTTTATATCTTTCAGACGTGAAGAATCACCCAGACAAGAAGTCGATTTTGATGTACTTGACGATTTTGTTTCAAGGCATGTCAGGAGCTCCCAAACAAATCGTTCTTGAAGAAGTTAGCGAAAGCTCAGAAAATGAATTACAGGTAATTTTTCTTCAGATGATATACAACGGAACCCCTTGATTAAAATGCCTGCCCTTGATGGCACCCTCTCTTATATGCATCTATCCTAGAGGCCAAGGTAAATTTCTTCTTTAAGATTGTGTTTTGTTGGTGCAGACCTAGGAGACAGCGTTGAGGATGATTTGACATGCTGAAGCGTTTCTACAAAAGATTTTATTCGGCTTACTTCACGAAGAGAAATTTTGCAATTATCGTTTGTCAAAATGGATATCAAATAGGCTTTAGTCTTATCTGGAGCAAGACTAGTAAGATCTTTGTAGAAACAATTAGGTATTTCACAGAGTTCTTGCTCCGAATATGTAGAAAGTAAATTTAACATCTATTTTGGTTTTCCGTGCTTTCCAAATTTGCGCATGTTTCTTTCTAAAGCTTTTCGTTTGACTCTTATCAGAGAATGTGATAAAGTGTTAATTTATACAATGCTGCTCGTTAAAGATATGCCCCGCCTTTGCCGTTATATTATTATCTGACATTTCATACCCTGATAAGTGTTGGAAGAAACGCTGTAGTATGTTAAATTTCCGATCTTCAAGGCTCGCTTGAAGATTTATAAATGTCAGGTATTTCGGAATTTTATTGGTTTTTCTTGTAGGATTTTTTATTAAACGCGTTTTGTTTTGCGCTCCAAACAGTAGTAGGCCTACTGAGTTGAATATGCGCTTGGAGTACTTCATTGAGGGAAAAAAGTTAAATTATGTCTCGATACTGGATGGTATGCAAGGCGCAAAAGCCCACGAATTCGGCAATTTGAGAATTTTGCATGAGAAATTTTGCTTTATTGCAAATCTCACGTGACATAAGTTCTGAAAGGAATGGTAAGTTGACGTAAGTCACGTGACGTAAGTTCTTTGAATTGAAACTTCTATTTGTGAAAAATTCGGTTTGAAAAGGGCTTGAATTAGACGACAGGTTGCAATATGGCGAGGTGGCTAGGCTGTACGTCAGTAAATACCCATGTGCTTCCTTGATGTTTTTTTGATGGTGTTTCTTCTCTTTGGTCGTGGTAGCAAGCTATTTATACCATTTATCACTGATTTATACCTTTCTAGCCTCTCTAACTCAGTGATAGCAATGCTAACGAGGCTGTAAGAACTCCAGTTGGTGTTCACCGAGGCCGCTACAACTTTTCTTGTGATTTCATTTCGGTCTACACATTCCCGCGCTTTCTTTCGGTCTAGAACCCAGACCTCAAGACAACTCATTCATTTGAAGGCCCAATCCAAGTTCAAATCATTTTCGTATAACCCCTAGTGTTCGATGAAACAATTTCAATTTTGGTTATCGAATCAGAGAAACAGATTTTATTATGTGTCGGATAAGATTAATTACAAATTGTGACCATGCTCAATGCGAATCAAATAGGATTCGGAATTCCTTATCCTCCCGGAAAGTCCATCTTTTGATTGCTTATTATAAGCACAAATATCATTATCATGAACGAATTCGCAGACACGGGGAATGCATGCAAATTTCACGAAGCTCTCCCTAATAGGAACTGTCTAAATCCAGGGGGCTCACGATATTGAAGAAAATTGTTGTGCTCCACAAACTTTTTACGGAATCCGTTAAGTTAAAGGTAATGTGTCCATATATAAGGCCAGCGTATACCCAACCTGTCAACATCCATCAAATTCTCAGCAAATGATTGGTTGCTATTCAAACTGATCACATGAATAGAGAAAATTGCTGTAATGCGTGATCGAAAAGAAATTTAAATTGATCACATGCCTTGCTCTGGGAGGCCTACTTGTATGGACACATTACCTTTAAGCTTTGGCAATTTTTGGGGGTGTCAGCAGCCTCTGATGCCCCACAGGCCAGCACCTTCGGTGAAAAATATCGTAAGTAATACGAAATTATTGCTTGAAGCTTAAACTTTAAGGAGAAAAGCTGGAAATGTGAGCACTCTTTCTGCCAAACCTACTCTATTTCTTTATAAGGGGGCTGGATCTGAGTTCCCATAGTCAGACTAGTGTGTATGATTTTTATGGACAAAAGCATGGTCGTAATTCAGGTACGGAAGATTGCATTGTCTCTAATTTTTAATGACAACAACAGGTTTTGCAGTGTATTCTGACCGAGGGTAGGACTGGCGATTCTGAACAATATTTTAACAATTAATTTTCGTGTTTGTTGTTACATCAAGTATAAGTTTATGCTTCCATAAATATCTCATCTGAAATAATACTAATTTATAGAATAGAAATTCAAAATATTGTAAACGCAGTCAGACGTTTCGAATTGTGATCCTTTATATAAAGACACAAATCTTGAAGGGCTTTAGACGTTTTTAGGCTGCCCCCCCCCCCTCTCAGAGAGTATCGCTAGAAACGCCAAACGTTCGTAATTTTCCCCACTTCAGTGCAAAAGGTAAGGCGTTTACCAAGTTGCGTTTACCTCACGTTTCCCTGTGATAGAGGAATTTCACACCCACTAATATGAGCAGTGTGGCTCAGCTTGTCGCTGTGGAAAACCTACTTGTCAACAAAGAGGGCATAGAGTGACTGGCCAAGTAAGGCAATACTCTCCCGAGTTGAAAAACAAATTGATCGCGACGAAGGAAATGCACGCGGCTATTTAGGCCGGTTTAGAGAGAAAAGAAACAACGAAATGCACAGGTTTTTGAAGGTAGGCACTTTGTTTCTAATATGTAAACATATTGATTTTGTAAACAATGTTTTGTTGTCGTTAGAAGAGTGCAAGTTTGTCGATTTTACAGGGGCCTAAGAAGTGAAATTGTAATTGTTTTGGTGGCAGTTAGTCCATGGTTGTGAGTTTTGATGCGAAAGTTATTCGGATGAAGAAATCAGCATTCAGTTTGGAGAATTTGACCCTCTTTGGAGAATTTGACCCTCGTCTGCAACGAAGTTAGAAAATTGTTTGCCTACATCTATAAATATAAGTTCGTCAGATTTCTGTCAGCGAACATCAAATAGATTACCAAGAGCCTAATTTTGCTGAGAAAGACCATGCCTTATTTTATCAACGAAACATTGTGAATTTGAAATAATATGGCGACAGTTGAGGACACTGAAAGCGAAGCCGTCAGCGGCGATAAGAGAGTAGTTTGTCGAACACGTCGTGTCTCTAGAGAAGAAAGAGTTAGTGATGTCTATTTCACGATGCCTCAACACCGTTTCAAGGTATTAAGCATTCATGAAATATTTTGAAGATGCTGAGAAAGGATTTCGTGAGTGGGAAGCACGCATGTTTCAAATCTAGCCCTCTTGTTTGTTGTCAGTAGGCTGTCATTTCAACAGCGGCCTTATATTTTCTTTGAAATCAGATCCCTTCATCTCGGTTAGGAGGTCACGTACCACAATTCGATCTAAGGTCGCGTAGAACACCTCATCAGATGTGAAGGTGCCGTGAGCGATTTGTCCTTTTGAAGTTTGGCCTCGTTGGGAACAAAGAAATCTGAGCTTGTGACGTGTGGCTCTGGTTACTTTTAAAATTATGGGTTTGCTTTATTCTTTGTATAAGACTGAATTTTGCAAAGAGTAGAGGAATTTATGGTTTCAAAATTCTTTGATTTCATTTGTCAATTTTCAGATGATTGCAATTTATTAATTATATTTATTAATTATTAATTCTTTCATTTAAAGTTGGCTAAGTAATTATAGCTATAATGGCTAATTAAGGCCAACTATTTACAAAAATATATACAATGCTGTAAGAAAAATGTAATTTACAATAAAAAACCTAAACCAGGATAAAAAGTTTTGCATAATCTGCAGTTGCAGGCTTGGCATTTATGGTATCTGAAGGGAGTCTGAATTTTTCAGTTCTGGTGGTAGCGTCTCCCATACTTTTTCCCCCTTAAATCTGACCGTATCGATTCCAAGGCAAGTTGTTTTTGCCTTTGGTAGTTGTAGTTTATCAGAACACCTTAGATTTTAAGGCAGTTCTTTTTCCTCGAAAATTGTCTTCATGAAGCTAGGATTTACATTAGATTTTGTTTTGTAGATCTCCACCATCAGCAACTGCAGGTTCCTCTGATGAACGGTTACCGAATTATCCATTTCCAATAAGTTTTCAAAACTAGAAAC
>REGM01000124.1:455253-530967 GCA_004194415.1 Aurelia aurita
TTTAAATTTTATTTAGGATTTCAGTGAATTTAAACACAGGTTTAAGATTTCTAAAGCATATCCTTTGGGCACCTGAATGCAAGGATTTAAAAAATGGTAGGGCTCGTAGGTGATAGACCATTTATTTAGAATCAAAGGTTCGCGTTTGATTCGAATGGTTTGCCAGTGGTTGATGTAAATGCTTCTACCATCATTCTGTACATTCGAAAATTTTTCTTCAAAATGTCGGAAAGTATCTCTCATTTCAGACGTTCTTGCGTAATAGCTAAAGAACTGATTTTCATTGTATTGCAGCTACATAGACGTATTTCTTCCCAACGTATCCTCTTGTCTTTGTTTTCTATCTAACTTTTTAATCAATGCACGATGCTCCTTACAATTTATCGATCCTCCATCTACAGCAGCAATTTATCGGTCCTCAAAGTATTCCAGCTACAGAAGTGCTTGTTTCCAAACAGCTCAAACTAACTTTTAGGAATCTTAATAGAAGGGAACGATCAAGAAAATTGAGACGTTGGTATTCATTCTATTTTTAAATTTCTAAAGTAGGCAGGCTGAGACGGGTTTTTACCATAATTATAACTTTTTAATTGTAACTTTGGTCCGTAGATTACACCAAGCTCTCATGGCACAGCAACAAAACCAACTACGAGATCTTGCAGATTGGTTGACAACAGCAGAAGGAAGGATGGAGGAATCTGCCTCTGTTGGGTCCGACATCGAAGCCGTGAAGAGACAGGTTGATGAACACAAAGTAAGTGGATCATATAGTTCCCATGGTGTTGACTAAGATCGTAGTTAGTAATTCAGCATGGAAGAATTTGAGCTAGATTCAGTTCAGTTCAGTTTTAATTTTAAAATTCTCAACATACAAGTTTCAATATAAAATATATAAACTGCAATACAAGTAACATTATGTGACAAAGGTACTAGCCACAAAATCTAGATGCGTTTTTGTACCCGGCGAATCATACAAAAGTCCTCTTGTTTGAAAATTTGTAGCAGCAGAACCATTTGCTCTATTTTGCCAAACTGTTTTGTCAAAGGCTTAAAAAAGGGAGATATTTATGTAGACAACTTTTTATTACTTTCATCTTTCAACTAAGATTTCCAAAAGTTATGTCGTTTTTCACTGAAAGTTAGTCTTGTGGAACAGCTCGAAAATGGTTTGGACAGGCAGGCAATCAATGGGAAGTCTCAAAACAAGAAGCCTACCATTTTAATTCAGTGCTTTGATAATTTGATGTTCTGGAGGTTCATGTTCTTGTAATACGCCTTATGAGGGCATGGGGACAAGATTGTTTCCCGATAGTCCCTACCTCGTTAAATAGGCATATCGATATCTTCTGAGGATTTAGGCCATTTGCCAGCAGTCTTGAAGACTGATTTTTTGTAAATATATTTCAAGATAATTAAGGAACTTTTATGACAGAACTTTTATGGAAAGTACTTTTAAAGGGGCTCCGTCTCCAAATTTCGGTCGAAACGGTGCTTTGCAGTTTTTGATAGGCAATGTCACATAGACTTTCGCATTTTTTTCAAAAATGAAAGCGTTATTTTGAAGATAAATTCTTTTACTTCACAGAGGAACAAACCAAACATTCATATCCTTTACGATTGCTCGGATATAAGTGGATTTTTAACGGTCACTTTTTGTTGTGTTTACAGATTTGTTTACACTTTGGCGACGGAGCCTCTTTTAGTCTTTTGCTTCTAGCTACTGATTGAAATAGCGCAATTACGTAAAGTCACCTGTTATTCATAGCAGAATAGTTGTTGAAACTTGTTCTCGTAAGAAAATACAATATTCCCTAATCTTAGCTGAATCATACGAGTTGAAAGATTTATTTATGGACAGGTTTGTTGAAGATTCCTGTGGAGAAGACTATCGTCATGTTCATCTCACAGACAACTGAGACCAAAACGTGACACAGAGGA
Source organism: Aurelia aurita (assembly GCA_004194415.1). Lineage (NCBI taxonomy): Eukaryota > Metazoa > Cnidaria > Scyphozoa > Semaeostomeae > Ulmaridae > Aurelia > Aurelia aurita. The sequence continues at coordinate 457,192 of REGM01000124.1, forward strand.
TCAGCTTTGACTAATCCATGTTTCACTTTTTACGTTTCAGAAATTCCAGGAAGATTTGGAATTCCAGCAACAACACGTGAATTCATTGAGTCATATGGTCGTTGTTGTTGATGAAAGTGAAAACGAGAATGCGACTGCAGATCTAGAAGAACAGTTAGCTGTCCTTGGAGAACGGTGGTCTGCAGTGTGTAAATGGACGGAGCAAAGGTATTTATAACATATTATATTGATCATCGTTGGCTAGGCTGAGCCGGGTAGAGAACTTGTATATTTGACAAATTATTACCAAACTGCAGGAAGAATGCACCATATGTTTCTGAAAAACAGTATCTGTCGTGTTAGTGAGAGAACCTTGTCTGTTGTTTTGACTATGTGGCTGCTACACACCTCACAGATTTTTTGTTGAACGTTTTCTAGGAGAAATTTACTAAAGAGCTGTTTAGGACTAAGGCTAAAATTGAAATCATTTTCTATGCTTGTATGTGCTTCATATTTTCATATTTTCATTTCATATTTTCATATATTTAGCTAAGGGGGGGGGGGGGGTATCCCTTCAGCACAAATGCTGGTTTTCAAGGGGCCCTCCCATAAAATAGAACTAAAACTAAATTACAAAAACTTATTAATATTAAAAACTATTACAAAACCTATTTTACAATCTAAAAACTTATTTACAATGTTCAAAGTTAACAGTTAAAAGAAATGAGTTCAACCCTAAATCAGTTGCTTAAATAAGCTTAGGAGGATGCTTGCTTTGACTCAGCTGAGAGGCTATTCCACAACTTTGCTCCTCTGAAAGAAAAACATTTTTATCCATTTGCTGTGTTTTTCATAGGTAGCCTCAGGTCCCTCTCTGTATTGCGGAGGCTACGGGAGGAGGATTCTGAATTTTTTGTGAAGAGGTTACACAAGTTTGTGGATTTAATGTGGATTTAAATTTAAGGATTTGACCACACCATCTCAAATGTACTATTCCCTACTTTTAGTCATTTACTGTTTTATTGTTAAAGTTTGACTCAAAAAGTTAATGAAACATTCTACAGTTTATGACAAAATTGCTTCATGACGAAATCGCCCTTTGCGTATGACAAGGAATGACAGATACAATTTTATCGCCTTGCAAGTGGGCACCAGTCTTTTCCGACTCTCTCGATAAATTCAGTTCAATTTTATTTGTCAGATATGAGGTGCGCAAGAAGTAAAATCCTTTCCAAATGCTTGTATTCTACAAGATCAAAAAAATCAAAGCTTTGCTATCTTATGAAACACTAGGATTTTAAAGAAAGAAAATGGGGGAAAGTCATCCTTTGCTGTATTTTCGTGTCATCTTTAATATTTGCATTTCTGTTATCGTTAGGTGGGCATTCCTTCAAGATATTTTGACCAACTGGCAAGGTTATCGATCCGAAGAGAAAAGACTAAGTGAATGGTTATTAGAGAAAGAGAACAATTTGAAGGAAGTTTCTGAAGTTGATCTCGGTGATAAAGAAGCCCTTTCTTTACAGATGCAACAACTGAAGGTTAGTAGCGCAAACGTATGATGTAGGCATATTTGCGAGAAAACGAAGAAAGGCATTTACATGAATACAGGAACACATGAATGAACTTATTTATGGTGCCAGGTTTTTTGTAATTTTAGGTTTCTGCCCTATTGTTAAAGTGATATTCAAATTCTCGATTGGGCACTTATAACCGCTCAGCATCTCATGATCTGTTTTGTATCTGTGCATATACTTAGCCTGGATTATTTTTTTAACAGTTACTTGAGCAAGAGCTTACAGCACAACAATCAAAGTTTGGTGATTTCAATCTTGCGGCTCAACAAGTTGCAACTAATCTGGACGAAGAATCTCCTGCTATTCAACAGATACAAGACACGATGGAAGCATTTAATAAAAGATGGAACAATATTGCAAGCTCATTGAACAACAAAATTAGGCTGGTAAGTTTTGTTTGCTGTTGTTGATTCAGTCTCCATATTATGAGGTATTGCATACAGGATGTTTTTTATCCTACTCCAAATCAGCATATGCATCGAATCTTTGCAAAACTTTAAGATTTTATCGTGTAAAATATTATTGCCTTACTCTTTCAAATAAATTGCTCGAAGGCAACTTTAGATAATTTGCCATAATCCCAGCGAGAGCATTTTTGAAATCATCGTCAGTTTCAGAATTGCAGTGTTTTTTATATTTTTGCTAGTTTTGAAGTTGTGACATCATCAAATTGCTATATCGTGAACCATAAAAGCTACAAACTTTTGCTTTGAAATATAGTACATCCTTCATTTTAGGGAGTAAAGTAACGAATGATTCGATTTTAGAAATCCGAGACGTGGATTTTTTTAGAAAGTTTAATGTTTTTGAAAATTGTTTGAGTCCTGGACGGGGATCTTGAACGCAGAATTCCAAAATTGCTTCAAAGTCGATCTCTCAATGTGGCTATGTATGGAAATGATTTTGTGATATCCTTCTCAACTTACTTTTTGTTGGATTATTTTGCTTTTGGGAACAAATTTCGGGTAGATCTCTGGATAGGACTCTGGAAAAACAAGTGCGCCTTGATTCAACTTTTTATCAAATTCGAAATGGACATGAATATTAAACCTTGTTAAAGCCATGAGATTTAGAACTGTCTTCTCGACCCCGGTCAAAATTCTGCAAGAAGCAGACATGAAATTTACAACAGTATGAATTGATGCGATAATCTTTTTTCATACCCTTTGATCCAAAACCTTTGATTTCCTCTGAATGTTTTCATAGTTGTAAACATACTTTCCAAAACCCGCGTTTTAACAATCTGAAAGTATCCTATCAGATAATCAGCGATTATCAAGATTTTACTCCTTCAACTGCAAATTAATCATGAAAATCATCGTGAATACTTTCAGAAACATTGGTGGAATTATCCGGTCCGTTTAGATTTTTTTATCCTTCCTAATCCAAGAGGAAAGAGCTCTTTGATTCCATGGAAGAGGCTGAGTATCCACTTTAATCATGGTTCTTAAAGGCAGTCGCACGCTTTTTATAAGAAACTAAGCTCGAACATCACTAGGGAGTTAGAGTTTTGCAATAGACGATTGCGGAAAAGATGGTATCGAAGGGCATTTGACCAAGCTGCATTGCGTTTAATGATCGAATTTCTATGGAATACTTGTTGATTCCATTATATTATAGAACGCAGTGCATCTATGTCAAATATCTCTCAACGTCATCTTTTCCTTAATAATCTGTTGCATAAGTCAAAGTTCCTTGACAGTTTTTTCACTGTTGATCAGGTTGAATATGTTGTAATTTAATTTACATTAAACGTAGCCAGGATAATAAAGCAGTTGACATCAATACAGTTTTAGGAAGTTTCTTAACAAATAGGATGCTCGCTACAGTCTGTCTCAAATTAGATGTCACGGTGAAATGCCCATGAATAACAAAAATTGAAGTGTTTTGCATGAATAATTTTTGCGTTATCGCACATCTCACGTGACATCTAATTTGAGACAGACTTTAATTGAGTTTCTTAACTTTTAGACAGAACTTTAATTGAGAGTCTCCCATTAACGCTGATTTTCGGAGCGTCAATTGGAGACGAAAATCATGCTTCAATGATCAGAAAACCTTCATTTCAGTTGAAGCCATTTTATGATTTCATTCTTTGAATACTTCAACCATTTTATCTATAGGAACGATAAGCAAGTGAAAACAAGTTATATACACGCGTGTCGGTTCTTAAAGCCTGGTTTCCATTTAATCGCTGCGATTGTTTGGATTGTTGTGAACGACTCCAGCGATCCAAGCGATCTTATGGAAACATGCATGAACGATCCTAGCGATTGCGACGTGACGATCAGGATCGCTGGTATAGAAACTTGTTCTATTTCAGCGATCGCAACGATCGCAACGATCCAAATGTAAGAAGAAGACTGCAAACTGTCCTCGCATGAGCCAGTAACTGCGCTTTTCCAGCGATCTGATCGACCCTGGAGGTTATTTTGAAACACTTCCTCCAGCGATCCAATCGATCGGAAGTCAGCGATCGTAACGATCATATGTAAACCAGGCTTTAAAATACAGTACTATATTTCTATCTCTTATTACGATGTTTACTCAAAAAGTTGAGATGTTAACTCAGAAAATTGAAATTTTCTCAGATTTAGGCCCGTTACCTCTTGCTTTGAAGCAACTCAAGGCCTCTGGCGATAATTGGGCGATAACTTGGCGATAATTGAAAGGAAAATATATAAACTTCAAGTTAGCGTCTTGGTTATGAATATCGCATTTTTTCGTCTTGATTGGTTGTCTGAATGAGACATGGAAGCACATCACATGTTTAGAATTTATCTTAGCCCACCCACAGTTTTCCTTGTACACCCTTTGTAGAAAGTTATGTAACAAACTCGTCTGTAAACAGAACATCCTCCACACAACGCGGATGGAGAGGTGTGCAACAAACTTTTAATTTTACTGTCTAGAAAACGCAATATTTGACGTCCCTAAAAATGAGCTATTACTGTAATAGCTGTTTTCGCAATTCAGTTATTAGTTGTTCCGTAGGCGGGAAAAATGTGGCGGTTTTATTGAGAACATGTTGCAAAATGCATCATTTCTCTCAGTATCGTGGCTATCTTTAGAAACGTGACTGTTCTTTTGTGATGATCCGTGTTTCAGCTGTGTTTGGATCGATTTTTGCGTCTCGTATGTAGGCGCTTAATCTTGAACAATAGCAAGCTCTTGCTTTGAGAACAATGGGAAGAACAATAGGAAGAGCAACAGGAGACACAGATTTTGATAGTTTTCTAGAGAACAAATCTGCAATCCAATTTCTCGTGAATTTATCATTTTGAAAATAATAATCCTCAACAAACCTTTCTGAATCGTTGAAAATACAAACGATATGAATGAGCGGAATTCAGAATTGAAATCAGGAGGAAATATGCTTTCAGCTGGCATAAAATTAATAAATCCATAATTTGAAACAGAAATGTCGGTAGAATTTATGAAGGACAAAACCCCCTTTACCGAGGTCAAAACTCAAATCCTAGCAAGACGCCAATATACCAAACCTTGAAATCCTTAGCCCTAACCCTGACCCTAAACTGAACGCTAACCCTGAACGAAGCCCTAACCCTTCCCCTAACCCTAAAATTAACCCTATACCTAATTCATTTCAATGTTAACCCTAGACCCTAACCCTAATCTATTTCAAGGTTTGTTATATTGGTCGTACTCCCCAAATTCCTCGTAAAATTCAAATTTCGCTCTTCAAAATCTTCCGATTGATGCCTACACAGTATGCCATGCTCCTGGACTTTTGAAGCAGAGTTTTCTTCCCGCGAAATCTTTGGCAGTTTCTTCCCGTGAAATTTTCTTCCTTATAGTAATTCGATTTGTGAAACAATTCACCTAATTTTCATTATACACTGTTTCATTGCAGCTAAGAAGCGTCGAGGAGCCACTGAAGATCTTTTTAACAGAATACGACGACAGCCTCACTTGGATAACTGATAACGAGATTCTTCTAAAACCAGCCATGGCTTCTGATCATATGGAAAAGCATAAAGATCTCATCGAGGTAAATATCGTTGCCTTTGATTTTTAGAATATCATCTTTCTCAAAATTATCGAGGTGAAAATTCCTGCTTCAAAATTCCCACAAAATGGTTTTGAGTTACTTTGATTTGTTCCAATTGTTTATGAAATTTTTACGTGACACTCCTTGAGCTAAATAAAAGATAAGGAGAATGATTTTAAATGTAGTATAGAAGCATTAATTGAAAATATGGTATTTACAAAAGTTGAAGCTAATGCACGGAATTAAAGTGGAGTATGCCACTTGCCTAATTTGCAAGATAGCAGAAGAAATTGTTCTCAACGAATAATTAAACATTAGGAAATAGATGGCGCATGACCTTCTTTTGTGCTATTTTTAGCCTGGATCGCTAGGTCTTCGTTCGTGTGCTGTAAGGTCTGCTGTTCTTCCTAGAAGTCATGTTTATATTTTTAAACATAGACTGAAGAGATGCCTCTTTAAGCTTTTCTTTCCTCAACTGAGACAACTTCAAAGAGGTTTTTGATCTCTTTTTGGTTAGCTTTGTATGCGAAATTTCCTTCAAAGATTTCATTGAAAATCAGTAGGTTTGTCAAGAGATGATGTAATAACTCAAGAAGTAGCATTTTAGGAGACTAGATTCCTCTCCGCAAGGAAGAAACACTGGAGAGCTTGTTTTGCCTGCAAGGAAATGTTTATGCAATCTTCAATTTAAGTTCCAGATTCAGGATTGAAAAATCCTGATCTTCTGTTTTTAGATTCCAACGAAAACTAATACAGATTTAAGCCTATTGCATTATGCCAGTAAATTTTAGTTGTCATTTTCGATCGGCGAGGATTAGAAATATACTTTTTAATGTTTATTGAAGTTAAAAAGACAATTGGATATATAACTTTGAAATCATGTTATCGATGACAACGTATAAACAGCTTTAGACGATTCTCAGGGTCAGAAAATTCGACGTCTAATCTGTGTACTGGGTGACTCAAAAAAATTGCAACTGTATTTTAAATTACGAACATTTTCCATGTAGTACTTTTTTTGAAATTTTATTGAAATGTTGTCAAGGCCCAAATTAGTTTCAGAGGTTAGTTTTGTTTTATCCCTGGCGGAAAATTGTTACTTTGAGAAGAAAGTGCATGATTACATATGCAGCACTTCTTCTGTTGTGATATTACAGAGAAATGTAGCATTGCGTGTCTTTGTGATTGCAAATAGATTAGAGAGGGAAATGTCTATCTGTGGCATTACAGGGGTGTTTTTTTGTCAAATCGCATGTTAAAAGTAGTATTGCTTGATTAATGTGATTATTCACGGTGTAGGATTTTACATTATATTACCCAAGGTTCCCCATCTCAAATACTTATGAGCACCTTATAGCACTGAGAGTTTCTCGTAGGATTTCACTTTGTCATATTTCACAGTAAGGCGTACCACAATCATTCATGAGCTTTAAGAAACGCGGTAGTTGTTCCTGCCGCAGTTTTATTCCTCCTTTTGTCCCTGTGCCCGTCACTCACATTTGCAGGACACAGGGATACAAGGAAATCCGGTCGCATGGAAACAGGGAGGAACGAAAGTGCTGTAGGAAAAACGACTGCCGCGTTTCTTAACGCCCATGAATCGTTTGAATTTTGTTGAGTCATTGTAGAAAACTCAATTTTTCTTGTTTTGTGTCGCCGCTGTTTCACCATCAAATACCGATTATCGAAAATCGGGTAAAGTTTTGGACCTGCCCCCCTCCTGCCTTTTCCCCATCATTCTGAGAGGTTGGACCCAGCCAATTTCGAAGAGCAACCTTCAATCCATAGGAATCATTTGTCAAACTTAGTTACAGCCTTTTTTGTCACGGATCTGGAGATTCTGACCCAACTATATGCAATGTTGAAACCGGTCTGAAAAAGTTGTATACATCTATGATCATTAAATTGAAAAACCGCATTTTCTCAGAAACAACATTGAAATGGCTGGTGCGGCGATATGCCGTATTTTCCGAAATGGAGGCCTATAATGCTACAAGGTATTGAGATACTTAACCCACGTTAGAGAAAGTAGCCGTTTCAAATTTTCTGACTTGTGTTCTTTTCTCAGTGCCGCTTCAGTTTTTTTTCAGTTTCAGTTTCAAATTCCGCTACATACAATTTAATGCTAACTACCGGGTGTCCCAGAAAAAACGCAACAGATTTGATCGGAGCTAGCGACAAGAGTTTAGGTCGAATCAAATCCTAATAATTTTTGAAGTAATCCTCGATAGTTAACTTGAAGATAAATACCTTGTTTGTTGACATTGGTGTATTGAGAGTTGAAATATTAATCTTGAAAGTTCAAATTTGCCTCCACCTCCAAACCAGAGCTTTTAGGTTTTGGCCTATACTGCAAACGCGCTGTTTAGGGGAATCTCCTCGATCATAGACATATCATAGCAGTTGTGAACCAGAACCCATGCTTTGGCACACACATTTGAATAGAAATTTGAAAGCTGAGAATTGACAAACATGTCAATGCACACAGTCACCAAGGAATAGCTTTCTTCAATCAAAATGCACCCACAAAAATACTAATCCAAGAACGAGTGCGTTATCATTTTTAAAGATCTTATCCGTGGACATTAGTTCCCTTGGGTGTATACAATTGCTTGTTTCGTAATAATTCTAAGATAGATGATACAAACTGCATTTCATTCAAGGAATGAAGATTGCACGAAATAAGTTATTTTCACACCCAAGGGAACCATTCCGCTGATGTTTATCTTTTATTAGACAGAAGTATTTTGAACTTTTTGTAAAATGAAGAAAGATGTCTCTTCGCGACTAAATTAGTGAATCTGGTTGTCAAGTTAAGTTTGGATTTCTATTCAAATACGTTCCTAAGCACGAGTCTTCTTGCTTGTATTTTGCTATGATTCAGGAGATTCCCGAAACAGCGCATTTGTGGTATAGGCCAAAACCTAAAAGCTATGGTTTGGAGGTGTAGGCAAATTTGGACTTTCAAGATTAATATTTTAGCTCTCAATGCACCAATATCAACAAACAAGGTATTTATCTTCAAGTTAACTATCGAGGATTACTTCAAAAATTAGTAGGGATTTATTTGACCTAAATTCTTGTCGCTAGCCCCGATCAAATCTGTTGCGTTTTTTTTGGGACACCCGGTATGCAAACAAAAAACTAAACTACGAGAATATAAGACAATATTACAGAAAATTAATACACTGATACAGAAAATTAAGATAATATACAAATATAAAAGAAGAACAACATAAATTGCATGGAGGGAATTCTTAAAGGAGGAGCTCTCTCAATTGGTAAACTAATCGAGGAGAGAGCCGCTGATGTGAGTTTCAACGCTTTTTAGCGTGCATTTCACAAACATTTCCCTCTGTTGAACAAATTTCGAAACGTTTCAGCAAGTCATTCATTTATTCACAATTCATGCGAGTTTTTCTCCTGAATTAATGAATATACAATTAGGTTCTTCTATCTTAATCCTAGCGATAAGCGAAAGATAGTATTTGTAACGTTCACCCACTTGCTACGCATTTAAGCCAAAACTCATACAACTGCGCCTACGTTCCTGATGACGCTATTGCGAAACAGCGCTTTGCCACGTGTTAACTTAGATATGTGTAAAGGGTATATAAGGCCTAGTAGTAATCTCTCGCTCAGTAAAATATGTGAACGTGATGAGAAAGAGTTTCAAAGCAGTAGAACCCCGTAAGTTTTGTTTTTCACTTCATCTCAAATTTATTTTCTCGGCTAGATTTTAGCTTATTTATTTTCAATTTTCAATTCTCAAGTAATTTTCGGGTTACGGTCAATTTATCTTATCGGCTAGACTGTAGCGGACTGTATTGCAATCCTTTTTGACAAGTTTGTTTCATGTTATCTCAGTTTGATTTCTGGATTGCATTGCAGTTTAAAGGGCTGTATTGGAATCCTTAGCATGTTGTTTGTCATGTGATAGGTTGGTTAGGTTGGTTAGGGTATATTAGGGTAGATGGAAATAAACTGTGGCAGTTTTTACGGCAAGGAATAAAACAGTCAAGCACCCTTCCTATTGTCAAAAACAAATTAAACGTTGGAACGCCGGAACGCCGGAACGGTGATAATTGCAACTGTAGACTCTGCAAAATATATATCCCAAAAGTTAGGTTCCTAACAGGATAGACCTTTAACCTGTTCTTATCCTGTAACATACATTTTCCATTTTGATAGTTTTTTTAAAAATTAAATTGTAAATTATGTAAATTGTAAATAGTAGGCCTTAATTAGCTGTAAATGAGCTATTCTTGTTTTAGCCTACTTTAAATATGTGGATGATGATTTTGATTTAGGGTTGGTAAGGGTAAGGTAGGGTTACTTAGGGTAAATTGAAATTCACTCAAAAGATGTCCTTGTAAAAAGCGAATGTAGTTATTCCTGTGTTACAAATAGACCAAAGTATATTTTCTTCAAGATGTTGGTTACTTTCAAAGATGGTTACCACTTCAAGTATGATAAAATTTTAAGAATTAACATGGTGCAACTGAACAATGAAAATCAAGTGCCAATAAGTCAGTAGCTGAAAACTGCTAGGAACCTGCTTAAAGTGCCCGACCTATTTTTAAAGCCGTTGATATCAACATATTTCATTTGCGAATTGCCCTGTGGCAGACCTGATTTTAAAGGGGCCCTTGGAACATATTGATTTTGTTTGGGAAGGGGCCTTAAAGTTGGTTGAAATCCAGTTGACAATTAAGGATAATTGATTATTTCATTTCATTTCATTTTATAATTTTATACAGGGTAAGTATTCAATTAAAATACATAATTGCTTTACAAACTGCCCTGTTAAATAAAGAAAACTAAAAAGTTACAAAACTAAAACTAAAACTAGAAAACTAAAAAGTTTTGTTGGCTTAAGTTAGCTTTGTTATTTAGTAGCTATGTAAGTTGCCAACTTTAAATAAATCGATTATATATATACAATATTCTGATATAAGATCCAATTATAATAAGTATGTAACAAAGTAAAAGGAAAAGTTTAAGAATGTTCAGGATCTGGCATTTTTCAAGGACGTTTTGAACTGGGTAAAAGTTAAGGCTGTTTTAATTTCTGTATTTTGATCGCAAACTTTGCCAAACATCGATACTTTTACCCGGTAATCCTCTCAAAGGCACACCACCAAGGTTTGTTAGCTACTCATTGACTCACTCGTTACATATTGCATAGTGCTATAACTATATTTCTTTTCTAGTCCTTAGATGCGGCAGCAAAGACACGAGAACCTGTGATCGAAGGAATCGTGAAGAAAGGAGAAGAAATCGTGATAGAACTGAAACAGAATCACCAAACATCCCTCGGATTAGAGCAATGTATCACCAGTTTGAATGAAAAATGGAACGGATTCCGTGTCATAATCGCAAAACAGATTCACAGATTAGCTTTGGCTGAGAAGAAACGAACGTTTCAAGTGGAAACCAAGAGAATTGTTACTGTTGTCACTGAAATCGAAATCTGGATTCAAACGATTATCATCGAGCATTCGAAAGATCCTCAGTATCAGTCGGAACAGATTAAGGTATCAAATTCTGAAGTTTTTAAAAAGTTCGATACCTTTCTGATCATGCCTGATTTTTTTTCTTTGTGAGGCTTTTCGCGGGATGTTTTTAGGTTTCTTCGTTGAAATTCAAAAATGCTGTTTATAAAAATTAAGTTGAGCATTATTGAAAAAAGAAAAGTTCCTGTGTTACGTCTTTTATGAGCTGTGCAACTTTAGCAGAATGTTCAAACGTAAAATTCCCGTGATACAAATTCGGCATCATTCGAAAGCGTAAAAAATGTGCTTTTTTGAAATGACCGAAAAATGTTTTCTGAATTCTATTTTTTTATTATTGGAATTTTGACAACTTTACTTTCGTTAAAGCGATAAATTTCATATTAGGGCTGTACAGCTCGTCAAAAAAGAAAGCTCGAGGATTTTGGAACAGAGTTACAAAAAGTCCATGACCTTCCTCCAAACCTGAATTTCAGGGCTTCAAACTTCCTCAATTAATTTACTGTAAAATTGGGTAAAAACATCTTCAATTTCTAAAGAAATGGTATTGCTGATACTTGTCTGTTTTGAAAGCAAAGTTCGGGACCCTTTTGGTGGATTGAAAACTATGGCCCACAATTTAGAAAGAGAGAGTGATTCATCTATGATTTGCACTCCCCGTTATGGGGTATGTGGGTACTTTAAGTCCCTTTATTGGGTTCAGTGGCAAAGCCTCTGAAAGTTATCGCTATTCCTGCAATTTCAATGGTAGAAAAAAGCTGCGAAGCTACTTTATTAAAATGAGAACTTTCAAGGGAGTAACTGATAAACTCAATCAATTTTGGATGAATCTTTTCAATGATATCAGTGAACCGTGGACTAAATAGATATCACCATGACTCTAAGCAGAATTTAAATTTTTCCATATCTACAACCTTCATCAGATTTTCGCTGAAACCTTTCGCTGAAAAGGTTTGTAGGTTTGTGAGGTTTTTGCATCTCTGTTTTGGAATTCATCGGACTTTCTGTTTTGCGAGACCAAATTTATTGATCACCCAGATATGTATGCGATTAAATGCCACCTGACATCTATTTTGGAACGGAATTTAAATTCAGATATATATTTTTGATTATCAATAATAATCTGTTTTTTTTTCGCTGTTATCTCATTAGAGAATCAAAGGAAGCTATCTTCATCTTATCACAAAATGATAAATTTCATCATCTAATGCAGATCGTGTTTTCCATATCTACAAAAACTTGCTCAACGTGTTTATCGAGGTTGAGGGTTCGGAAATTTCGAAATAGGTTAAGAAATAGATTACATTCACAGAGTTTCAAACAACTTTTGTGAGGGTATGTAGACAGAGCCCTGTGCTATTTTGAATGCTCAACGGCAAGCAAACGTAGCCTAGTGGTAGGCTCGCTTTGTAAGTGGAAGGTCGTGGGCTCAAATCTCAGTGGAATCATACCAAGGCCTTTAAAAATGGTACTCAGACCTCTTTGCTTAGCACTCAGCATTAAGAGCTGGACCGAGGAAACCGAGGGTAAGTGGTTTTCGGACCATTGTGGGGTTTCGCGAAGGTCTAAGTTTAAATTAAACCTCCCATTTCGCAAAAGTAACACAGGCCAAAAATGCCGATCTTACCTGGGGCCAAAAATATGGAATAGCCTATCTTCTGATTTAAAATCCACAAACAATATCAACTCGTTTAAACACAAGATCAAAGACAATTTTTTCCAAAATATACAGAGAGGAGAAAATGACGTATATATTTTCTACTAAGAACCCACGTCCTCTCTCACTTTCATGATTCGGCCTTGCTAAATTATGAATTTGTTGTCTATGCAACCACCTCTGAAGGGACCTTTATGGAAATAAGGTCAATTTCAACCTTTTAATGCTATCCCTGCCACTATAATTAGGGATGTTTTTAACATGTATTTATTAACATTGTATTAACATTGTATTAAATTGTATTGCATCTATTTTTTATCATTTAACCATTTTAAATTATTTTTGTGGCAAATTGATACATACATACATATATACATACCAGGGATAGGAGTAGCGCTCACCTTGCCCTCGGCTCAGTGATCCAGGGTATAGAATATATGGGAAAGAATGAACTTGAGAAAAATTATAATTGTTTGCACTTTTCATGAAAAGGGAAGGGAAAACAAACAAAACAAAGAAAGAAGCAAAATAAAGAAACATTTTTCAAATCGGACCTTTGTATTCTCTAAATTATCATGCATTTGGTGATGTTTCAAAAGTTCTCCTTTTTGGGTCCCCCTTGTAGTATCCATAAGATCTCAAAGCTAAAAATTTTATATCAGCATATTCTAAAAAATCCCGTTGCCTGTTCATGGCTTCAATTGCTGTAAAATTTACCTTATCTAATTATTCTCTTAGCTCAAGCTTGGTGAATTATCCACTCACATGAAAGCTTTGGAATCACTCCAGTCACAAGCAAGAAATATCGAAGACGACTCACTGCGCCTCGCTTTGGTGAGAGAGGTTGAAACAATCAAACAGAGGTTCATAACCGCCCACCAGACATTACAACAACAACAATCACACGCACTTGAAATGATCCAGTCCACTCCTCCACCTGAGTATCAGGAACGGTATGTTGACATCAAAGTTGCTGTTGACGACGCATTACCACTGGTTACAAAGGAGTTCCAGTACGCAGAGTTGCCTAGATTGGAAGATTCAATGGAATCTTGCAAGGTATGCTAATCAAAGTAATGTTTGTTTATCGCTGCATTAGTTAATACGTTGAAGGTTTAGCGGTCTTTTCAGCGTAGTATCTTAGGCCCACCCTGCCACTCTGATTTGTTGTATTATCATGCTGGTAAAGTTATTTCCAATTTAAAACGTAGAATAAGAATTGTTAAATTTGTGCCCCTTTTGCAACGGCATATTGATGCCATTTTTTGGAGCATAACTCTAAACCTACAAGGTTTTCGAGAATTTCAGACAGTTTATACTCTAGGTTCTCAATTTTGTTCATTATTTTGACTATCATCATCATCATCATCATCATCATCATCATCATCATCATCATCATCATCATCATCATCATCATCATCATCATCATCATCATCAATTTATTTTACGTAGGCAACTATATTAAAAAGAAAAAATAGCCAAATTACAGCTAATTTAGGCCTACTTTACAAAATTTACAATTCCTTTAAAAAAATAGATTAAGAATTTACAATAGGTATTTACAAGATAAAAACAATCAGACCTTCCCAAAGAAGCCCAGAGCGACGCGCACCCCCCAGAAAGACGGCGGACACGCCGTGCGAGGGAACCCCCAGATGCAAACACTAAATGTCCCGGATGTTGTTTACCGTTAATATTGTTTACCGTTGCTGTTTACCGTTGCTGTTTACCGTTGATATTCGCTTTAAGCAGTTTTGTTTATTGTTCAAGAATATATTTCACGGCTGATTCAAAATTTTGATGTTAGTTTCCAAGCATTGATTGGTCTATAATCAGCAAAGTATGCCTGAGTAGCTTTTTGAGATTAAGATCTTTAACCTTGAGTTTACGATGATCGCTTTTACGTCAATGGAAAATATGGGAGTCGGTATTATTGCTGATCCTTTGTAATTATTTTCTGTAAATCATTTGACCCTAAAATTGTAATTCTGACACAGTGTAGTAATTGTGGCGAAAATATGCGAACAATTGGAGAATGTTGGGCTCGATTGATTTGGTTAACGAGATTTAAATCTCTTATTTTAGCTGAAACAGAAAAAAGTTGCAGACCAAGAAGCTAATTTGAGTTATCTGAACAAAAAGCAAGCAGAAATGCTGAAAAATCTGAGTCCTGAAAAATCAACAAAATTGCAAAAACAACTGCACGAGCTGATGAAACTATGGTCAGAGGTGAAGGGGAAATTAGAAGCACGATTGCAAAGAATTCGAGATGCGATAATTCAAACCAAGGAATTGCAATTAGCCATGAAAGAAACATTTAACTGGATGGACGATGTTGATAAATTTCTTGCAGATTTGTCGAGCACAATCGCTGAAGGGGATACGGAAGCTGTTGAATCACAAGTCGAAGAAGTCGAGGTGAGTTTTATACTAACTACATTACTTACAAGCTACTTCACACTAATAGATACCACGGGGAGCAAAAACTGTCCTACCCCATGACCATTACATGAAAAAGGGGAAAAGTTCACAAAACTACACGTAACTACTACAAACAATATACCACATGGGAATCTCAAGGTGGTCACAGCAAATGTCCAATTGGCTAATTTTTTTAATATCGTCATATTTTTGTTTCTTTTCTTTTGGATTTAATTTTGGTATTCACTGTGTCGGGCTAAACTATTCAGCAAAAGGTTCTTTGGTTCAATACTTTAAGTTTTATTATCACAGTTGTGCACTTTTCTAGAAATTGTCTTTTAAGAAGGCCCACTGAATCTTTACATTGCCAGTGATGAAAGCATTTGTTTATTCAATATAGAAATTTTACAAAAATGAACTACTTTAAGACACTACGCACGAACTACTCTAGAACACTACAAGGACGATACCACTGGGAGCAAAATATCATGACTACCCCATGGCCTTTACATGTAGAACATACAACTAAATTACAACTAAGTATACAGTAAATCCCCGCATATAAGAACCTACTTTTTGAGAGCCAGGCTGAATAAGGTTCTTATTTTAAAGGTACTTAGATTAATTTCAGCGTATAAAGGTTCTTATTCGAAGGGTCCCTTATGCAAACCTTAAGGAGTCATCACCAAGAGATTTTCAACCCTTTCATTTGTTTTGGCAATATTACTAAGAACCTAATAACTGATTATAAGCTAACAAATAGCAGGGGAGGAGGTTCAGATTTTAACAGCCAACTGGGGCAAAAACGAACATAATAAGGACAATCAAAAAATCCACTTTTTTCCTTGTAATAAGAACATATTTCTCCCATCAAGCTGAAACAGGTTCTTAATTAGAAGGTGCATAATTTAGGAAAAACAGGCTGTAGGTTCTTATTTTTGTAGGTTCTTGTATGCGGGGATTTACTGTACAACTACTAAAGGCTATACATAAACGATTTTTACTGATGAATACTGAAGCCGGTTTCACATTTGATGTCAGGCTAACATAGGCGATAACGCTGAACAACAGAAACCCCAGCCGAGAGAACAACAACGACAACAACTGCTGCCGTCACTGCTCTCCGGCGCGGAGTCTCCATCGCTCAAGACACCACACCCATCCTTTCTTCCCACAATATGGTTGATTTATTTTTATTTTTTGTACGAAAGTGTAAGAGATGGATTAGATTATAGTCTTGTCTCACATCAGCTGTCAGGCGAACATTTCCGCGAATAGATTGCAGTTAAAGAGTTTTGCATGAGAAGTTTTGCGTTATCGCAAATCTCACTTGACATCTAATGTGAGACAAACGTTAAATCTTCTTTGTGGCTAATTGCGTTTAGAACAAGACCATTGTAATTATTAGTCTGACAATGTACAAAGTTGTCAAGTAATGCTATTTATTACTTGTTCAAAAATGCTAGTGTCTGAAATACACTACAAAATATCATGTAAATGCTTTCATGACGGTAGTCTGTTGCGGGCCTAATGTGCCTCTCTCTGCCCCCTTGAAGGGTCGTCCACCCCTCTAATTTTGTTCTCTTCCATAAATAACAGGCACTTCAAGCAGACATAGCCACTGTGCAGAAAAAAGTGGACTCCTTGATTGAAACATGCACGTACATGATGAACCGAGCTGAACTTGTCTACGCTGATATCCTCAAAGCCAAACTTGGTGACATGAATAAAAGATGGGAATACATTGTACAAAAGACGGAACAAGAGAAGACTAAATTGCAGAATGGCCTTGACAAATTCAAACTTGTGGATTCCGGAATCAAAGATATTTATATGTATTTGAAATCGCTGGAAAGCATGATAGTGGCTGAAGAACTGGAAACTATGGATTCAACAACAGCACAGACCAAAGTTGATCAGTATAAGGTAAAGGATTCCTAGCTTCCATCTGTTCACTTAGTTATTAAACCTGTCTACATAGGAGTAACGGAATCAGTACTGAGCATTGTATTGGTTGTCGCTGAGCATTGGTCTAGTCTATGCCAAGTCAACATGGCTTGGCATCATACGAAAGTCAACCTTGGGGCCGTAAAGGATCATGGTTAGCTATAGCCTTTAATTTGGAAAACGTTTCATGTTTTGCAGAATCGCATATCATGTTTTCAGCTACAAAGGGTATCGTTTTTACAGCTCACTATAAGATTATCACCTTAATAAAAGCTTTTACCATGGAGTCAAAGGCCTGTTGCGAGCTTTTTCAACATCTTTATTGGGTTAAAGTCCTCATGACCTAATGTCTACATTGTAGTCGTTTTGTGCTTAAAATGGCTACTGTAAATATGCATTCGAGCTCTCTGTCTGTCTTCAAACCACGCATATAATGGACGCTCTCAGAAATATTATTTGTTTGCTATTTCTTGACAAAAATTTGATACTAATGTAACATAATACGATCAAATGGTTTCTTAGGCTCGTGTGGAATTCAGTGATCTTCTGATGCTTTTGTCTACGTGGTTTCGGCGTGACAACAGAATTGTATGTCCTTTTTGTGATGGTTTAAAGTTTCATTAATGTCATTCAACGAATCCTCAAATCAATGAATAAAAATATGGACAGTGATCAGAGGTTTATGTCAAAAAGTCTGACCATGTCGTAAAGACTAATGTGATTGAATCTGCTGTTCCAAACTTAAAGAAATGTCACTTTGTTGCGCTTGTCAGTTCGTTTGAGCTTGACCTTGTTTACGAAGTTACGATCAGGAACTCTATGATCCTGCAACCGGAGTCAACTTTCTGTTTACCTTGGTTTTGCATTTATTGCGACCCTGCAACTAGAGTCAGATGTCTGTTTGCTTTGGTTTTGTAATTGTTTGTACATATGCAGTCTGGCGTAGCGGTACATTGGAAGCCATGGTGCAAGAGGCTTATATTGTCATCTTGAGAACTGAATGTTAAAGGTGGTGTACTGTCGAATAGGTATGACATTAGGCAAATCATTATGGTTTATGGTACAGGGAATCCTGAGAAATCCTGAGTCGGCTATTGATTGTCATATGCATAGTGGCTTTTAATGTTATTGCTAAGAATTAGTCACATGTTCGGGTAGTGTGATACTACTTTTATGAAGGTTTCTGTTTTTATTTCTGGATGATTAAATTGCTTTGCACATGCGGTATTTTGATCATTATATCATTGCATTGTTTGTAGTTAATATGGTAGGCTAGACTTGCTCCAAGTTTATTTCTTTAAAGTAACACAACAGAGCTAAAACCAGCCTCGCTAGGGGGACTGGGCAATCTAAATGCAACCTACTGTATTTGATGTTTCCGATAGATGAAAACAACAGGAACATAAGTGGTGCGTGGCCTTCTTTTGTTCTATTCTAAGACTTTATCGCTATATCTCCGTTCATTTACTTTAACTCTGTCAAAAATGATGGAAAAATATATAAAATTAGCAATTCTAGGCCAAGGCATACTAAATTGGTCCTACTAGCAATGATTTTAGCTGTGAGTTACATCAACTTATAGACTACTCTTGGCGCAAGGTACTGCACTTCTAAACTTATTGGGTAGCGCGAGCAGGTAGAGAGATTTGACATTTAGGGATCCAAATCTTGCTGAAATCGTTTAACTAGGTTTGTAAAATTAATCTTTCAATACGGAATTTGTTCATTTTGTATTCCAGGAAGCAATGGGCACCATGAAGAGAAAAGAGCATCTCGTCAAACAATTCGAGGGGACGACTGTCGAACTGCTAAAAGATGCTCCCGATAGCACCACATCCCCTGTTGTCAAAGAGCTAGACAAGCTGAAGAAGTCATTTGTCAGTGTTCAGAGTCAGTTGCTTGATATGAAAGGAATTTTAGACGAAGGTTTAAAAGATCTGCTCGAGCTTCATAACTTATTAGCTGAATTATATAAAGTTATGGATGACATTGATGAATGTATTGCGAAATCATCTGATGCGCTTGATGGCGATGAACATGACTTGGAAAGCTGTTTGAATGTAAGTTCTACTTTTGCGTTTTTTTTCTTCTTTATTTCTACCTAGCATCCGAAAGTATTTTTAGGACACTGAGAAAATAACTTTATTTAAGCAATATCCTGGTCCTTCCTCTTGATGTAATCACACCTCGTGATTCCTTCAGCCTGGAATTGCAGAGAGTTGGCGACTCTCCTCACTCTACCTACGTAGCAGGTTCCACAGTGCGGGAACTCGAACCACCAACCCTCAGATTGGTAGTCAAGTGCGAAGTACAGGGTGTCCAAAAGGAAAGGTGATGTACTCTAATGAAGCAGCGTAACACTTGAAACAAAACTTCAGTTAGAACTTGGTATTGTTTAATGAATTTGATCAGGAAGAACTTACCAGGTAGTTAGTTCAAGAGCAACTTGTCGGTCCTATTTTCAGTATTCAACTACATGCACTTTTTCAGTTGGTCACTTGAAAAAGCTCATATTTACGGTTTAGCACAATTTTGAACTTTAAAGATGAAAGTTTTGTTATCCAAGGCACCGATAGTGGCAAATAATGTACCTAAGTTGACTATCGAAGACTTTGAGTTAAGATCATTCAGGTCTACTTAAACAACAAATTTGACACTAGACTCAATTAGATCTACTTCCTTTTTAGGACACCTTTGGTATGTCCTACGACTTCCCTTCCGTGACACATTTTATTTTTACTTTCAGAGTTTAAACACACAGTACAAAGTCTTGAGATCTGACAAAGCGCAAGCAGTAGAACCTCTCGTTAGCAGTATCACAAAAGGAAAAGTTGGAACAAAAACAGCTACAGTAGCACTTGAACAATACAACTCACGTCTTGGGGATACACTCGAGCGAGGGGACAAAGTGAGGCATATATTAGAAGGAGAATTAATGAAAAGGCAGCAGTTAACGAAAGATCTGCTTTGGCTAAACACGTGGTTAGAGAAGACTGAGAAGGAGCTTTCGATGAAAGTTACTGGAGCTGTGGAGGAGGATACAGTCTTTAATGAGGTATTAATTATACTTTGTTGTTTGAATATGACCAAAGTTTATCCAGAAAATGTCGTGCCAAAAATCGACCTAAAACTGTAGCAACCCACCCCGCTTATTCCAGGCACCATGTCTATTCCGGACTCGACAGTAAGAATATAAACTTTTTGTAATTCCCTCAGTATAACCGGTAGTGACCAGAGTCCAGAAAAATATTGAACCTTCCTCCGAATGCCAATTTCGTTAGTTAAACCTTCCTCGTTTTATCACGTCAAAATAACCTGATTTTTCGAACTTCTCGCGTTGTTTATAACCATAAAATTTATAAACCAGTTGCTGTGGCCAAAATAACCCAAAATATTCCTAGTTTTCTCGTAGAAAATACTAAACTTTCCTCAAATATGGCATTAACAAGCAAAAACTTCCTCCGGCTCACAGCCGTGACTTTTTCTGGACTCTGGAAGATCCATGGCTTATTTTCCAGAATTGAATTTATTCCTTTATCACGAATAGAAAGCAAACCATGTCCTAAAAAAAGACTATTCTTAATCCGATATTCAAACACCGTTTTAGATGAACCACGATCGAACTGCGGAGGGCTTTAATAATAGATGAGGTTTCAAAAAGCACGTTGAAAGTTGAAATATATTTGCTGGAATGTGATGATAACACGGCAATCTGCGTCAGTAAAATGTCAAGATAGATAAAGCCTTGCTATTTGAGTTGATGACTATGAATGAACACTTTTGATGAGGAAAAATTCTCACGAAAAGTTGAATTATTGGAAGAGGTGTGTCTAGGAATTGCAAATTTGGCTAAAAATGTACATACCGTGAAATATTAATGTGAAAGCAAATACACATGTTCTGCTACATAAAGCGCGACTTAAAAGGTGGAGGAATTTTAGAAACAAGCTTGTATTGATAGAGGACGTGGAGAACGGATAAATTTCCAAAGAAAAACATTTGCTGTGACTGGCTTTAAGGTACATTTTTTCTACTTTGCGCATTTTATTGTCACATTTCAATTTTGAATATACGTTTAGTTGTCTTCAAATGTGTCTTTTTCATTCATTCATTCATTCATTCATTCATTCATTCACTCATTCATTCATTCATTCATTCATTCATTCATTCATTCATTCATTCATTCATTTTCCATCCATGCATTCGTTCATTCGTTCGTTCGTTCGTTCGTTCATTCGTTCGTCTATTCATTCGTTCATTCATTTGTTCATTTGTCCATTCATTCGTTCGTTCGCTCGTTCATTTGTTCATCCATTCATTCGTTCATCCATTCCATCTATCCATCCACCCGTTCGTTCGCTCATTCATTCATTCGTTCATTCATTCATTCATTCATTCGTTCATTCATTCATTCATTCATTCATTCATTCATTCATATATATATTTTTTTATCACAAATAAAAACAAGTTCTGCTATTCATGATACGAAATGGGGGTATTTCTTTCCAAGACACCCGGTACAAACACTACAAATAAAAAGGAAACGTTGCTGCTGTTTTATTCATATATTTAAGTTGCTATTTACTTAGTTTTAGAAGATTACCAACAATTTACGCCAACTATCTACAATAGACCTAAAATAATTTATGTCAAATTTACAATTTGAGGAATTCAGTGTCTATTTGCAAATTTTACGAAGGCAACTGGTTCCATCCCACGTTTTAGTCTCCTTTTTGAAAGCTGCAACAGACTCTATATTCTTTACATCATCCTATAGGGTATTCCACAGCGTAGCTTCCCTAAATCTCTGGGAATTTATCCCATATTTTACGTAATTTATAAAATCTAGCTTTTGTTTGGAAATTCTCCCAGAAACGCTCCACCACGGATTTTAAGTGGTGGAGCGTTCTAAAAACTCCTACGAGCAGTTTCTTTAGTCTAGAATATTTTATGAGTTTCTATACAATTACGACTTTAATATTACTATACCATTGGTCATTTTAGAAGAAAGTTATTTTGAGAGAGGACGGCGAAAATTGTCTTATCGTCTTTGAAAATTCTTTAAAAACGAGTTTTATGCTGAACTTCAAAGGGAGGGTGAAGTGCACTGGCGATACGCAAAAAAGTGCATCGAGTTCTAGGTGTAAAAATCCTTCATATGGCTTATAAGGAGGCACTACATTATTGCGACAACCTACAGGATGGTTCAGAATCGTTTTAGGTGTATTTTGAAATGCGGAAAGCCTGCGACGACAACTATTATTCATCACATATCGTGAAAGCTGTATTTATCGGCCCCGTCTTTCAAACCCAATCTCTTTCTAGACCCCTTTTCAAGCAAAACGTTTTGGATAGCCCTGTTCTCTATAGAGCAACACTTCAAAAGTTCGATTGCTTGAAGGCTAAAACTACGTTGACTACCATATGTTTGACTTTATTACCAAAATTACTTTGGATCTACTACCATTTGGTGGTTTTGAAATCAGGTCATTTTCACCTTTAACATTTTTTAGATAAAACCCCCTATTTCAAAGAGGCTCTTTGATAAACCCCTACGCTAGAGCCTTAGAAAGTAAATAAGCCATAGAATTTCGTACTAGAGCTTGTAGGGTAGCCGGGGGGAGCTTCCCGCTCTTTCCTCCTCCCCTCCGTCTTCCTTCGCAGTGACAATAGAGGCTGCACGCATGCTACTTGTACGGTAGCTGTGCATCGTGATTTGCCTTTGGTTGATTGCCTAAGATTTATACTCAATTGTTCCCTCGTAGACTTTGAAAGAAGAGCTCTCCTTGAATCAAACCATGTTGCAGTCTGCAGAAAACACTGTTAAAGAACTAATGGAAACTGGCAAACCTGAGCGCCATGATAAATTGTTGGGACAACTGAAGGGCATCAAAGCGAAATGGGCTGAAGTGGCCAAATTATTTGAGGAAGTCAAGTTGAAGCCATTAAAAGATCTTGAAGTTGGATTTGTCTCTCTTCATGGAAATATTTTATCAGAAATGGACAATATTATCAGGAAAGTCAAGAAATTAAAACTCGAATCACCAGCAAGTGCCGATATTCAAGCTTCACTGGACAGCTTAGAGGTAAGGGAAATAGTGTTATTTATATATCATGTCTCCTAGTAAAGCCCAAAACTGCAAGAATTTATCCTAAATTTCCACATGGAACCCTAAAGCTTTGAGTAACGACCCTCCAGTGGCGGACATTTTGGCACATATTGGGAGGCGAAGCTATTGTTTCTGATAAAATGCATTGTTCATTCTTATTGTTTTCAAACAAAAGAGTATTGTTTTCTCCAGCATTGGGGGCGGCCGCACCCCCTCGCCCCCTGAGACCACCTTAATTTTTATATCTCATCATGTTTTGCCATTTTTTTCTATTTAATTTTAAAATTTGTTCTTGTGTATTTAGAATAACAGTTTAGCTTGTGATTGGAAAGAATGGATAGTTTCAACTCTGTTTATGCTCTCTTCGTAGCAACATACCAGCTTTCATATACCTTTCTGCCTACTATAAACTCTCCCCTTTTCAGGGGTAAATACCGTTCCAAATTCCCTGATATTTTATTGCAGAAAATTATATTTCTCTGAGCAATTCGTAAGTATAAGGCCTGTTTTACTAATTATATATTATTTCATCACACAACACAAATAAGTGTATGGTCAGTATTAAAAAGAACATAAATATTTCGAAANCCATTTTTTTCTATTTAATTTTAAAATTTGTTCTTGTGTATTTAGAATGACAGTTTAGCTTGTGATTGGAAAGAATGGATAGTTTCAACTCTGTTTATGCTCTCTTCGTAGCAACATACAAGCTTTCATATACCTTTCTGCCTACTATAAACTCTCCCCTTTTCAGGGGTAAATACCGTTCCAAATTCCCTGATATTTTATTGCAGAAAATTATATTTCTCTGAGCAATTCGTAAGTATAAGGCCTGTTTTACTAATTATATATTATTTCATCACACAACACAAATAAGTGTATGGTCAGTAATAAAAAGAACATAAATATTTCGAAAAAAGACATGTACCAGAGACTTGACTCAATACATGTCGTAGTTTCGCTCTTTGACTGAACTGGTAACGCTACAGCGACAACAGCAATAGCAATTCAATGAGATGAGATGAGCTTAAGTTGAGGGTCTTATGCAGTGAAGCTAACCAGAGACCGTAAGAGAACAAAATAAAGTGAAAATGAATAAGAACAACAATATGTATGGATAGTTCATTCTTGATACATCGAGGGGTAGCCATAATTGTGAAGAAAATGCAAATCAAAAAGAGGCAAACATTGGAGAAAATTAATGTTTTTGCGGAGGAATATTTACTCCTTGCCTCTTTTGCAAAGGCACTTGAGGGTTTGCCTCACATTCTGTAACCAATAAAATATACCGTGTCATATGCTAAAGCCTGATTCACATTTTAGGTCACGGGTGTTATAGTCGTTGCAACCAACGACTCAAAAGAACCAAAAGACTGAGTGTGAACTGTGAAAATAAACGGGTCGTCATGGTCGTTGAGAAGTTTATTTCCACAGTTCACATTCAGTCTTTTGGGTATTTTGAGTTGGTATAGTCGTTTGTTCCAACGACCTCAGCGACTTCAACGACCTAATGTGAACCAGGCTTGTGCATATCGCAGAGAGTCTTTTTGTTGGAAAACCAGATGACACGTAACTTACAGTTTACTTTTGTTGCTCTTTATTGAAAACATTGATTTCTTTTTAGTGCTTCTATATCAGTTATACTTTCCTTTCCTTATGCCATTGCAGTTTTAAGATTGGGTCTATTGTAGTGTGCGCTAATAAATTTGTCTCAAAGATGAACTGGTTACTTTCTAGGAATATAAACAGATCTATGAGACCATCGCCCAAGACATCGAGAAATTGAAAGGAATTGGCATGGACATCAAAGCTAAGACAGGGGATGAGAAAGGAGCAATCGAAAGAAGCTTGAACGAAGTACAAAATGAACATTTATTGCTGGGAACAACAATGGACGAGAAAAAGCAGGTCAGTATATGGTTTTATTGTGCCCATTTTTATGCTAAAGGATTTTATTTATTTCAAATTTGATTTAGAATTTTTTATGCCGGCTTACACAGAAAGCTGCAATTTATTGTAGAATTAAAAATTGACTGTTTCGGATTACGCTACTCTTTTCGATGTGTTTGACGTGCAATTGTGGTAAGGACCAAATTAATTTTAGTGATTATTTCATTCCCATTTGAAAAAGCTGAAAGCTGGGCCTCATTAATGTGCTCGAGCGCACGAGCGCCGCTCGCAGGCACAAAATATCATAACACATTCGTTGGTGGCATCTTTACCCTACTTAGAGTGATTTGATTGCAGGCACATTTTCCCCAATTATTCAGGCACATAATATTTTTAATGTGGCCTGCTGCAAGCGTAGCTTTAAAAACCCTAATTTGAGCAGTAGTAGGTGATAAAACACCATATATTATAGTAGAAAATCTACCGGGTGACCCAAAACGGCGAAACGTTTTGAAAATTCACCAAAATTTTATTATGTTACCGATTTTGAATTTTTTTATTCATTTGTGTCAAGGACTCTAAATTAATTTAAGAAATATTGCAAAAGTTTGTGAAAATGTAATGCCTTTCTACCTAGTTTTAAAGCATAATCCAAAAATATAAGAAATGATTATCAGATTGAATTTTTATTCATTTTGATGGTGCGTGTCCATGATATAGCTCTTTGGGAATCGCAACTTCACATGAAATTTCAACTCAGCTTTTTGGCCAAAATACGATATTTTGTGAAGAAACTATACATCTTGATTTTAGAATTTTGAGTTTCTCGTATGTAGGGACTTACTGTATCATGAAAGAGTTAATCGAACGTTCACGTTTTGATTGATCTTTTTTCCTTCTTTTAGCTATTTTCAGGAACACTCGAAATTTCAGAAAACGTGGAGAAAGGAATTGATGGTTTGGACGAATGGATCAAAGAACTAAACAAAGAACTACGCAAAGAATCAGTTGAATTACCAGAGAATCCAGAACCAGAAATTGAACGAATCAAGGTTTGTAAATCATGCTGTTTATTATCCCCTTTTCTCCCTCATTTTCCTATTTTTGGGTGTGTTTGATTGGTAATTCCAAACCTACCAAATTCTGAAAACAGTAGACTTCGCAGAGATGGAAATATATTTCCCAATCAAACACAACAATCTTGAAATTGTAGGTTTTGGATTCAACACCAGGGTTTGCTAATGAAAACGAGAATCTCTTCAAAATCAGCCAAACCTTCTGCCTTTTGGAGCAGAAGGTTCAGAAGGCCTTCCAATCCTACCAAACCTACCGTTTTGAGAATTTCGGAGTCAATCAAATAAAAATTCCGAGTCTACCAAGTCTACCTTTTTCAGAATTGGTACCAATCAAACACACCCTTTATTTCAAAGTCACCCATCCAATCGATGGAGAAGCTTCGCATCACTATAACCTTTTCTTACATCCCTGTCTTTGAATCAACAGTTTGCCGAGAAGCCGTCTGAATAGACGATTGCGCTAAAGATAGCGTCAGGGAATTTTAACCATGATCCTTTGCGTTCCATCATGCATCAACTAATCAAATCAATCTAAACTCTTTGAGATGCAAGGATGATGTTAAAGATTCCTAGACATCACCTCTAGCGCAATCGTCTATTGTCCTAGCAGCCTAATGATAGCAAAGGGCTCGTTTCTACTCTCTTGGAAAGAGCTCCACAAATTTTTTCCTTGCGAATCTATCGGATTGCCTTATCGACTTTTGAGAATATTTCAAATAAGTACAGTACGTACCAGCAAATAAGAAACAGTGTTTTGAATTTCAGCATATTGTCTGAAAACAATAAACCATTGTTGTTGCCATTGTCCTGGCAAAGTATGGTATCTAAGTCGCTTGTACGTGTCATTCTCATTTACGGGTTCCTTGTACCATATTGCATGGCAGAAATTCTAAGAATAGCACAGGTCGAAAGTCTGATGGAATCAGATGAAACCAATACTTCTTCCCGAACTTGTCTGTATGTTTTGTTTACTTCTGAAGCCCATTTTTTAGTTCACCGAAAATCCCACACGAAGCGACATTCTGGGACCTTGATTATAGCAATGAAGTGCAATTTTTTTATATTGATAATTTTTTGTCAAAAAGTGCAAATTTCCTGCGAAACTTTCAATCCAGTTTAGGTAGGCCTTATCAGGAAAAGCATCATTTCAAAACAAGCAGTAATGGCCTCAGTTTGAGAATGGCAAGTGTATCCCTCTTGCATGCGTAACCAAGAGCAATGCACAGATTTTTTTNATCAAAGCGAAATGGGCTGAAGTGGCCAAATTATTTGAGGAAGTCAAGTTGAAGCCATTAAAAGATCTTGAAGTTGGATTTGTCTCTCTTCATGGAAATATTTTATCAGAAATGGACAATATTATCAGGAAAGTCAAGAAATTAAAACTCGAATCACCAGCAAGTGCTGATATTCAAGCTTCACTCGACAGCTTAGAGGTAAGGGAAATAGTGTTATTTATATATCATGTCTCCTAGTAAAGCCCAAAACTGCAAGAATTTATCCTAAATTTCCACATGGAACCCTAAAGCTTTGAGTAACGACCCTCCAGTGGCGGACATTTTGGCACATATTGGGAGGCGAAGCTATTGTTTCTGATAAAATGCATTGTTCATTCTTATTGTTTTCAAACAAAAGAGTATTGTTTTCTCCAGCATTGGGGGCGGCCGCACCCCCTCGCCCCCTGAGACCACCTTAATTTTTATATCTCATCATGTTTTGCCATTTTTTTCTATTTAATTTTAAAATTTGTTCTTGTGTATTTAGAATAACAGTTTAGCTTGTGATTGGAAAGAATGGATAGTTTCAACTCTGTTTATGCTCTCTTCGTAGCAACATACCAGCTTTCATATACCTTTCTGCCTACTATAAACTCTCCCCTTTTCAGGGGTAAATACCGTTCCAAATTCCCTGATATTTTATTGCAGAAAATTATATTTCTCTGAGCAATTCGTAAGTATAAGGCCTGTTTTACTAATTATATATTATTTCATCACACAACACAAATAAGTGTATGGTCAGTATTAAAAAGAACATAAATATTTCGAAAGAAGACATTCACTAGAGACCGTAAGAGGACAAAATAAAATGAAAATGAATAAGAACAACAATATCTATGGATATTTCATTCCTGATACATCAAGTGGTTGCCATAATTGTGAACAAAATGCAAGTCAAAAAGATGCAAGCATTGGGGAAAAAATACTATTGTTGTGCAAGAATATTTATCCTTGCCTCTTTTGCTAAGAGGCAAGGATAAATTAATATTTATATATGAATATTTATCCTTGCCTCTTTTGCACTTGAGGGTTTGCCTCACTTTCTGTAACCAATAAAACATACCGTGTCATATGCTAAAGCCTGATTCACATTTTATGTCACGGGTGTTAGAGTCGTTGCAACCAACGACTCAAAAGAACCAAAAGACTAAATGTGAACTGTGAAAATAAACGGGTCGTCATGGTCGTTGAGAAGTTTATTTTCACAGTACACATTCAGTCTTTTGGGTATTTTGAGTTGGTATAGTCGTTTGTTCCAACGACCTCAGCGACTTCAACGACCTAATGTGAACCAGGCTTGTGCATATCGCGGAGAGTCTTTTTGTTGGAAAACCAGATGACACGTAAGTCACAGTTTACTTTTGTTGCTCTTTATTGAAAACATGAATTTCTTTTTAGTGCTTCTATGTCAGTTATACTTTCCTTTCCTTATGCCATTCCAGTTTTAAGATTGGGTCTATTGTAGTGTGCGCTAATAAATTTATCTCAAAGATGAACTTGTTACTTTCTAGGAATACAAACAGATCTACGAGACCATCGCCCAAGACATCGAGAAGTTGAAAGGAATTGGCATGGACATCAAAGCTAAGACAGGGGATGAAAAAGGAGCAATCGAAAGAAGCTTGAACGAAGTACAAAATGAGCATTTATTGCTGGGAACAACAATGGACGAGAAAAAGCAGGTCAGTTTATGGTTTTAGTGAGCCCTTTTTTATGGTAAAGGATTTTATTTATTTCAATTTTGATTTAGAATTTTTTATGCCGGCTGACACAGAAAGCTGCAATTTATTGAAAAATCAAAAAATTGACTACTGTCGGAACATGCTACTATGCTACTCTTTCTATGCTACTCTTTTCGATGTGTTTGACGTGCAATAGATGATTGCGCTAAAGATGGCGTCGAGGAATTTTTTACCAAGATTCTTTGCGGTATTGAAGAAATCAACCAATCAAATCATTCGAAATTCAATTCGACGCAAAGCATCATGGTAAAAAATTCCTGTCCCCCATCTTTAGCGCAATCGTCTATTGTGGTAAGGACCAAATTAATTTTAGTGATTATTTCATTCCCATTTGAAAAAGCTGAAAGCCGGGCCTCATTAATGTGCTCGAGCGCACGAGCGCCGCTCGCAGGCACAAAATATCATAACACATTCGTTGGTGGCATCTTTACCCTACTTAGGTTGATTTAATTGCAGGCACATTTTCCCCAATCATTCAGGCACATAATATTTTTAATGTGGCCTGCTGAAAGCGTAGCTTTAAAAACCCTAATTTGAACAATTGCTTGTGATAAAACACCATATGGTAGAAAAACTACCACCGGGTGACCCAAAACGGTGAAACGTTTTGAAAATTCACCAACATCTTATTATGTTACCGATTTTGAATTTTTTTGTACATTTGTGTCAAGGACTAAATTAATTTAAGAAATATTGCAAAAGTTTGTGAAAATGTATGCCTTAAAAATATTCCAAAAATATAAGAGATGAATATCAGATTGAATTTTCATCCCATACCGCTCATTTTGATGGTACGTGTCCATGATATAGCTCTTTTGGGAATCGCAACTTCACATGAAATTTCAACACAGCTTTTTGGCCAAAATACGACATTTTGTGAAATATAAGAAACTATATATCTTGATTTTAGAATTTTGAGTTTCTTGTATGTAGGGACTTACTGTATCATGAAAGAGTTAATCAAACTTTCACGTTTTGATTGATCGTTTTTCCTTCTTTTAGCTATTTTCAGGAACACTCGAAATATCAGAAAACGTCGAGAAAGGAATTGATGGTTTGGACGAATGGATCAAAGAACTAAACAAAGAACTACGCAAAGAATCAGTCGAATTACCAGAGAATCCAGAACCAGAAATTGAACGAATCAAGGTTTGTAAATCATGCTGTTTATTATCCCCTTTTCTCCCTCATTTTCCTATTTTTGGGTGTGTTTGATTGGTAATTCCAAACCTACCAAATTCTGAAAACAGTAGACTTCGCAGAGATGGAAATATATTTCCCAATCAAACACAACAATCTTGAAATTGTAGGTTTTGGATTCAACACCAGGGTTTGCTAATGAAAACGAGAATCTCTTCAAAATCTGCCAAACCTTCTGCCTTTTGGAGCAGAAGGTTCAGAAGGCCTTCCAATCCTACCAAACCTACCGTTTTGAGAATTTCGGAGTCAATCAAATAAAAATTCCGAGTCTACCAAGTCTACCTTTTTCAGAATTGGTACCAATCAAACACACCCTTTATTTCAAAGTCACCCATCCAATCGATGGAGAAGCTTCGCATCACTATAACCTTTTCTTACATCCCTGTCTTTGAATCAACAGTTTGCCGAGAAGCCGTCTGAATAGACGATTGCGCTAAAGATAGCGTCAGGGAATTTTAACCATGATCCTTTGCGTTCCATCATGCATCAACTAATCAAATCAATCTAAACTCTTTGAGATGCAAGGATGATGTTAAAGATTCCTAGACATCACCTCTAGCGCAATCGTCTATTGTCCTAGCAGCCTAATGATAGCAAAGGGCTCGTTTCTACTCTCTTGGAAAGAGCTCCACAAATTTTTTCCTTGCGAATCTATCGGATTGCCTTATCGACTTTTGAGAATATTTCAAATAAGTACAGTACGTACCAGCAAATAAGAAACAGTGTTTTGAATTTCAGCATATTGTCTGAAAACAATAAACCATTGTTGTTGCCATTGTCCTGGCAAAGTATGGTATCTAAGTCGCTTGTACGTGTCATTCTCATTTACGGGTTCCTTGTACCATATTGCATGGCAGAAATTCTAAGAATAGCACAGGTCGAAAGTCTGATGGAATCAGATGAAACCAATACTTCTTCCCGAACTTGTCTGTATGTTTTGTTTACTTCTGAAGCCCATTTTTTAGTTCACCGAAAATCCCACACGAAGCGACATTCTGGGACCTTGATTATAGCAATGAAGTGCAATTTTTTTATATTGATAATTTTTTGTCAAAAAGTGCAAATTTCCTGCGAAACTTTCAATCCAGTTTAGGTAGGCCTTATCAGGAAAAGCATCATTTCAAAACAAGCAGTAATGGCCTCAGTTTGAGAATGGCAAGTGTATCCCTCTTGCATGCGTAACCAAGAGCAATGCACAGATTTTTTTAATGCTACTTGGTTTCAATAGCTCCTTTGTCTACGATTTATTGCCTGTGGGACTTGCAGCCTTTGCCTTGGACTTAAAAAAAATTAGAAATGGTCTTAAGTCTAACAACGGCAATTCTTTCGTTTTCAGAGGATCATCGATGACTTAAACGAACATGGACCTTCAGTCGAAACACTGAAAAAAGATGCGAAAGATCTGACATCAAAATCACCTGCAGACGCCTTCACAGCTTTAGATACACGGGTCACTGATCTTTACGAAGTGTGGCTGGAACTGACTAAAGAGGCGAGAGAGAGGTTGGAGACACTTCAGCAGTGGTTGAAATTAATTGATGATTATGAAAAGAATGTAGATGATTTGAATGTTTGGATCGACAATATGGAGAAATCAATTGAATTACTTGGTTATCAAGAGACGAAACAGGAATTGATTGAGGAGGAAGAAGAACTCAAGGTACGTACAGTGCAAACGTGTTTATCGTTCTCTTTCTGATACAAATATCGCATACACGTATTTTTTTTATAAGAAACCGCTTATAAGAAACTCAACTCTCAGATCGCCAAAAAAATAAGAGACTCGAGTACTGGGAAAATATAACGTAAGAAACTATTTTTTTAGATAGAACCTTAGCATATTTTTACTTTATGTTCACTTGTTTCCCGTATCATACTACTCGGTAGGTACTTGAGTAATGTATAAACATTGGAAATGCTTCAAAAGACTTTGTTTGGAAATGTTCACTAGGGCGCAGGTGGTAAACATGAAGACTGTCATGGAACCTTTAGGAACTTGTAAGAAACTCTGAGTACTCAAAGTCTGATAATTTTCAGAAACTTTTAGTACTGGTTCAAATTCTTTGTTTCTTATAAAAAAAATACGTGTACATTAAAGGCAAAATATTTCAGACGAATAAATTTCGGACAAGATCTTTTGGATAAAAACATTTTCGGAAGTTGTTAGAGAAATTTCGGACGACTATGAAAACCATCTATTATAGCATACTTTGCTTTGAGGTGTATCACTCCGGCAAAAATTGTACCAGATTTCTAAGAGAACAAAAGGATTTCTAGAGGATGTCAGGGATTTCTCTGGAAAACGAAAGGATTGCCTTAAAAAGTGTAAGAGATTTTCAGGGAGTGATTTGCCTCTCGCTTCACTTGATGCAAAGCATGCTACACGATTTTAAAGATCCTTGACAGAATTTGCCATTGAATAATAATTGTAGAGGAAGATGAGCATGATTGCTGAAATGGATGTAGTTGAAGAAATATAATTTTACTTCACTCTCTAAGAATCTTTGCTTTCCCAACACATTCCTTCTCCGTGCTAAATGTTTTGTGAGGAAGACATTACGTTTTTAGCGTAGGAAATTGTTTGTGTTTAATATCTTATAGCTCGTTCCCTCGTTTTAAGCCTTTGTCTCTTGCTCGTTTCTGTTTTCTACTGCACGTAGAATCACGACGACCATAGCTTAAGTTTGATGAAAACAAATGCAAAACCATAAACAGCAACAACAACAAAACACCTTGTCATTTTGCTTTTTGAGATAGATATGATTCTATCTCAAGAACAACAGCAAGCAAATAAACAGCTTGCAACAACAGTGAACAACAACAACAACAACAACAACAACAGTGTGTTTGTGCCTCGCAATTGTAATGGTTGCCTATCACAGATCAGCGTAGCCTATTGATTGTAATCGATAGAGAGGGCACTGTGGAATCACAAAGGAATCACAAAGGAATCACGAAGCAAGTAAGCTAGTGGCTTATCACTGCTTCAAAAAGCCAAGAGCGTACAAGATTTCTAGAAGAACAACGATTTCTTGAAGATTTCAAGGATTTCTCGATCAACAGCAGGATTTCCCTAGAAAGTGTACGAGATTGATAGAGAATAATATGCCCCTCTCAAATATGGGCATTCCAGCTTTTTTCAATGATAACGAATGTTGTAGGTACTGGAAACTTTGATAGCTAGAAAACAGATGCAAGCAAAGGAAGGCGAGAAGTTTCGAATATATGCAGACCAAAACTACCAGCAGAGCAAAGAAAAACCAAAACAAGCAACAAAGAACAGAGTTTCTTAATGACATCCAACCAATTAGAATTATCACTTTCGCTTGCTGGTAGCCTTTCCTACGGTCTTGCAAGATCGCCACAGCAGCAAACGATGGGCGTATAGCATATCAAACATTTTCTTCTATCAAATTTGATTAAATGACCCCAGAAAATGTGATCCTCCCTGTCAAATCACAGTACGTTGAACCATCACTTTTATTTTAACATCAGGAATAAGGGTAGATTAACATCCATCCATCTTTCTAAACAGCTCATCCTGCCTTGTAACAGTATTCTAAACCATTACTTATATTTTTACAGCAGATCAAATTCGTCTATCGTTTTAAGCGGCTTATCGTCCGCTGTTACTGTGCATCTTTTTAATATATCACTCTCCTGCCTATCCTATCTGCTCACTTATTCACTGAGCGCATTAGCATATTTCAAGGGATTTATTTATTTTTCTGGTTGTTTCCTGCACTTTATGTTTTGCATGAAGCTAGATGTTATTGACTTATATAAGATTCTGCTGTTGGCTCGAATGCATATAACATTTTATCTTGCCTATAGTTTGGCCTAGTCGTAAGAACTACGAGCTCTAAAACTTAGCCTGCTCTTCCCAGATATAAAAGCCCATTTTCAATT
The DNA here is from genome assembly GCA_004194415.1 of Aurelia aurita. NCBI lineage: Eukaryota > Metazoa > Cnidaria > Scyphozoa > Semaeostomeae > Ulmaridae > Aurelia > Aurelia aurita. The sequence goes on from REGM01000124.1 coordinate 491,499, forward strand.
AGATCTTCTCAAAAAGCTTACTAATTAGCGTACAACCACAGCAAAGAACTGCACAAGGATTTTTCAAAGGGAGTTCCAGGAATTTTTCCAGAAGACGCAAGCATTTTTTATTTTTGTTCGTACACCTTCCTTGAAATCACAAAAAAAAATCAAACACAAAAACCACAAAATCGCAAAAAAATCACACACAAAATCACAATAAATCGCAAAAAATTCACAAAAATCACAGAAAAAAATCTCGTGATTTTAACATCACAAAAATCACGTACACTATTTTGAGAAGTAACTTGCCCATCGATATTCATACTAGGGAGCTTTTGACGCTGGGAGCTGTTCGTCGATTCTAGTGAGTCACCCCCATCCCACTCGCCGACCTGCATCTTGTCCCCTGCCTGTAATTTGGGGAACATACATCCCAGAAAATATCTTCACACATAAAAGAAATATCGAGGTTCCAATCCTTTCTCCAGTGTCCATTCCTTCTGGATAATATCCCCGTTAACGCTGCGGCCTAAATTTAGCCCGCAGTTCACTGAGAAAGACCCAAAAGGCTCCCCCACCGCATCCCAGCACAATCTCAGCGTTCCCACTGTCTGGGAGTTAATGATGTATTAATTATATTTGTTTTTTTACCAAATCACAGTCTGATTTCATTGTGACTTGGGATTAAAGATCCCACCCAACTTCCTTTGTCATTATGCAATAGATTATGGAGCTTTAGAATTGAACACAGCCCTGCTAATAGTTCTTTGCTTGATCCGTAAACAATTTATTGTTTGTGAAAATTTTTGGAGTTGGTTGCAAAGCAAGTGGGTACGGCCAAACTTGTCTGACGTTCACATTTTGATGGTAGAAAGTGCAAAATCTTTTTGTAAGTGAGCTATTTTGTATATTTCTTAATGTTGATACCTCCACTCGCGTAAGAATGAGAAGAAATCAAGTTGCTCAAGTTGCTCAAGTTTTGGTTGTTTCCTCGAGAGGCTGTATTGTTGGTTTTTGTTCCCTGGAGGCTAAGTGTAAGCAAAAGAAAAACAATCTTTTAAATCTGAAGGAACTGTGTTTTTTGACTAGTCAAAGGTGTATGGTATGGATCTCCTGAAACTAGATGCAATATGAGTGCTCTCAGAGTGTCTTCAGAGTAACACTGTCAAATCGTTGATAAGGGACAGTGCAAAATTTATTTTATAACATGGCCGGTGCAAAACGCAACAGGGCAACTACTTTTTTGAGCTTATGCAGAACGGGGTCAACACTTTTTATTGGGCAAATAAGTACGGGGCTGTAACTTTTTTATGAGCTTAAGGTGCAGTTTGAAACATAAAATTGTTCATTTTAAAGACAAAATTGCAAATCATGCAAGATGAGAAATAATTGAAGAGTTGTGTATAAAATGATGTAGAATGTCCATGTCAATTGTCTGCAAGAACGGTCCATCATAGTCACATCTTGTCTTCTTCAGAGTCATTATTTTGTTGACATAGACTTGTAAGAACAAAAATGGATTTTGTAATGGTCATTAGCAAATTCATCTGTCGTACTATATAACATCTAATGCTCACGAATACGGGTCTGATACATTTTTTAAGGAAAAGGTGACGGGGCAGTTGGTTTTTTTACAGTAATTTTATACGGGGCAAGCAGATTTTTTTTGCAAGAATTTTTCTTCTCCACCGGCCATGTTATATAATAAATTTTGCACTGTCCCTAAAGTTCAAATTTTTAATGTTGAATAATCGACCTTCATATCTCACAGTAGCCAGTTAAAAGTCGGTTTTTCCGATTAGTCATGCACATAACTTTTTGTGGTAGTGTAATTTCAGTGCAATTTATAGACACAAGTAACTTTTCCAGCACGTTCGTGGAAGTTATGAAGGGTTGTTTTAGCGTTCTTTCTTTTTCATAAATTTTCTCGTATATAAGCACAAAATGGTTTGTTGAGACCGGGCATCCAGTTGGAATATTGTTGCTGTTTTCGTCGAGGAATCCCAAAAATTTCTTATCGAATTCTTGTAGAAAACATGTTATTTGCTAAGTTGTTTATTTACCATTCTGTGCTCGCATATGTTGGCCATACTTTGATTTATATGATATGATCTGAATAGAAGTTGCTTCATTTCTATTGGAAAGTATTTCATGGTGCTACGTCATGTTTTTTGGAAGGAAATTGAAGATAAATACCATTTCAAACAATTTTAATAAATTCCCTGCAGGGTTTCAACCAATATATGAATAGACATTCCTCTTTCCAAACGAATAAGCGTGACTCACGGTGATGGTTTCTTTACATTCAATGTCTTGAACACAGCACAGCAATAATATTTTGTAATCTGGAATATGCTTGTTATGAAGGGAAAGAGTCTGTTCTCTTGTAAACATGGAACAGAATCTTGGAGGTTTCGGTTGACTCGCTACAATATCAGAAGGGTTTTCTGCGAGAAGGCTCTTACTAACAGACTTTCAAGCTCTTCTGCAAAGCAGTCTGGGTCGAGTGAAATTTTATCGATTTTGCAGAAATTTTATCTGAAATATGCATTTTATATTTTATCAAGGGATGAACTTTTTCTCTGAAATGTTAATCGTAAACGTGAAATAAAATCTTAATTCGCTACAATTTCAATCAAAAGGTTGTATACAGAAGACTCATACGTACAAATTAGATCTTTCAGCTATTCTGGAAAACGGTCTGGGTCGAGTTGGTCGAGTCAAATTTTTCTCCATTTTGTAGAAGTTTGATTAAATTATTAATGTCTACTGCATCGATATAGATCGATGTAACATTTCTAATAAAGGGCTCCTGATTCTGAGTAGTTACATTGCGTCGTGTCATGAAGAAGCCTCGAGTTCTGATACCAACACAAAGTACACTTATGTTCGAAATCCGTCAGGCCTAAGAGGCCCTTTACATGAGAAATTTCGGCCCGTGCTGAGTTCAACACGGGCTGAGTTTTAACAGCATTGCTTATTTTGCTTTGCGTTTACATGATATCTTCACACGGGCAAAGATACACGTATTTTTTTATAAGAAACTAAGAATTTGAGCGATGAAGGCGTAGACCGTCAACCGAGTTGAAACTTCTTATGTAAAGGGCCTCTAAAATATAGCAAATATATTTTTGACAGATATTAGATTCTTGTAGCTGCTTACTTGTCTCGGTTCTCTTCGTTTGTTGTATTCAGACTTTCGTTCGAGCTGCTGATGGAATGAGGTTTCTTTTATTGGTAATTGTAGCAAATTACTTCAAAACAAAGAATAGAGACAGTACCAAGTAATATTAAAGGGAATCGACATAGGTATATTGAGTGGCCGCTATTGATAGGCTAAAGGAAACGCCTATCCACCCATTGTTTCTTTAGCTACGCAATGAAACGGCACGTGCCAAATTCGTCAAATACAATTAAGCTATTTTTACCACTTGGCCTGGGCCAGCTTTGACTGTGTCGATGCCCTTTGACTGCTGGTTTATCGGTGTCAGTCTTACACTGAATTTTCAACTTTAGATGGACTTGTTTCTACGAAATACCTTTATATTTTTAGTAATGGAATTACTCTATTTCTTTTCTAGAAACTAAAATCAGAAGTTGACAAGAACGAAACCAAGCTCGATTTCCTGAAATCCCTCGGAGACGATATTGCAACCCGCGGGAAACCGAGCTTAGTGCAACCATACGAGAAACAGTTATATCAAAGGTGGGAGGACTTAGAAGCCAAGCTTGAGCAGAAAACCACAGACATCGAGAAAGGAATAAAAGCTTTCGTTGAACAGGAACAGAGGGAGGAGGAGGAGCGATTGAAGGCCGTTGCAAAGCAGCTTGAGGAAGAAAAATTAAAAGAGAAGAGAGCTGTTGTTGTGGAGGAGGAATTGATCCTACCTGAAGCAGCACGCACTGCGGAGTCAGCGCCACCGCAGATTGTTGATGACGTACCAGTGAATGTTGAATTGGTAACTCAGGAGGAGTCTTTTAATGAAAACGACGAAATGTGGATCATGAGAAGGCAGACGGAATCGTCCGTCAAACAGTATGCAGAAGTTAAATTCACAGTCACGAGTCGAACGGTTGAGAAGAGTAAGTTTTTCCCAGTATGCACTGCGCTGTTCAAGAAGTTCCGTGAACAACCTGATTAACGGACGAACAGAAGCATGACCTAAATTCTTTACGAAGCAAATTTCGTTAAGATTAAACAAAACAGAATAAAGAAAAGCGCACAAATGCATGTAAAAGTTTGCCTTTTATCAGTTGAATCATCCTCAACCATTCTTTTCATGTTTATGGTAAATAAATCGATAATAAACCCTTCAAAATGTTGCAAAGTATCTGTTTTACGCGGCTACTTGCAAATTTATCGATCAGCAAGAACGGGGGATATGTTTACTTTTCCTTTAATAAGATCTACCAGATTTGGACGCTCGATCCAAACCTCTTTGGGAAATTGAAAAGGTCTATAGCTGGGATCTTGAAAATGATAGTGAGAAATTGTTACATTTTAAAGCGACCACGATAAAAGAATACCGTAAGTTTGGCAACTGCTGAATGTTTCAGCCAATTTCTTTCAAAAGTACATCAAATCATGGTATGCCTTCCGCCAGATTCTCCAGAATATGCTTATTGCTTTCAAAAGGTTTAGGAATGAAATGCAGCAGGTTTAAAAAACCTGTGTGTGGTGAATTTCCGTCCAGCCTACCCAAGCAAAGTACTCGTTTCAAACCTTCATTTGTTTTTTTTTCCTCGATTTTCTTACCTGTATAACTACTTTATTGGTAGTCTGTTAATTTTTCGTTAAGTTTTAGTCCATTGCTTTCTTTCGTATTTTATTCAGAATGCTTATTGTCTCTCAAGCGTAAGCCCAGTTTAAATGTTTGTTTCGTACTCCTTTTTTATTGGTGAATATTCTTCCAACGGTTGATTTCTTCGCTCGTTCTACGAGGATTCCGTTTGCTTCTTTTGAGAGTGGTTATTCTTGCGGTGTCTCCCAAGTTTGCAAAGGTTCTTGCAGCACTTACTTGCACTATTGTGGGAGGTTATTAATTTGTATATATAAGGGTCCATTTAATTATATCAGCTGTAATCATTGAAGCAACACATACTTTTTTCTCAAGGAACGTAACGGTCTCTGATTTATCTTCTGTCCATCTCTTTAGGTGATATCCGTGTGAAACTGAACCAGGTCATTTTCGAGATTGAAGATTTGGAGAGAACCCTGATCAAGATCCGAGTGAGATCGAGAAATGCTGATGATGTCAACAAAGCACAACATGAAGCTGAGGTTTGTAAACGTTTGAAATTGTCACATTTACCGTTGTTTGAGTCCTCAGTTAAGCCCCCATCTTCGAGTAAGCCCCCCCCGAATAAGCTCCCACCTCTGAACTATTTTAGCAAATTCGCCCCCTCCCCCTTGGAAAATCCTTCAGGGAGTACTTCAATTCCACACAAAAAGTGAATTTTACATAAAGGTATGAGTTCTTTGTCCGGGTATCATGTTTATCGTCGTTATACTTCAATGTGTGTCACTTCCTGCGAGTTCTAGTTCAAAATTGAGACGTTTTTTTATTTTTCTCCATACCTTTATCAGTTAGAATAGCAGTATGTCATCACAGATCAACAGAATGCTGCAAGCGGTAGACTTGCGGGTTCAGGATACCTTCTGAATGTGCTGCTCAGTGCTCTCAAATGAAGAATGTTTGATAGTTTGCAGTATTTGCAGAAATACTCAGTTTGAGCAGAGGATTTGAAATGTTCTCATTTGACTAATGTACTTTTTCAGAATTCTGTAGGTTGAAATCACCAATCCAAGATGCACCTTAAAAAATAAATTAAAGTCTATCTCAAATTAGATGTCACATGAGATTTGCGATAACGCAAACAATTATTCATGCAAAACACTTCAATTGTTTTTATTCGCGGACATTTTCACGTGAAATCTAATTTGAGACAGACGTTAGTTCCTAAAGTTTGTTTAATAGTTTCTAAGACGTGTTATTCTTTTGTAGAAAGTGAAGGAAGACCTTGAACAGCTGCAACCTCGAATTGATGAACTCATGACGGAGGCAAACAGCTACGGTGTCGAAGGAGGACCAGAGATTTCAATGGATATTGAAAAGTCGGTAAAGGAACTTACTCGAAAAGTCAGTGGAGCTCACGCGAATCTTACATTACGCAGGAAGACTCTGCGTGGTGTGGATGCTAAATTCATCCGCTATCACACTGACTTCGAGGCTATTAAAAAATGGTTGGATGATGCTGAAAAGGCGATGGAACTCGAGGAGGACGAAGAAAAAATGAAGGCGAGTGTTGATCCAAGCATGCTTTTTCACTTCAAGACTAAGGTTACCACTTAGAATGTTAACGGGGTCGCCAGGGATGTTTACAAATACACTATTCAAACACCCTGCCCAGGAAAACCTTTTGGAGGGAGAGGGGTTCTGTTAAACCCAAATCTGAACCTTAAAAAGACTTTTCTAAGAACCCTACTTTCTAAAGTGGTAAAGTGTTTTCTTAAAGATAGCTTTTCGCAGAAAGAAATTAAGAAAACCTCTCAGTGTTTTCTTGAAGATGGCTATTTTATGAACTGACCTTCAAAAGTTTTGAAAACTTATTTTTGTCGATTTGAGTCTTGATAAGCCCTCTAGGGATCGGAAGCAACGATGCTTTGTTAGCACATTCAAGCCGCTGAAAAAGAGAAATTGTTTATTATTCTCTAAAATTCTTCAGAAGAATGCCAATCCAAGTAAAGAAAATAAAAAAAGTGTTTCTTGGAAGCAGCATTTTTAGTAATCCCGTCGTCAATGACTTCCTTGTCCTTGTTGCTAAAACAGTCTGTTAATAAACCGCTGAGAAGCGTGCCAACAACATGAAATAGAAATAGATAGAGATTGATAAAAGTACGTATTATTTGCATGGAAAGATAATTGCTATCGTACATCTTTTGTCGCGCTACTTTGAGCGAATGAAATGACTGATGCGACTGTGTTAAGAATATATGTAATCAAGGCTGAAAAAGAGCCTGGCCCATCTCTGTTTTCTTTTTGTAATAGCGGAAGTGCGAATACAGCTCATGAGAGAAGTACGAACTAACAATTAATTCTTATGCTCTTCCATTCCTTACAGGAACTTGACCTCGAGATCGAGAAGAAAGTATCTGAAATGGAGGCTATTACGTTACGTGCTGATCAGTTATCCGATGTTTACTCTGGGAATGAGGTTTCAATGGAGGATGTAGACAATTTGAGAAAGAGGTTTGGCGTGATTCAAACACGATTTTATCAGTTCAAGAAACCCGAAGAAAAAGGTGGGTGGCACAATTCAACCAAATGTTGTATATCGACAGTGAGCTTCAATTTTAGTGCCTCAAGTTTAGTTTGAAACTGGGATAATACTAGGATTTCTCAATACTCCTGCAAATTTTTTTCGTCTCGTAGGCATAGACGTGGCAATATTCCTGTGGCACGTTTGAGAAACTTTCACAGTCACATTTATTTTTTATCTGCTACATAAAAGCAGAAAACGACTAATGCGCAGAAATAATTCTCATATCGTGGTGCGCATCTTTGGAACAGCCTTGAACCCGAGGTTAAGCTAGCGCCCTCTTTATATGCTTTCAAACGGCTACTTTAAAGTATGACAGCAATTTTTAGTTGTATATGAATTAAATTGTAAATTGTAAATTTTTGTCACACGGCCCCCTGAAAAGCAGCCTTAGCTGACGGGGTTACCGTGTTTAAAGAATATAAAATGACAATGAAAATGGAACGAAAGAAAGTATATTAGCAATATTATTCCTCGACGGTACGCACATTAATGATTCATTGGCTATGTATAGCGGGAAAAGATATTTTTGTATATTGTAAGGCCTAACATCTTGAAAATTGTTGAAACTTTTGTTGAAAAATTGAAGGTGGCTGAAGGAAATGTTCTTGTGTACACTGCTTATGTACGTTTGGGCTTTCTACAGCTCAGTGAAATTAGAGAAGATTTGATAAGCTGTTTGCTGTACAACCCTGCTGGACTATAGCTATAGTTACAGTATTATTCAGTAATATGGAGGGGGTATATCTCAGTTTAAATTAACCGGCATCGTTAAAGACTTATGGTTAACACTGATCCTTTGCGGTAGTGTGGCAGGATATTTGAATCACAAAACTTCCATTCAGGTTAGGCCATCGGGACGTTTTTCTGTCATCCAAGCGCGCAAAGGATCAATGTTAACAGAGAGCCTTTAAAGGAGCTCATTGTCTGGTTTGAGGAAAAGGGTACGGTCTATGACTGTAGGGTGCTAACGAACAATGGTGGAATATCACTGGTATCTGTGATTAATGTCTGTAGTGTGATGGAGGGTTCCAAGTAGCTGGGAGGGCGCACTGCTCATCCCTTATATCTGCTTATCCCTCATATCTGCTTATCGCTGATATCTGCATGGAGGGATCTTTTGATTGACGTGGAGTGCATCGTTTAGGCCTGTTGGAGTCCAATTCAATCTAAGAACATTTTTCCTATTATCTTTTTCAGTGACTACTTACAAGATAAGCGTATACACAGCTGACGTACCAGAAGCGGACACTAAAGCTAACGTCTTCATAAAACTATTTGGAGAGCATGGCAACAGCGAACAACTAGCATTACGACAATCGGAAACAAAACGAAAGAAGTTCTTGCCCGGTCAGGTCGATGTGTTTACATTCCGGGAACAACCGTGGCTCGGAAAGTTATCAAAGATCCGAGTCTGGCACGATAATGAAGGATCTAGTCCTGCTTGGTATCTTAGTAGTATATATGTACTTGATGAATTGTCTGCAAAGCTGTATGGGTTTGTTATTGATTCGTGGTTGAGCAAAGAACATGGAGCTGTACTCAAAGATTCTGGATGTGCTGGAATAACACTTCATAAAGAACTTGGTATGTACCCTTGTACGAGTTTCATTTTCATTTCATTTGATATCATTTAGAAAGATCATCGAAGCTTACTTTGAAGGGGTCCTCCGCTAGAACACACAAAATTACTAGCAAAATCAAAAGAAGTCAGTCTCAGTTATATACTGTATCATACGGTTGAAAAATCTATCTAAAACATAGGACTTTATGGAAATGCGAATGGTCGTTAACAACGTGAATAAACTTGTTTCAAAGCTATGTTGGAGCGACACTTACTAGTTTCTTCTAACACTGGTTACATTATCTGAAGATTTATTTTGACCAGTTTTTAGACGAGTCTGAGATTTCTATCCGCAATGTACAGCATTGTACACTGGAATGAATATTCGTAACCAAAGTCTATCTCACGTTAGATGGAAGGCGAAAATATCCCCAAATTAAAGCAATTAATAAGTTCTTCATGAATAATTTTGCGTTAGCGAAAATCTCACCTTATATTCATAAATCTTTCCATAGCGCCAGAATTTCTGACAAGAAAACACAAAGTATACGAAGTGAACTGGCTGTTCGACACAGCCTCGTCGACTGGACACGAACCCGAAATGGAGGTACAACAATACCTTGAAACCATCCAATCCACTTCGGAGAAAGTTGTTGCACTCAAAGCTGAATTAGAAAGTTTAATTTTTGAAGGGAAAGAATTCGAGAATTTCAGCGAACAGGAACAGAAACTAAAGGTTTGTAGGATCTGTCTTTTGTTGCCACTTGTTGTTATTTAGAATTTCCGTAATTTTTTTCTTCAGACTTTCCATTGTGATCATGAGTAAGGCCTATTTGTTGTTATTAGTTGCTAATAATTCAAGGTGAACATTGAGAAGTTTCAAATTTTCAGCTAACGGAGAAAGAAAACATAGCTTTTTAAAACAAACTGCGTTCCTCAAACGTCCCTCAGTTGTGGTTAAGAATTGTCATGGCTCGCAAATTTCGTCCCGTTTTAATGTATCCATGATCATGAGTCCTAGACNAAGAGCCATTATTTACAGATTTTTCATTATCCTTCAAGTCTACAGTCTACAATGGAAGTTTGCGTTTCTTTCTGATATTTATGACCCAGCTAGAAGCTTACTATCCAAAAGAAATTAATCTGGTAATCGTCAGTGCTTTTTGCAGCATGCTTCAAAACCAGGCAGCCCTAAAAAGCTAAATGTATTAATTTTAAAACTAATCACAAGATCAGCTATACATGGGAAAATAATTTGGTCTTGGGTCTACTTGCCAAAGAAAGAAATTTAAAGATCGGCCATGTAAGCAAATTTTGGTGATTTTTGAAACAGGAGTACTTTTTTGGGACACCCGGTATTGCTACCAAATCTGCCCTTGTTTATCAGCGCTTAGATTTGATCTTTTCTATCCTTTTCTAGGTTCCAAAACACGATGACGAAAGATGCCAATATATTCATTGAAGATTGCGATATATTACTCCGCTGGATTGAAGCTGTTCATAAATTGATTACAGAATCAAAACCACATCCAATTGACGAAGATGCATTGGATGAATACATAGAGCAACTAACGGTATTATATTTGCTTGAAAGTAGACGAACGGAGATGTAGCAATCAAGTCTAAGAATAGAACAAAAGAAGGCCACGTGACACTTATGTTCCCACTGTTTTCATCTGTGGACAACATCAAATACAATAAGCTATATTTAGATTGCTCCAGTCCCCCTAGCTAAGCTGTTTTTAACTCCGTTGATTTACTTCAATAATTTGTTTTTGGAAGTTATTTTGTTTGTTACAAAGTGGGATTGCTGGCAAGATGGCCCGAATGGGTTTTATTGTAATTGTTTTCATCTTTATTTTCAAAGCTATTTTGGTATCCTCTGACCACTGTGTGTTAAGGAATAGAATTGCTTGCAAAATATGCTTTTGCGAACAAATTCCATTTTCCCCAGAAGCAACTTTAGTGCTACTAAATACGAAGAATTCTATTTATATTGGTTTCTCTCGATTGATAATTTCTAGAAAATTTGGTTTGGTTTGGGAGTTTCTTTTTATTCAAGGTAACTGGGGGTGACTCTTTGAGCAAGAAACGAAAAAGTTGCAGTAAATAACTGTTTTTCTCTTAGTGATTGAAAGTAACTTGTTTAAGAAATTTCGTAACTACTTTTGCCGCTATGATCCCTCAAACGAAGGGATTTTTGTGAGTCACCTGGTATTTTGCATTCCGTAAGTCCTCGAATAAGCCCCCTCCTTAAGCCCTCGCCTTAGGCTATGTTTTAACGAATAAGCCCCCTATTTGAATTCCACACAAAAGTGAATTAAATATATAATTATAATGTATGCATTAAATATAGTAATATGAATTTTAATGTATACATTAAATATATGCATTATTGTCTGGGTATCATCGTTATATTTCAATGTTACATTTTTCTTGTATCACTTTCTGTGAATTGTAGTTGAGAGGTTTTTCACTTTTGTCAATACCTTTATCAGCTAGAATAGCAGTATGCCATCATTTATCTACCGCTCTATTTAATAAGCCCCTTCCCTAGAATAGGTCTGCCCCCAAAAACTCATTTTTACAATGATGCTTCGGGGGCTTATTCGAGGATTTACGGTATGAAATGAGCTACCAACAAAATCGTGACCTAATTGTGACTTTATATCATAGCGTGCAGAAGAGGAGTTATCCACTAAACAAGAAGAACTTCTAAATCTTACGAACACAAGCCAGAAAATTCTTGCAAGACCTGACGACTTGTCTCCTGGACTGAAATCACAAATCGAAACAAAAAGCAGCCTCGTTCAACAAAATTGGCANCTAGAATAGCAGTATGCCATCATTTATCTACCGCTCTATTTAATAAGCCCCTTCCCTAGAATAGGTCTGCCCCCAAAAACTCATTTTTACAATGATGCTTCGGGGGCTTATTCGAGGATTTACGGTATGAAATGAGCTACCAACAAAATCGTGACCTAATTGTGACTTTATATCATAGCGTGCAGAAGAGGAGTTATCCACTAAACAAGAAGAACTTCTAAATCTTACGAACACAAGCCAGAAAATTCTTGCAAGACCTGACGACTTGTCTCCTGGACTGAAATCACAAATCGAAACAAAAAGCAGCCTCGTTCAACAAAATTGGCAACAGGTCAGTCTCGCTTTGACGAAGAGGAAGGCCGGAACCACAGACAAGTTGTCAAGGGCAACCAAGTTCTTGGAAGAACTAGAGGAATTATCTGTGTGGATGTCGGCCACGAGGGATTTGTTGGAAAAGCAAGAGAAAGGAGACGATAGTGGCCTAACTGTTGACCCAGAGGTTTGTGCATGTTCCTTTTCTGTATTATTAAATTGAAGTTTGGTATAGGATTGAAAAGGTCAACAAAAGACAAGCTCTGTTGAACATGACTCCTGCGGGGGGGAGGGGGTAACGTAAGTTCATTTTTTACGGGGTTGTGCCAATTTTAGGGTACCTTTTTACGATAGAATCCGGATTTATGGGTATGGTTTTTGGTGGTTTGAATGATTTTCAGATTCATGGGTATCATGTTTAGTAACATTTCATTTATGGGTATAGTTGTTGGGCTTTTTCCGGATGTATGGGTATACTTTTCAGAAATGTTTTCTGGATTTATGTGTGGTATGTGTATGTATATGTATGTATATAATTATTTAAACTGGATAACACTTTACAATTGGTAAATTGGTATAAATAGTGGTCCAGCGTTTAAAAAAAGGGAAATAATCGAAATACGAATAAATATTACAATATTGAATAAGCTTTGGTAAAATACACTTAAAATACTAAATATATATACAGTTTACTTTAAAATACCAGGTCTTACTTGATTAGAGAAAATGCATTATTACTGTCCTTTATTAAAAATGATTTTAAAATTGTATGCACTTTTATGCACTGAATGGCTCAACCCCATACGTTGAAAACTTGTTACTCCTCCCCCTGGACAGTGGACTGCAATGAAAGTTTCAACTTGATGCATTGCTTTGAACGTATCGAACTTCAATAGAATCAACTGTCGATTGGGTTGGATTAAAATGCCTGGAAATGCCCCATTAACTATTTTGGAATTGAAAACAAGTACCAGAAAATAAAAAAGGGGAATTTGCCTGTTGAAGCGAAGTAGTCTGGCGAACTTTAAATTCTGCGTCGTAGTTTCAATAAATTGATATAAATTTCAAGATAACCATTTCAAAAAATATTTCAGATGGTCTCGAAAACTAATGAAAGGATAGTACAAACCTAGGACGTAGCATTAAGGAGCCGCACATTAGGGGGTGGTTGTTAAGTATCAGGGGGAAGAGGGCGGATTCTGGAGACTTTTTAAAATATAGCCCCAAAAAATTAGTCTCTCAGTAGAGCAAACGAAAATCTTCGCACGCCAGTAAAAAGAGCTGAACAGTTTGTTTACCCCAGTTGTCACAGTGAAATAAATCAATGTCGTTACAGTTACGTTTCTTTGTACCTAAACTTCATCTTCTTCAATTCATAATGATATTTACTTCTTCGGAGCGGAAGATTGTCTCGAAGGAAGCAAATCAAACTTCGGAAAGACCGGCCAGTATCCATTGTCTTTCAATTAGATAATGACATATATACTAGTTACTGGGCACTAGTTGATATACTACCAACTTTGGCCAATTTAATAATTTTTGTTATCCCCATGAAGAAACACCATACTACATCAATAGTAACGNCAAACAAAAATCTTCGCACGCCAGTAAAAAGAGCTGAACAATTTGTTTACCCCAGTTGTCACAGTGAAATAAATCAATGTCGTTACAGTTACGTTTCTTTGTACCTAAACTTCATCTTCTTCAATTCATAATGATATTTACTTCTTCGGAGCGGAAGATTGTCTCGAAGGAAGCAAGTCAAACTTCGGAAAGACCGGACAGTATCCATTGTCTTTCAATTAGATAATGACATATATACTAGTTATTGGGCACTGGTTGATATACTACCAACTTTGGCCAATTTAATAATTTTTGTTATCCCCATGAAGAGACACCATACTACATCAATAGTAACGCCCCTCTCTAAATTAAAGCACCAAAAGGAGAATCGATTATTAAAGATATTGAAAAGACTGTTTAACAAGTGCTGGCAAATCTGTCACCAGAGTCTGCTTTATCAAATATTAGAGGATTCCTTGAAAACTGATCATGTTTGGCACAGTTTTTTGAGTGCTCAACATGACGTATGCTTCTGTCAAGTCGATAGGCCTGTATTTGTTAATCATCAAGTTAGGCGTTAAGCCGGGGGTTATTTCGTTTTCTTTTTCAGAGCTGCACAGTGCAAATTAAATATTGGATCTCTTAGTTTGTAAATATTCATCGAATGTGTTAGGACCTAAGGTTGAGGCTTAAGTATGACGTAGAATGGTTTATTCCTTTTTTTAAGAATTCTGACGCAAAAGCTTGGGAGAAGTAATAGAAGGAAATCTTGAGGCTTAATAGGATCATCTCTTTACACAGCACACTCTCCGTCAAGTGAATTTGTTTGTGAGGCTACGGAGATTTGCCACCCTAAAATTTTCTAGAATTCTTAAGTCTGTTGTTTCGATGGTTAATTTGGGAAATTACACGTTTTTGCTTTTGTTAAATTGAATTTTCAGCAAAATGTCGACCCCCGGTGACTATGAAACTGATCACTCCTCAAATTGTCGAATACAGGAACTAGTCTTAATTGCCGGCTTTCCTGGCTCCAAGGCTTGTATGGAGAACTTTTACAGCATATTTAACTCAACATTACTCAATATTCACTGTTCTCAATCAACTTAAAATATTCCCTAGACAATGCGACAAGCTCTGGAAACCAGAAAAACAAACGTCGAAGCTATCAACAGGTTGCTCTCAGAATTCCGAGGGGAAGGCGATTTGACAACAACTTCATTTCCGAAAGAAGTGCGAGATAAAATTGAAAGACTAAATCGTGATTGGCAGATAATTATACAGCTGGCTACAAAGTTACGAGAAAAAGCGGTTGTTAGTGAACATATCATTGTGGCTGAAGAATTTCAAAAGGAATCAGCACCACAACAGGTGTTTGCGATGCCAGACGGTAAGAATTGACAACGTTTATTCTCGTTTCATTCTGTTTTATTTCATTCTAAGTTATTTCATTGCAGCAGGGTGTAGATAGCACTTACAGATTACTGTTTTACATTGTTTCTTGCAAAAGTATTAAAAATTAAAAATCAATTCAGTTAGTGCTACTACAAAAAAAATTAATTTACAAACGAAGAGAGTTTTCGAGAAACATCTGTGAGAAACATTTAAACATATGTTTCAGAATTTTTCTTTGTTTTCAAAGCAATTTTGACAAAGGTTTTGTTGATTTATCATAGGAAGATCCTATATGATAACTTGCCAGTGGACTCATTTAATATTTGTTTGCATTGAGGCAGTTTTCAGGATATTGTACTTTTGTACCCTGATTTAGTGCCTCATTTTTACCATCCGGTCGACATGAAAATAATGACAAATGAAACCGTTCGCATGGAAATATTTTGATAGGACCTTCAACAGAAATTTTGTTTGATCCGTGTCAATAAAAGCTCTCTCAATTAAAGAACAAGATTTTTCAAATTAATGTTAAAACAAATAATAATTTGCTGAATATTTTGTGTGAAAGTTATGAAAGCAGATGATCAGATAAATCGAAAATGATAAATATTTTAAGCAATATTTGAAGAGTTCTTCCCTGTGCTGTGGCTAGTTTCAGGAGAAAATATGCAGCCAATGGCAATGATTCTGTTTAAGTTGTGTACCGTTCCAATCGAGGGGCATATCACTCCATGAAAATTTCAGACGCCTTTCATAAAAATCCCTCGTACGCTTTTTCGAAACAGTCATATATTCCTCGATTCCAGTTCCTTTTCGAACTTTTTTCGCAACTGCTCACGGGCCTAGAATCTTTCAGGGTATCAAGAATGGAAAAAGTTCACATCCTTTAGTTTTTGCCTAGAGTAATATCTACAGAAGTCAAATTCTATCCCTTTCCATCGGATGGGAAATTCCGACCTTTTTCGTCAAATATAAACTTCGTGTTTGGGGTCATCTGACCAGCTGTGTTATAAAGCCTGGTTTTCATATATTTTCACAGTTGGTGGAAATATTTGAGTCAGACTTTTATAACTGTTTTCATTCATTTTAAGCAGTGTGATGATATATTGGTAAGTGAAGTTGTCATCAGAAAACTGTGAAACACTATTCTCGGGGGTTAGCGAGTATGAAGAGATTTTTCTTTCAAATTTAATTTCGAAGCATTAGACTTTTTTAAGAGTTTAGGTTCATTTTCATCGTTACTGCTATAGAATTGTGGAATTGTGAGGACCGGCTCTCATTACGTACTAAACAGTTGTGTCCCAATATGATACTTTAACCTAATTGTATCGAACAACTACAGCAACGGTACAATTGGAAGACCGAGCTGACCTTTTAGCTATTCTACAAAAGAATCTGAATCGAACGATGTTTTTATACAATTTGTAGAATTTTCGAATGTGAACAACAGTGATAGAAGCTCTAACGCCACTCAATCGAACACTTTGTTTGGAAATGTATTAATATATCGCTCGATCCAGACTCTTTTGTAGAATANCTGCTATAGAATTGTGGAATTGTGAGGACCGGCTCTCATTACGTACTAAACAGTTGTGTCCCAATATGATACTTTAACCTAATTGTATCGAACAACTACAGCAACGGTACAATTGGAAGACCGAGCTGACCTTTTAGCTATTCTACAAAAGAATCTGAATCGAACGATGTTTTTATACAATTTGTAGAATTTTCGAATGTGAACAACAGTGATAGAAGCTCTAACGCCACTCAATCGAACACTTTGTTTAGAAATGTATTAATATATCGCTCGATCCAGACTCTTTTGTAGAATAGCTAAAGGTATTTTGGATTTTTTCTTCTACTGTATTGTATGCAATGTATACACGAAAAAAATTTCTCGCTTCCTTCATTTATATTTAAAAGTCAATCTTAAAGTTTATTGAAATTCTAAATATCCAAATGACTAAATGTCTTTAAAAGTACCGGATGAGTTGTCAAAATGTATGAATTGCGTGAAAAGATATTTCTTCAGCTTCGCTTAAAGGTAATGTGTCCATACAAGTAGGCCCCTCAGAGCAAGGCATGTGATCAATTAAAATTCCTTTTCAATCACGCATTACAGCAATCTTCTCTATTCATGTGATCAGTTTGAATAGCAACCAATCATTTGCCGAAACTTTGATGGATGTTGACAGGTTGGGTATACGCTGGCCTTATATATGGACACATTACCTTTAAACTTCAACTGAAAGCGTCCGTCAGATGGAGTAGTTAGATTTTTTGATAGACTTTAATTTTCAGCTATATGATTTTTCAAACAATGGGGCAATTGTTCATTTCATTTACACTTTCGGTATCACATATTTGTAACTATTTCTGTGATTGCGTGAATAACCAGTTCAAAATATGACAATCAGCGTTCAGAAGATGATTTATGTCAAATAAAGCTGGAAATTTAAATCGGTCCCATATTGATAGCGATGTACGCTTGTTACATCCTATATAAGCTACATTTCAAGATATTTCGTCCTTTCTCCTTAGAGCCAGATTTTGGTGGATCAAGTGGGGCATTTGAAGGTAACGTAAAGCAGCTCCATGACTGGTTATCAAAAATTGAGGTGTCGCGAGTTGCTATTGGTGATGCTGACGACATGGATAGGGCTTCGCAAAGGCAAACTGTAAGTGTTTTTTAACCCTGCCTNAAATATGACAATCAGCGTTCAGAAGATGATTTATGTCAAATAAAGCTGGAAATTTAAATCGGTCCCATATTGATAGCGATGTACGCTTGTTACATCCTATATAAGCTACATTTCAAGATATTTCGTCCTTTCTCCTTAGAGCCAGATTTTGGTGGATCAAGTGGGGCATTTGAAGGTAACGTAAAGCAGCTCCATGACTGGTTATCAAAAATTGAGGTGTCGCGAGTTGCTATTGGTGATGCTGACGACATGGATAGGGCTTCGCAAAGGCAAACTGTAAGTGTTTTTTAACCCTGCCTTTTGTTCAGGCGTAGGAATCAGAATGAATAGACATCAGGGCAAGAAGTATTTGTGATTAGAGGCACACTTAAGAATCGCAATGATATCAAAATTTAATTTATCATTTTCTCTTTTTTCTTATTGCTTTTGGTAGTCTTTTCCCATCCAGATATATTCTATGCATTCAAACAATGTGTGACCATCAAAATGTAATTATTCTTCCCCAAGTTGACCCGAGAAAAATCTGCTTTCTCGCAATAATTAGACGAACCGTTTGACATCTATCCTCGTTAAAGTAAACGAACAGAGATATAGCGATCAAGTCTAAGATTAGAACAAAAGAAGGCCACCTGCCCTCTATGTTTCTATTGTTTCATCTATCGAGAACATAAAAAACAATAGGCTATGTTTAGGTTACCCCAGCTTTATTTACAGAAAAACCTATTTACCATTGCACATTCTCTTTAACTATTTCCGTAATTTGGTTTTGACAACTTCATCTGATTTTATATGTCATCTTGCTGTGATCAGTCTCAGATGGAAAATTTTTAGCAAATATATCTGTTGTTCAACGCAGTTATCAAGCCCGTGGTGAGAGGGGGGTACTTGATTGTTCAAAATACTAGGTGTGGGTTACTTTTTCAGTCAGAGATTCCGTACACATGGCTCTGTTTTCTATACAAAATCCTGTGACATGGGTTGTTTTATTGCAAAGAGATGTTAATTCGCTAAAAATGGGTTCACAAATTCTTCCTGTATGGGAGTACCCCNCGCAATGATATCAAAATTTAATTTATCATTTTCTCTTTTTTCTTATTGCTTTTGGTAGTTAGTCTTTTCCCATCCAGATATATTCTATGCATTCAAACAATGTGTGACCATCAAAATGTAATTATTCTTCCCCAAGTTGACCCGAATAATTATACGAACCGTTTGACATCTATCCTCGTTAAAGTAAACGAACAGAGATATAGCGATCAAGTCTAAGATTAGAACAAAAGAAGGCCACCTGCCACTTATGTTTCTATTGTTTCATCTATCGAGAACATAAAAAACAATGGCTATGTTTAGGTTACCCCCAGCTTTATTTACAGAAAAACCTATTTACCATTGCACATTCTTTTTAACCAT
Source organism: Aurelia aurita (assembly GCA_004194415.1). NCBI lineage: Eukaryota > Metazoa > Cnidaria > Scyphozoa > Semaeostomeae > Ulmaridae > Aurelia > Aurelia aurita. The sequence continues at coordinate 510,570 of REGM01000124.1, forward strand.
TTCCGTAATTTGGTTTTGACAACTTCATCTGATTTTATATGTCATCTTGCGGTGATCAGTCTCAGATGGAAAATTTTTAGCAAATATATCTGTTGTTCAACGCAGTTATCAAGCCCGTGGTGAGAGGGGGGAGGGGGAGGGGGGTACTTGATTGTTCAAAATACTAGGTGTGGGTTACTTTTTCAGTCAGAGATTCCGTACACATGGCTCTGTTTTCTATACAAAATCCTGTGACATGGGTTGTTTTATTGCAAAGAGATGTTAATTCGCTAAAAATGGGTCCACAAATTCTTCCTATATGGGAGTACCCCCCCCCCCCCTCCCCCTCTCCCATTCCAGGTTATGAAGGTCTTACAACTAGAAGACTTCATAACATACCTCTTCTTTTTGCAGACATTTGATCTTGAGTTGGAACTCCGCAAAAGTCAGCTTGAGGAGACCATCGAAATGGGAGCTGCGTTGTCCAACGAAGCAAACGAGTCTTCGAAATTCGCCATCGATGATGAGATAAACAAATTAAAGGAACATTGGCAATCGGTCCTTTTGAAGTTCCAGGTACAAAGACAACTGCTTCAAGATATCTCAGAAGCCTGGGGCACCTACGAAGATCTCAAAAGAAAGCTTTTCAAATGGATTCAGACTGCTGATGGGTATTATGCGGAGGCTGGGTCAAAGGAACCTGGAAGTACTGTCACTGAATTGGAAGAGCAACTTATGAAACATAAGGTGAGAGGAAATGATTATTTGTTTGAAGTGCGAGTTGGGTCGGAAAATAGTGTCCACGTTAGAAAAATCAACCAAATTTGGTTAAGTACTAATCTTTAAAGTGTATCCATTGACCAAGTTCTTTTTGAGAATGATAGAAAAAGGCGATGGCGATTTTTACCATGATCCTTTGCGTCCCGTGGTGAATCATCCAATCAAACCAATCGAAATTCTTCGAGACGCAAAGGATCATGATAAATGATTGCCTGGCGTAATCGTCTATTGTGCTCCTGTATGCGTAGGACTTTGAACTCACATCTTGAAATCCCATATTTTGAGTCATACGTTTTATGAGATAATGTAAAACTTGCATGCACAAGAGCCTTAATTTTGTTACGATTTTACCACGGGCTGTAGGAAACATTCGGATTGGTCTTTGGAAAATGTTGTGGTCGTAGGTTGCGGTTTTTAAGATTGAATTAGACGCGATGTTTTCACAGCGGCTTCCTTTTGTTTAGTAGCCACTCGACGGTTGACCCAGCAGACGCTAATCTGCCCATCAGCCGTTTATTAGCGTCTGCTGGGTCGACCGTCGAGTGGCTACCAAATAATAGGAAGCCGCTGTGAAAACATCGCGGCTAGTTTAATCTTAAAAACCGCAACCTATGACCATAACATTTTCCGAAGGCCAATCCGAATGTTTCCTACAGCTCGTGATTTCACATTAACTTTTGATTAATGCATGATGACGAAATACTTTCTGACATAATCATACATGTGCAAAAATTCAAATTGACGAAGGCGTTTGTATTTTTATTTATTCAAAAGGTCAAATAAAGTTCAGAGTAGGTTTTTTTTAAAGGGGCTTAAAATGGAAGCAAGTATTTTATCTGCAAAGATAGCATTTTTGCGTGTGGGTGACCACCGCTCCTTATCCGTCAGAGTTATACTATAGTCGCTGCAATAGCCGTCTAGAACAAATAGTATGAAATTTTTGCTGTTAACATTGTTTCTGTAGGCCTATCTTCTTTAAAGGAGCAATTATTTTGAGACTCCAAAGAGATTTGCTGTGACACCGTGGTCTACGCCCCTACTTAGGTATTTCCACTTCTAGCGTATCGCAATAATAGTCCCATTATTCAGCAGAATGCAATCCGTTGGTAAAATCGGATCGTGGAATCCAAATAGGATCATGGAAGATTATTTCGATCAGCTTTTATTTGATTTAAATCCACAGTTTCGCAGAAGGATTTATCCTCTTGATATTTATAGGCTAAACTTAATTCACTATTGTGTATTCAAATGGCGCCATCAGCAATTGAGAGTATGTTAAGATTTTCCCAACGCAACGCTCAATCCCCTTGCGCTCGATGTTTGTGTTCATTTTGTATACTTTCAGGTTTTTGTTCTGTTCTAGTACTAACGTTAGCAACTGTGAAAATGTTTGCCTTCTCATCCATTTCAAGCGTTTTCGCAAACATCTTCCAAGCAACTTTGTCCAAACTCTTAGAAAAGTATGATGAATTTTAATGAAATGATTGTTACATCAAAGTAAGCATTTCATGTTTAAACATGTCAGATTAACTAAAAATTGGTGACTCAACCAGTATATACCCTTTTAACCCATGCTTTAGACTTTGATTTCGCCGCAAATTCCAGATAGACCCTATAGCGCCATCGACTTACATTGCAACTTTTGAATGTTGAGGTGATAGAATTTCAAGAGATTTCAAGAAGTTTAGGGCTACAAACTACCCTTTAAGGTGCCATGCCCAAAGAGTTTTCGGCTAGTCTGAATTTTAGCGGACCAGCTTTCAATATCGCCACGTTATGTGTCATGGAGTAAGGGTGGGTTTAAGTTAGGTAAAACCACCATTTTGCAATTATAGGGTATCCATTGTGAGTCTAATCGATCAGATTTTCAATGGATTGCGCCCCCTGACGCTATCCCTGACTTTTTCTAGCATCGAACCCTTGATCTAAACCCCTTTTGTGTTTCTTCATTTCCTAAATAACAATTTGCATTTAAAAAATACTCACAACTGCAAATAAAAACCATAGCCACTAGTTTGCAATTAGAGATTATCCGTTATGATCCTAATCTATCAGAGATCCAATTGATTGCACCCCTCACGTCATCCTTGCCTTTCTCTAAAATCTAACCCCTGATCTAAAGCCTTGCTTGTGTCTTCACTTCCTAAATAATAATTTGCATTTCAAATAATACTAAAAACTGCAACTGCAGATAGTATCCGTTATGATCCTAATCTATCAGAGATTCAATAAATTGCACACGCCATCCTTGCATTTCTCTAAAATCTAAGCCCTGGTCTAACCCTTTGTTTATTTCCTCATTTCCTAAATAGTAATTTGCATTTCAATGATATAATGAAATAGGAAATGTTTAGGAAAGGCACGCAATAGATAGAGATCATCTTGTCTTATGCGATGTTTTCTGCATGAAATTAATTTTGGTGGTTCGTGCGAAATTTTGTTTTTGCTGTGGTGAACGATAAGATTTGTGGCTTGGAAGCAGGCACGCAGTTAGATATGGGGTATGAGGGTATGTTGTTATGTTGTTATGTTCTGTATGTTGTTATGTTGTTGGTATGAGGGTATGTTGTTAGGGGTACGAGGGTATGACACCCAATTTTGCAGTGTGAAGCTACCCACAGATGCTTTAGTTAATTGCTATTGATCCAAAATGTAGCCTGCGTGCAGACTTTTTGGTAACTGGGGAGGAGAGGAAAGAAAGGAACTACAAAGTCTGCGCAACGCCGTGCATTTTCTTGTTTTTCATCACATGACCATGACATCATCTTTGTCACAAGGTTGCGCAATTTTGAGTTCGAATCGCAAAGAAATTTCGAAACGAAGTGGTGGCTTGTGCGATCTGTATCAAAGAATTAAATGTCAAGAGTGATAGGAATCTCATAGATAGTGCTGGCTCCTTTAGTCCAAAGACTGAAATCGAATCTTTGGAGTTCATTAATCTTGCAGAGACACCGTTGTGTAAATATATCTGTCGCCGATGCGTAGATGTGTTGAAGAAGCGAAGAAAGTTACGCTGCATTTAGGCCGATGGAATCACGGAGGAATTTAACTTGATCAATCATGGCTTGTAACGGGCAAATCACCAGCACAATGCTTGTGAAAAGTGGTCTGTCCAACATACATTCAGCAATCAAAGGATCAAAGGCAAACTCTGAAAGACGAGAGACTTTCTAAAAAACCAATCGGTGCACTGAAGTACACGTTGCTTCCTTGAAGAAATTTCTTCATCACAATTTTCTGCTCATCAAGGATCCGATGGATCTTAAAAATGCGTTGGACATGATTTAGGCCACTCTGAAACTTCGATTCATCCCAATCTTTAACATGTTTACACGATAATCTTATCTGCTTCCGGGCTGCTTCCCTTCGCGATCCGCCATTTTGTTCCACTACGGAGTACTTTGATGACAATGAACTTTTTCTCGCTTTGTAAAAAAGACAATACAGACTGTCTTTCGTTAAATCTATTGGGTCCTGGGATTTGAGGACTCGATACTGATTGGCTATCCTAACAAAAGAAAACAAAGGGCATCTCGCTTGCGCAATCACATTGAAAATTTGAAAACAAGAAAATTCACGGCGTTGCGCAGACTTTGTAGTTCCTTTCTTTCCCCTCCTCCCCAGTAACCAAAAAGTCTGCACGCAGGCTANATTGGGTCCTGGGATTTGAGGACTCGATACTGATTGGCTATCCTAACAAAAGAAAACAAAGGGCATCTCGCTTGCGCAATCACATTGAAAATTTGAAAACAAGAAAATTCACGGCGTTGCGCAGACTTTGTAGTTCCTTTCTTTCCCCCCCTCCCCAGTAACCAAAAAGTCTGCACGCAGGCTATCCAAAATGCTGATAGTGGATATATTTTATAAAATGGCCAAAGTGCTCCAAGGACTTTTGTCAAGCATTTGCCCGCTTATGAAATCCATCAAAAAATATTTGGATGTTTATCTCACAGCAGTTATACATGCGCCATCTTTTTTTACAAAGTTATCGCCATTGTCGTTTCGTAGCAAGGAGACATAATATATTTTATTGACAGGGTGGTTCTGCTGGCATTACACATCATTTGACCGAACTCCGGTAGAATAACCAGTTTATTGACTTTCCGGCCTTGATGAGATCATCCTAGGCTCGGTTACCGGCTTCTCTCGCACAGCTTATCTTTCCAAACTGTTGGATCAGTAGGTTCAAGCTTGTTTAAAAATGGATATAAGAACCAGTCAAGCCGTTCTTTCCTGCTTAATGGTTCCAGACTTTTTATTGGGTTCCAGATTTCTTCAATGTAAATTTGTCTTCGTCTTCCTCACTTCTGAGTCACAAATTGTGTGTGACCCTTTTAGATTTTCATCATTTGATAAGGTTTGTTGGGATAGTTTGGTATCGGCAGAACTATTGTGACAGTTTTAGAAGCTCTAATTTGGTTTTTGTAAGGATTTACGGCGAAAATGACCTTTTTAGTAGAGAATGTCGTATTTTGTAGAAGCAGTCAGTTTTCACAAATTTTTGTTGCTGAAAACGGTGTTTTTGGGCAGTTTAGCCATAGTTAATGGTTCAGCCAGATGCTTGATCAAAAAGGTTGGGGAGGACTTTTTAGCCCCTTAAACAAACATAGCACGATGAAAAAAACAGCGCTTGTCTACCCCTAGAGCCAGCCTAGAACACCCCTTGATTTAGATCCCCGAGGCCCCTACTTAAATTTGGTCTCCCTTTTCTTTAACATTTTTACAAATACCTTTGTTCCCTGCACCTTTTTTATTTGCTTTCAGGGCCTCCCGGTTTTTCTTAGGGTCTGTTTATATGAGGGAAAACACCTGAGACCTCACCTGCCAGACCTGGGGCTGGCAGACGAGATTCCACCTTCCCATAGAATCCTCTGCAGTTTTCATGTCGCATTTATATGATGAACGCAACACCACCGATATAGCGAGATCTCACCTCACCAGAGGTGAAATCTCACCTAGGTGAGGTGAAATTGTTCCATAATAAACGAAACACCACCGGTATGGTGAGGTGAATTGGTTCATTCGTTGATTCTTATTGGTTAATTCGTTCTGATTTCACGGAAGAGAGACTTTACTCCATCTCGCCTCTCAGCCCCGGGGCTGACAGCCAGGGGAGGTGCAAATCCCATCTAAACAGTGGCTGAAATTTACCTCGCCTGCCAGCCTCGGGTCTGGCAGGTGAGGTGTTTTTCCTTATATAAACAGGCCCTTGGTGTAGGTGTATGTGTGAGCTGTGAGCTTTGTATGAGTCACTGTCTACCAAATCTAAGCCAAACCATTTCCATTTTTCATTGATACCCTTTTTGCCATACAGTAGACATGTTTATTAAATCCTACCTTGAGAATCTCGTCAAGAGAGATTAGAAATGGAAAGTGAATTAGCGTGGGACTACAAAGTTAAGACTGTTAACGGCAACTTTTGCTTAAGGATAGGAAATGATGAATCTTCAATACTCAATGAATCTATTGCTACAGTTTATGTGATTCTGCCAAGAGTGCGATTAATCAATTTGGTGTATTAAATGCAAGTGTAACGAGTTAACATCAACGGCCTGACAGGTGAGGTGAAAATCCCATACGAACAGTGGCTGAAATTTACCTCACCTGTCAACCCCGGGTCTGGCAGGTGAGGTGTTTTTCCTCTTATAAACAGGCCCTAAAAATGTCTTCCACAGTGTTTTATAATAACGAACTTACTGCTCGAAATTGAGGCTGATGTTCCTTAATTTTTCGCCAATACGAGTCTCAAGAATTCTTTGTTTGATTCCTTTTCGTGAAAATCTTATGGCAAAAATATGGATGTTAGCACCGCACGAAGCTTTGTTTGCCGCAACTCGCTCTCCAATTTAGATCACTTGTAACACCCCCTTTATGCTATACCCCCTTATAACACCCCCTGTAAGTTGATTTTTCCGATGTCTTAAAAGTTAGTGCCGTAGTTTTAGTGATTCTTGTACGTAAATCCTCGTAATTATGTTCACCAGACTAAAGTTTGTTTCAAAAGTCTTGAGACTTAGAGTAATTTTCGAGGTAAGTACAGGGTATCTCTTAAAAAGCTTCCCATCTCTCGGCCTGCTTAGCCGAGAGATATGTCAGTTTGAAACTGGGAAGCTTTTTTATGAGGCACCCTATATAGATAAAAGCATTTTAATATAAATTATCAATTATTGTAATTAGGTTTTAACATTATGGTTTTTGTTGTAATTAGGTTTGGACTATTTTTATTTTAGATTATATTGTAACTGTTTTTAATGGAGGGCCCCTTGAAAATCAGCCTTTGCTGAAGGGCAACCCTCCCTAAATGAATCAAATATCAAATATCACACGAACAACATCAAGTTGGCTCTGAAATTATATTCAGTTAAGCTTACTTGCTTTCGTCAATCAGTTGAAACTCAAGTTGGCGAGGTTAGACGATTTTAAAGTACACTACAATGTCTTTTGTTGTTTTGCGACGCGAAATTTTAAGTCCCAAGACTTTTAAAACGGCCTTTTTGATATATTTAACTTCTTAAAGTTATCAAAAACATATTTTTTCAACAATGTTGCTGTTTTTATTTCAGCAATTCCTTGACGAAATGACGAACATGCAAGCAATTTATTTGAAGTTCTGCGAATCAAGTGACAATCTGACCACGAAATATGCCAAACATGATATAACTGCTCTTGAAAATGGAACTGNAAAAGCATTTTAATATAAATAATCAATGATTGTAATTAGGTTTTAACATTATGGGTTGTGTTGTAATTATGTTTTGACTATTTTTATTTTAAATTATATTGTAACTGTTTTTAATTGAGGTCCCCTTGAAAAACAGCCTTTGCTGAAGGGCAACCCTCCCTAAATGAATCAAATATCAAATATCACACGAACAACATCAAGTTGGCTCTGAAATTATATTCAGTTAAGCTTACTTGCTTTCGTCAATCAGTTGAAACTCAAGTTGGCGAGGTTAGACGATTTTAAAGTACACTACAATGTCTTTTGTTGTTTTGCGACGCGAAATTTTAAGTCCCAAGACTTTTAAAACGGCCTTTTTGATATATTTAACTTCTTAAAGTTATCAAAAACATATTTTTTCAACAATGTTGCTGTTTTTATTTCAGCAATTCCTTGACGAAATGACGAACATGCAAGCAATTTATTTGAAGTTCTGCGAATCAAGTGACAATCTGACCACGAAATATGCCAAACATGATATAACTGCTCTTGAAAATGGAACTGCGAATACAAAAAGTAGATGGCAAGACATTTCTGACAGGTAAGGCTTCTTTGATAAATCTATTACCGCTGTGAGTGAGAAAACGGTGACCTTCCCAATCTGGGTCGGAGAGAACTATTATATACGGAGACGTCATGTGCGAGATGGGCGAACTTCTGCATACAGCATGCAAATTACCGAGTATTTAGTACGTCCACATGTTCGTTGTTGATATATTACTGGGTGTCGTTTATAAGGGTTCCAGGTTCCCTTGTACCCTCAGAAGAATTCCAAATGCCCCCTTTTGTTCTTGAGAAGATGTTCCCTACGGAAAAATCTTATGTTTAAATGTGCCCCTAGCCAAGCTGACCCTCGTGCTCTCTGTTCCCATCTTGTTTCCTGCTTGCTCTTGTTTCGTTGATACTTTTTAGGTTGTGGCGTTGCTCTTTAGCACCCCTAAACCACTCGTTGGTGCGTTATTTTAGGAAGAAAACGCAATTTTATTCTGGCCATGTTTTGATTACTTCCTTCATCTGCTATAAAACTTAAAATTTTGCCGAACATCATTAGCGCTTCGCATTAATTTCGATCACTAAAAAGCCCCGCCATCAAATTAGTCGCTGTGCGAAATATACTTTCTCATAAGCATATTTCGTTCATATCCGTTAGCTAACAATGAAAAGTCCCTTACGTTTATCGTAGGCATATTGGTCCCTGATTACATAGAGCGTCTTTAAGTGTGTTTCTTTTTACGCATGCCGCATTATAAGCATCAAATATTATCAAGTTACGTCGCACATTGCCAATTAAGATTTAGAAAAAAGTAAAACTTTGTGAGCCCTCTTTTCTGCGTTCATGGCGTTTCTCAAAGAGATTCCCCTTAGAACATATTTCATTTTGGCTGAATGTATCGTGAAGTTCTTTTCGTTTAACTTTTCCACCTTGCTAATGAAACCACGCCACGCCCCGTGGACCTTCACACTCACTCACAACGAATATTTCGCTGCAAGTGGACACGTTTAGACATGACATTTACATCTTTTATTTGTCGGTCACTCTTTGTGACATTTACAGGCCAGCCAATGCCGCATCTGATACCAATGTACATTGTCTGTAAAACTTTACTTGTTTCACGCATTGGGACTTTGTTCATCTCCTTTGTCCTGGACCAGACGAATGCATTAACCAGGTTGATACCGAAATCGAGGAACACCCCAAGATTGTGAGTCCACATTGCTGTGGATCAAACAAAATCTGGCATTGTGCTCGGCGCACAGAATACCCGTTGGTCTTAGAATATGGTAGCCAATTGCGCGCGCTGTAGAGAGTTTTAATTGAGAAGAAATAGCTCTAAAAGTCAGAAATCTGAGAGTCGTAAACGATTTTCTTCAAGCTGCATAAAGAATTTATTTGCTCTTTCATTGCTTCCTCGTTTTCGCCGGCTGATTCACGACTGACCTTTTCTATTATCGACGAAGGCGTCGCCAGCCAGCGGTTTCGCCCACACAGCAGCCAAGATTGTGTTCTAATCGATAAAAATCTCAAAGTTGAACTTTACGTGAAGGGGTTAACCATATACATCATGAAATCGTGGCCAATGGTGTCCATATTTACTTCACAGAAGGTTCGATCAGCATAGCAGGGTTTGAGCATAGCAGGGTTTGAGCACGGCAGCTGGGACCTACAATCAGTTGTCAATTTTTGAGCTATAAGAAATTTGTTTTTCGCCGCCTACCCCCATGTCAATGTTGGATCGGAGAAAACGCTGTTTTTCCATTGAAAAGTCATAATGTACAATTGAGTAGACCAATTTCAACAGTGCTAAGGAGGGAGAGAGGGGGGAGGCAAGACAATTAAAATCACTTTTTACAATGGCTCAGCAATGATGTAAATGATTGTGTGATACGGAGCCGTTGCCCCTGTTAGACCAGCCCTGCTTCTAGTTTTGGCAGTTCCTTTCAACTTTTTCAAAGTCTGCTGTCCTTTGCAAATCGTCGCTTATCTCATCGTCACTCAGACATTAGGGCTGCCTGTTTATGCATTTTGCTAGGTATTTGTAGAAACTAACAATAGTCAAGAAAGACATTTTCTGTCTCCAGATCGTCGGACGTTTGTGGATCTGAACTTGAAAATTGTTCATCGTTATCCTTGGAGATTTAAAATATCTTCAGTATTCAAGCAACACCCTTAACTGCATAGATTATTTTCCAACTTTCCTTCATAACAACACAGTCGAATTTCGTGTTCACCTTAGCAAGACTGCGTTTGTGAAATACTTTACCGATATCAGTTTGAATTGGCCTAAATTTGCTGCTGAGAGCTTATCCCACTGTCAGTTGTGCTTCGCTGCTTTTTATCAGCTCGATGAAGAGCCACTGTATAGTTTTCGATAAAACATGTTACAAAATCAACAACCTAGCGTCTGAGTAAATAAATTAGATCTGAGAACATAAGTTTGTTTTCTCTTTTAGATCTAAGAACATAAGTTTGTTTTCTCTTTTGAATGTATCAATTTTCAAAGTTTGTATCATGGTCAAGCAAAGGCTGAATTTCATAACATTAGGACAGTGGAAAGATAAAGAAACATTGCAAACAAGTGGTTGGTTTCGTTCGAGGAAACCTAGTTGCAAGTTGCAATTTTTGGTTGAAAAGGGAGGATGGATCGAAGTAGCTGCACAGAAATCTTGCTTGTTTTGAATGTGTATGCACGATGTCCAGCGTTGGCCAAATGTTTTCATGTTACGACAGCGAACAGATAAAGTAATATGATAAAAAAACATTTACGTAGGTTCGAAGATTCCTAATTACAGGAGGAAATTTGTTTCATGAAAAGGATGGTGGAAAGAAATATCTGTACAGAAATATTGCTTCATGCGAATGGGAATGTATCCTTGGTGGATGCATTGTTAGATTTATTGGAGGCTAATTACTATACTCATGAAGCAAGGTGATTTTCATATTTTACTTGTATGTCGCATGTATATAATAAAGTTTGGCCTTATATGGACTTGCTACACACAAGTCTTCGTTGTTGTCGTTTTTCGTGGCGACACGCGCCAAAGGCGCGACGAGTGCGCGGTGCGCGGGAGAGGAGGACAGGGAGGAAACGAATTTCGTAGAGCTAAAACGAAGACTTACAGCAAGTTGAGGTCTTACAGGAATTCATTTGTTTGTTCGGGCCTTGTTTATTAATCCATTTTGACGTATTTTGGATAAATTTACCCAGCCCGAGGCCTTACAGCTGTGTAGTATAGCCTCGTGTTATGTGTTTACGGAAATAACATCACCTGGAAATAGCCTTGAATGAAAATAGTTGTTGATGCAACGGAAATAGCTGAATTCAAAATCAAATATGTATGTTGTTGTTTACATATAGCCTTCGTTTACACACCCTCCAGAGTCCACACCCACATCATAAGAGTTTAATTTGGAAACAAACTGTGACTTTTCACTTGGAAAAAACCAAGTTCTGCTTTTTGTCTTACATGCATTGGTGGGACTGAGTTATTTTACACTTGTATTTTTGATAGTATCTTTTATATTTTAAATTTTTTTATATTTCATTCCATACTTCGAATTTTTCAAAGAAGTCTCCATTTGTGAAAAAATCTGTACCATACTTATATTAGAAAACATAGCATCAAGTACATATAAATCATGGCATAAAGAATGACTGATAATGAGGGAACAACTGAAATTTGGTAAATTCACACTATTTCGAGTTTTTGCAACTACCTTGCGCCTCACTTCTTACTGCTGTGGTCTGTTAGCCTCTACGGAGGAGTCAGTCTGCAGTGTAGTGGTTAATGAGATTTGTTTCGGCAGTTCTTCCAACAACATCTAATAGCGCGAAGATGACGTCCTAGACCGTGAGAACAACTCAGTATCAACAACGTCATACAAGCTGATCTTTATCGTCGATACATACTTTCTCATTTGGCTCAGCTCACTTGTCAATTCCTGCATTAAGGAGATTCGTGAGTGAAGTCGCCGTGAAAGCAGATATCCTCTGCCACCTTAGGCTTGACTGATTCATGTATTTTGGAGATGGCGCTGGGACCTGCGTATAATTTTAAGTGCGTGGGAGCAAGACGTACGTTGTTAGGCCTAATCTTTTGCCTTCTATAGCTATTGTCGATCGTTATTGAACTACGAACGTAGAACTACTAATAACAAGGGGCAGCCTGGAGCTGAATTCAAACTTGATTGTTATTTATTGCCGCAGCGTAAGATTCGAGTCTGCTCAAGCAAGGCTTTTGCGGTATAAAACGCAAGCCTTGTTACTGCAGTATCGAGGAAAGCACTGTCAGTCAGTGTGAATTAAGCTTTAGTTGGTTGTTGAGCGGCGCAAAGACTTAGTTGCGGTCTTCTGTTTTCAAGCTTAACTCGTAACAACTTGTTCTCCAAGTCACAGTGGGAAGATGGGTTGCTTTTCGCGGCAAAATGGTTCATCCCTCTCCATCTCCTACCACGAGGTTTTATATCTATATCTTGTTTTCCTGTAGCCTAGCTGTTTATCTCCAAAAATTCCTCAAAAACAGCTTTTCACTGGATGTCTTGGTATCTACCAGACTATTCGAGGAAAACAGCTTTAGAGTTATGGAGATGCGCTTTACTTTAATCCTACCGCCTGCCGTAAAGCAGATACGTACAAAGCCTATTTCAGTGCAGCAAATAAGATCCTTTTATAAATCAATGCAGAAATTTCAAATCAAACTTTCATTACCGTTGTTGAAATCCGACCTAAGCAGAGCTTTATTAATTCATCATTGACCTCGATTAAGGGCGTAGCTGGGAGTTCACAACGGGGAAGGAGCCGAGAAGCTGTTTAGCTGTTTGTTCTTGTGCTGTAAGAGCTAGATATTGAACTTTCTCGGTCCCCACTTTGGTGCTGTTCTGAAGGTTGTTTATATATAAATATGCACTTTTGGCTGCAAAGGAATGACTGCCCCCATCGCCCGCAAACTGCACCTTAGTCCTGCCTGAGGGCTTGCCGTAGAGGGCGAAATCTCCGCGAAATTTTAGGCCCTGGAGCATCGATCTAGTTGCCATAGTTACATAAGACATAAAGCCTCGCTTTGTTACGCGGACAAATCTCAGTGTGTCTCGTATTGATGTCGGAAAGCTGTTAGTAAATAGATCAGACTCATTTAAACCACATCCTAAAATCCTTCATTGAAGCGAAGTTTTCTTAAACATTGGACATTGTATTGTTCTATAAGAAGAGTGCTGTAAACAATCTTGTGAGGAGATTGTTCAAAAGTTTGCTGTTTGTGATTCACATGTTTTGGCTCAGTGTTTGGCTGTGCACGCGGAAATAATTTTGGAATCGAAGTCGATAAATTCCGGTGCTCTGGCTTGGCGGGGGAGGAATCGCTGCAAAGAATTGGAGGCTCAATACTGGTGCTATAAATCTGGAAACAGTTTGCTGTACGAATCATATATTGGCGTGGATGTTATCGTGCAGTAATTGTTGGAAATTAGCCAAGAGAAAAGAAAATATTTTAGGGAAGATTCTGGAGATTGGAGACGTCAAGCACGTCTTGTTTTGCAACTGATAAAATGATTGAGTCAGAAAGTTCAAGCCTCGACACGGGAGCAATTTTCAAGAGTAATTTATTTATGGACAATACAAGCGACAATGGAGTGGGAACTCAACTTAGCGCTGCACAATATTTTGTCATGTATCTTTTCGAAGAGTAAGTTTTTGAGCATTGATGTAATTCTATACTTTCAGTTTGATAAAGGACCTTTCGCTATGGTGAACCAAAGTGTCTCTTCAATCAAATCAAACACCCATTCATTACTCAGTTTTTGTGTGTGAAATTTGATTTCCCAGTTTGGTATCAACTATCAAATGGCTATTTTATTCCTTTGAAATGTTGATCAAATCATGAGGATTTTATTTCACAAATTGCAAAATTTCATGATTTCATTCGTTTTGCTTCAGATTATCGATTAGACTATAAATTCATTTGCAATAATGGCTTGTTTTGGAAACCAACATCTTTGGTTTTTCGGCGCCTGGGAACTTTTTAGCCATTTTCGGGCCATTTTCTTTAGGTTTGAAAGTTTAAATTCATTATNTTGAAAGTAAAAACTTAAATTCGTTATTATTTTTTCTTTTTAAATTTTCTTGATTTAATAAACCTATGAAAGGCTATAGAAACTCTATCCGACCCTTAATTTTGAGGATAGCTCTTGCTAAATGCATATTTTCGAGGGTCAGTCCTGACTTCTAAGTGCCAAAACCTGAAATTTTTGCATCTTAGTGCTAGCAAAATTAGGCAAAATTGAATTGCACTGAAATTCATGTTTATTCAACTAAAATGTTTGGCAGCTTCTTTCAATTTCCCATGAGTTTTTCTAATTTCAAAAGCGTTGGTTTTTATCCAGTTTGCAGCTTCTTAATTTTCCCATGTTGGTGTTTATCAAGTGACATCATGTAGAAATTATTTTCGTTTCAAAAGTTAAGAAAAATGTACACAACTGTAAATCATTTGTAAATAATCGTCTGTTTGTAATATGAAAACTGGTCGGTTCCCTTTGCTGTAAATTGTGTTACCATTGAAGCAGTTGTGTTGGTTATTTTTGTTTTGTGACTTTGTAAATATTGCGGGAACGCAAGGATTGTTTTCGTGTTGACGTGTTTTGTAGAGCATCTATTGAAATTTGAATTCATGCTTGGGTTTGTTATCTGTATCATGTATGAGGTTGCCAAACTTTTGTTCGGGTATGCTAGTAGTGGGATCTATCAGATTTCGGAAGAAGCAAGATACATATTTCAATTTTTTAAGGAGGGTGGCCCTTCAACCTAGTGGCTGATTTTCAAGGGGCTCTCCACAGAAAGACTTACAAAATATACGGGTTAAAAACATCCAAATGAGCCTTTATCTAAAAACGTCGTATGTTACTTTGAAGAAGTGATTTTTCCCAAGCACTGGTGCCCTCCATACTTCCCAATGGTTTGTAACCGTAAAATGACAAATATATAAAAATCAGTGGGCTTTCTTTGCCATATTCCAAAGCCCCCCAGACTATTTCTGTCTGAATTTCCCCAACCCCCCCCCCCCCCAACGATTAAATGCTGTATGTCTGGTACCAACTAGTACCATAGTCAACAAAAAGAAACTATTGACTATGATTGTTCAGTTCTATAGCTTTGAATACAGTACCTAACTTAGCTATGAACCAGTTGTTTTAGGGGAAGAAGGAGATATAGTGTTGTTCCCTGATGCCTGGTGTAACCAGGGCCAAAGATGTGGCATCCATTGTATGACATGATCATATATCACATTCCGTAATTTACCGACTTCTAAAACTGGAGCTATTTCTAGCCCAGTATAACCGAGGGTTATCAACACTACGATCCACACCATATGGTTGACGATACTTTAGTAGCTGTAGTAACGTAAAAATTCAAAGTTGACGTTATTCTAAATCAAAAAGACATCATAGATGATTCATGTACCTGGAATGACTTATCATCCGTTAAGTATGATCAGGCGAAAACCGCAATCGTTTGGCTTAGCCTTACATCAGCGCAAACCTTCGAGATTTAACCCCGATTAAATATTTTTCGTGAACGTTGTTTCGTTGTTTCGTTACGCATAAAGCATGATGTTTTTCTTATCAATTGCGTGATTTGTCTGACGTCATTAACACAATCATTGTGGTCCCAGTAGCCCTCAGGAAGATATATCAGCTGGCTTGTGTTCAGGACCTCACCGTGTTTGCTTCCTCTGACGTTGAAATGAGATGTACAAGATTTCCAATATCAGCTTGGATCTTTCCGCCCAAGATAAACCTGGCAAAGGCGCCTAATTAACTTCGCCTTTTGCTAATGTGAAATTTTAGATTGCACGTCTTTGTGGTGTTAGTTGGTTCAGTTGTTTTGATAATAGTGTGTCATTCTTCCAATGAGTAAAGGAACTTAATCTTGATTAGCTGACACCCGTGCGAGAATTGGGCCAATCAAATTGCGTAAACAAAACACCAAACACAAATTTAGGCCCATATTACTGGATTCTACCATCCTTCGTAAAATATTCTTCTGCGGCTGGGAAATTTATATTTTCAAAATATTTTTTAAACAAAGTTGTTCTACATAATCAAGGGCACGTCTTATTGGAGGGAACAATTTATCTCATAATTTAGAACAGTTCTTAATTTTCCAAGAGCGTTACTTCTCAAAAAGCTGAAAATGCAAAGATAACGGCTGTCAGCTAAGACGCCCTGAATATAGGAGTATGAGATCATGAGATAAAGGCAAATTTACGAACATGCACTATGGCATACTATTTATTAGCCCATATCATCTAACGAACTTTACCCTCGACTGGCACATATCAATATCCTTGGACCCATGCTTTCATGCCCTTGCCCAGTGCTAAATTTCCAGATATTGTTCTAGCCCTAACAAAAATTCATGAGAAGTTGTATAGGAGTAAAGGCCACTCTGGTGGCGTAATCCGTTTGCAAGAATTCCAGAATCCTTTTACCTCTATGTGGTTCTTCCAAGCCAAATCTGCTTGGCGATTTCCGGCTGGAGTAGAAGACAAAAGTAATCCATTTGCCGATGGAATAACCTAAAGCCAAGATTTCATCGTTTGAGACTCTCTTNGTGTCATTCTTCCAATGAGTAAAGGAACTTAATCTTGATTAGCTGACACCCGTGCGAGAATTGGGCCAATCAAATTGCGTAAACAAAACACCAAACACAAATTTAGGCCCATATTACTGGATTCTACCATCCTTCGTAAAATATTCTTCTGCGGCTGGGAAATTTATATTTTCAAAATATTTTTTAAACAAAGTTGTTCTACATAATCAAGGGCACGTCTTATTGGAGGGAACAATTTATCTCATAATTTAGAACAGTTCTTAATTTTCCAAGAGCGTTACTTCTCAAAAAGCTGAAAATGCAAAGATAACGGCTGTCAGCTAAGACGCCCTGAATATAGGAGTATGAGATCATGAGATAAAGGCAAATTTACGAACATGCACTATGGCATACTATTTATTAGCCCATATCATCTAACGAACTTTACCCTCGACTGGCACATATCAATATCCTTGGACCCATGCTTTCATGCCCTTGCCCAGTGCTAAATTTCCAGATATTGTTCTAGCCCTAACAAAAATTCATGAGAAGTTGTATAGGAGTAAAGGCCACTCTGGTGGCGTAATCCGTTTGCAAGAATTCCAGAATCCTTTTACCTCTATGTGGTTCTTAACTTCCAAGCCAAATCTGCTTGGCGATTTCCGGCTGGAGTAGAAGACAAAAGTAATCCATTTGCCGATGGAATAACCTAAAGCCAAGATTTCATCGTTTGAGACTCTCTTAGGGATTTGGTTGTTATCGACCTGCTTAACCCATTGTGGTTCGATTGTTCAGATAACAGAGATGTTATTTCGAATTATCTGGACTCAGAAAATTTCTGGATCAGCTAAATCGAGTTATCATTACACGATTTGCTGTCTGTCATGCCAGATTCTCGTCCTATGTAGAGAGATATCACAGAAACAGCCAGGGGCGCTAAAATTCTTCCTCTAAATAGATGTCAGGTAAGATTTACGTTAACGTGAAATTGCTGGTGCATAACTGCTTTATTGTTTTTATTCGCGAACTTTTTCTCAAGCCACCTATTTGGAGACAGACTTTTAAAACACTGCAAAAGGTATGGTCTCTAGTGACAGACTTTTTGGGTGTTTTTCCAGACGATGCATAACTGTCATTTCATTTGCCATAGTTGAGACGACATCGTTTTGAAATTTCTTTTTGAATCTTCTTGGTAAAATTTCAGGGCATTTCTTCTCGAGATAAGCATTCTCCTCCTGGACAGGAACAAAGGGGGTCGTAACCCCTTAAACCCACCAAGTGGCTTGGCTTGGTACCTATATGCCCCGGACTACTCAGTCCGTCAGGCTCATGTAAGGTACTGAAGGGACTAAAGGTTAATTAGGCCAATCGTCGTTTTGTCCACCCTACGAGCAATATGCCCCCGCTGCTGTTCCACCCCTAGATAAGCCACATTAAAGCCCTGAGGCAGATTTTTAAATCGCTTTGCGATGAATTTGAAGTACCCTCGAGATGATCCTTTTTTCGAGAATTTCGTGCTTGAGTTTTATCGTGAATATTAGCGTACTTTCCGTTCCACTTTCAATTTAGTTGAGCATTCAGTTGTTGTGGTAGATAAGTATATGCTTCTCTTGAGTGGTTATCCTTCAATGATATGAATAAACTAGCAGGAGTCCTTCGGCTATCACGCGAAGTCTGTTACCGTTACGTAGGCCTTCTACTTCGTTTAGAATCCCTTCATATCGTCTTTTTATCTTGTCCAATACAGTCCGTTCACGTTCACTCTTCGAAGGACATGCAGTCGAGGCATGCTCACACAAAAGAGGCCAGAAACACGCTCCTTCGCAGCGTCTTTTTAGAAACCACTAATGTTCTAGAAACCCGAGGCCATACAATCGTATAAGAGATTTTATTAATGTTTTGGATAAAAAGTTTATCTATATATTTTGATATCTCTAAAACTTTGGAAAATTTGGATTTGGTAGCTTATACATGGTAGCTTGAATAAAATAAAGGAAGGCGATTTGCATTATACGAAAAGACGCTGTAAAGGAGTGTGAAACTAGACATCCGTTTGATTTGTGAAACAGAAATCATCATAGAAATCACAAAAAACTTCTGCGGCGGAGATTGTATCTGTCACAGCTGAGAATTTGTGTCCTTCTTTACCCTTCAGTTAATCAACAACGCCCTGCACAACATAAGCTTTCTTGGTGGTTGTAGTTGTTAGGATAAGGGATCAAAAACCAATCTTGTACTTAAATGTTCCCTACCGCTTTGCCGCAACCGCGTAGGCCTCAACCGCCCTTGCCGCAACAGAAGCTACTGACAGACATATCATGTGAAGAAATCTCCTTGCTGAATTGTGTTTCAGTTGTGGCCTGAACTGTTGACACCACACCCTAAAATAGTAATGGGAAGAACGGCTATTGAGACGCTATATGTTTCTTTGAAACTCTACCAAGCGCACTTTCATTTTTTGATGATGTTTTTGGCCAATTATGGTTTTCGGCTAAACTCAAACTGGAAGCATGTTCTCTTGCCGCTTCCCAAGTAAGGCACGTATTTGATGGCGAATGAATTCACCGTTCTTCTTTTTCGTGTGGCCCGTAATGCATTGTGGGTTCCTTGTTCCTTCTAAAATGTGAGTGTTAGTCAATTTTGATTTAATATGATCTAATCGCGGTTGGCCTTGAGTTGTGTCAAACAAAGTTTTTTGTTCACTGTTAAGGCACTGTTCATGATTTGAGTAAACGATGATTTTGCTCAAATTGTCGACATTATCAATCTTTCCGATTACTGGATTACGTTTGCAAACTGTCGAAATCTCTTACTTCAGAGTTTGAAGCACATCTTTGGCTATGGTTTACTGTCGTTATTCAGACTTGGATTTAGAGCTAAGTACTGCATGAATTAGATCAAACAAGCTCAATCAATAATTCTAAAACAGGCTGATCTATTTGAAGATTCAGATTATCCAGAAACATATAGCAAATCTTTTCGTAGACCCAACCTGGCACTAAAAACCTGGGTTGTTGAATTGACACAGTAAAGCTTGGATACTACCTTCATTTATTAAAGATGAATTGCGAGAGTACTTTAAATGACTGCATACGCCTTTACCGGAGAGTACTGGGGAGGAGAAACCCCTCTGAAGAGAAATCAGTCGAGTTTGCACGCAGGCTACTTTAGAGAGACTGGATAAAGCTGCTGTCTGGATCTGGAACATTTTTCCGGGTAGGGGCCATGACACCATGGAATGGAAGAGGCCTAAAATGTCGATTGAACTCTTAGCTTGGGTCCAGGCCTCGGAAGAGAAACACATTCATTGATGACTATTGTATATAGGCGAGATCGCCTAAAGCTACAGGCTTCCTGGGGGTATTTAGAAGATCCTCAAATTATCTTGTGTTCGACTGAAAATTTCTTTCAAGATGAAGGTGCACAAAAAAGGGTGGGAGTATTTAGTAGTACGAGAGCTTGCGTGTTTTTTAAGAAGTGCTGCAATAATTTTAACGCGAAACTCTTCCGCGCCATGTGGGCCTACATCTTAACCGATCTGTTGTTATTCGAATAGTTCAAATTTCTGACCTACACTTATTTGATTGACAAGAATATATTCGTACCCATAATTAAGCTAACAAAATTATGATACATTGGAATCGGCAATTTTCATCATGTTTTTGTATTATTTCTCGATGCAATATAATAATCCCAAGGTCACATTCCTCTATTATATTTTTATACATAATTATTAATTCTACGACCTTAATTCCTGAATTAACTTTTTATTTTTAGGGTTTAATTGATGATGTTTAATCCTTTCTGTTAAACCATAATCGTATAGAAATTTCGT